>VXBW01005816.1:226582-309150 GCA_013400375.1 Thinocorus orbignyianus | reverse complement strand
CCTTCTATGACAGAGTTACTATGTTGGTAGATAGACAACCTGTTGATGTGATCTATCTGGACTTCTGTAAGGCCTTTGACACCATCCCCCCAAATGTCCTGCTTGATAAATTCGAGAGGTATGGATTTGATGGATGGACTGTTCAGTGGGTAAGGAACTGTCTGGATGGTTGCATCCAGAGGGTGGTGATCAGTGGCCTGAGGTCCAGCTGGAGAGCAGTCACAGGTGGTGTCCCTCAAGGGTCCGTGCTGGGACCAGTACTGTTTAACATTTTTATCAGTGATATAGACAGAGGAATCAAGATCCCCATTAGTAAATTTGCAGATAACACCAAGTTATGTGGTGTTGTTGATACACTGGAGGGACGGGATGTCATCCTGGCCCAGCTGGAGAGATGGGCCCTGGTGAACCTCATGAGGTTCAAAAAGAGCAAGTGCAGGGTTCTGCACCTGGGCTGGAACAATCCTCACAATCAATGCAGACTAGGGGATGAGGTATTAGAAAGCAGCCCTGGGGAAAGGGACTTGGGGGTTCTGGTGGATGAGAGGCTGGACATGAGCAGACATTTGCAGCCCAAAAGGTCAGTCGCATCCTGGGCTGCATCAAAAGATGTGTTGCCATCAGATCCAGAGAGGTGATTCTGCCACTTTAGTCTGCCCTGGTGAGAGTCCACCTGGAGTACTGTGTGCAGGTCTGGAGCCCTCAGTATAGGAAGGATATGGACCTGATGGAACGGGTCCAGAGGAGGGCCACAAAGATGATCAGGGGCTGGAGCACCTCTGCTATGAAGACAGGCTGAGGGAACTGGGGTTATTCAGCCTAGAGAAGAGGAGGCTGCAGGAAGACCTAATAGCAACCTTTCAGTACCTGAAGGGGGCCTACAGGAAGGCTGGGGAGAGCCTGTTCAGAAAGATCTGCAGTGACAGGATGAGGCACAATGGATTTAAGCTAGGGAAGAGCAGATTTAGATTGGATATTAGGAAAAATTTCTTTACTCTGAGGGTAGTGGAACACTGGAACAGGTTCCCCAGGGAGGTGGTTGAAGTCCCTTCCCTGGAGATATTCCAGGTGAGGCTTGATGAGGCCCTGGGCAACCTGATCTTGTTGGGGTTGTCCCTGTGACTGCGGGAAGGTCAGACTAGATGACCTTTGGAGGTCCCTTCTGGTCTGGAGGATTCTATGATTCTATGTTCTGGGACTGCAGTAATTTGAAGTGAAAGAAAACTTGAAGAATCTTTGGTAGACCAAAGTGTTTTAGGCTGATGAGAACATAAATGTTTTCATTTTTAATAGCAGTTGGGCCTGCAGTTTCAGTGCAGATCCTGATCTTGGTATCTGTGATTTCAGTGGTAACTGCAGGCTTGATACAGACATTCTGTGTTGGACAAGATGGTAACCCAGTTATCTAAATCTCTGGCGTGCTTTCCAGGAGACGTAGCTTGTAAACATGTTTTACTTTAGCTAATTTGCCAAGAGATCATAGTTGGCTGTGAAAGCAAAGTTCCTGTGAAAACTTGGAATGATTTTAGACTTTGCTAAGTCTAAAATGCTTTGGACAGCTTCACTTACACTTTTTTTTCTTTTTTTTTTTTTTTTCTGGTGTGACATTGTGGTGCAGCTTTGTGTGATGATGACAAAACTGAAACTGGCTTGGCATTCAGCTAAAAAAGAATGAATCCTCTCCTGTTAGAAGAGTTATCCGGGATTATGTTAGCTATCATAAATATCCTTTGCTTAGCAACGGGGATGGCATTCAGGATATCAAGCCAACTGGAAAGAATCCCTCTGACAGGGCTCTGTTGGGGTGGGCGGATAAGCTTTCCCAACAACACTGGTGCTTTCACTCCTGTCTGTCATAATTTGTGTTGCTAGGATCTGTTTCACAACTTTTGTGACAGACTTATAAATGATACCATGGCTCCTTTTGTTTACTGTCAAAAAGAACCATAATGTGGGGAAAGGGGATGGTAAAAGGATTATGGGAAATAATAAAAAATCTGAACACATGAGACGGTGAGCGTCTACACTAGGGCAACCGATCTTGAAGGGAAAAAGAGGTTAAAAGTTTATTTTGGGTTGCTGAAATGGAAAGCAATATATGGTAATATTCCATTTCTTTACTTTTTAGGAATTTGACTTCTTCAGCAAAACAAGAAAGAAATTATTTAGTCGTAAACTGAAAACTTCAGTTAGAATTCAGGGGACTTCCCATGTCATGCTTACTATTACTGGTGAAATATATTTTGATTCACAGACGTAATTCACATTCCTGCTTCCAAATCAACTTTTCAATATAAATGTGTAGTTTCATTATCAGTCTGCTCAACCTGTTTGAACTTTTATGCTTTTGCTTCCAGAGGAAAAAGAAGATGAACGGACAGTTGCAGAAATCATGAGAAGGCGTTTTTTTCCTGCTATCATAACTCATAAGGCCTGGGAAGGCTTTCACTTTGCTGGTCATGAGATAAGAATTACAGAAGCCACTGATTGTTATGGGGCAGTCGTCTGGCCATCGGTACAATATTTACATTCCATTGTTATTTTTTAGTTTTGAAGCCTTGCACTTTTGTTTTGCATGAAAACATGTTTTGTTGTATGTTGTAAACCTGAAGAAAACATTCTTTGCTTCTCTGTCTGCATTCTGCAAATTCCAAACCTGAACTGAGCCTGGTCTTATACAGATTCCTGGTCCTCAAGGCTTTAATGGTGTTTCTTGTTTGTGCCCCATCATGCAAGATGTATGACTTTGTGTCCCCTCCTTACCTACCAGTAAGTTTTGATCCTATTTGCCAGTTAGAAATATATTCTGAAGGAAATATGACAGTCATATGATGATTACATTTCTGTACATTTTATGAATATAGATGGCTGTATAGCAGACAGATTCAGGTTGTGGAAACAGCTGAGATATGACCTCACAAGATATTTACATTCAACCTACTTGTGTGAGAAAAAAATTTACCTTCTAAATGCTGTAAATGTGCAGATCTGGGAAAAGGTTCAGCTGGAGCTTTCTGTTTCTTAAACAGCCAGAAACTTAGTGGGAGAGAACCATTGTCCTTGGCCTTTGATATAGAAACCATCAACATGCTCACCATACAAAGAACCTTCTTCAAGGTTTTGAATCTGTGCAATGCAGCTAATTGACTGTTTTGAAATAATTAAGGCTGAAAGAAGCAACTACCATCAGTAAGGTGCCATGGTGCACCATTGACACTTGGTGGCATCCAGAGAACATCCCTGAAACAGAACCATATCCAGGAGCCCCTATAGGAAGGAGAGGAGTAAAACCTCGGAGGTTTCATTTCTATCTCAATGGTATCAGCCTCCTAGGATTGTACATTTTTAAGAAATACGTCCATAGTTCAGCTGAGGAGAGTTAGCGTACTCTGCTGTTCTCTACTCCAAGCAATTTTCCTTGTTGTAGCAGACCTGGAACAGTCGTTTATTCTGTATCTCTTGGTGGCCTCTGTGCATGTCTTTGAGGAAAGGTTGGCTGACTGTCAATTATTCTCATAAAATCGCGATTGTTACTGCAAAGTGTATTTTTTTTTTTCTCATCTCCCCTCTACCCTCCTCCCCCGGGAAGGTTTATCCAGTTTTGCTGTAGAAGGAAGGCAACCCTGTGTCTCTTTTTGTTCTCCTTTCTTGTTCCATCTAGCAGTATTTGAATTCTTCTGAAAAATTTCAGCCAAATTTGTTGAGAGGGGAAAAAACTTTAAGGAAAATCGAGTTTCGCATGTTTCATGGGAAGGAATCCAGGTTTCAAAGTTTCCCTAACTTCTTTCACAGAAATTTTGATCTTGACAGTCAGTTTCTACAACACAATATGGCAAAACTCCAAGGAAAGAAATTATAGGAATATATAGGAGGAACAGGAAATCTTAATATAACGTGTTTTTAAATGTCAGTCAAACATCATCTTTAGGAACCTGGCTTTAATTAGGTGTGGTGCTCACAGACTTATTTCTGTATCAAAGCTTTGTTGATTATGAGATACTTATGAGATACTCTTTTTGCTCTGAATTAAGAGGTAGACAACAAAAACTTCCTTTGAATTCTATCATATCAACATTGGGTCCGTTGGGTCAACATTCCTCCTGCTCCTTTCCTTCTACTTCTTAACCAGATGGAGCCACCAATAATTGTCTTTCTTTTTCTGCATTGCAAGGGGATGTAGCAACCACCATATGTACTTGTCAATGGAGACTGTGTAATTATCGAAGTCTGGGAAAAAAATGTGGGAGACAAGCTGGAAACTGTCTTTGTTAGAGAAATGAAAGTAGCAATTTCTATTTCAACAGTAAACTAAACCTCACTGGTCAGTGTGGGACAGGACAGAAGAGCCGAAGAAGCTTAGTCACAGTTTATAGCTACATATATAAGGAGCCTGTTGCAGAGGGCTCTGTGGCATTGTTTGCTGTAAAGGCTAGCTATGCTTAACAAGGTAAGCACAGAGGACCTGAAAAATTGAACTGGAAAAAAGAAAGGGGTAGATCTATTGGTCCCCTTTTGAATCATTACAGTTCTTAATTTTTAGAAATAATTAAGTATTAGAAGAGCTTAACGAGGGTTGCTGTGGATTTTCTTTTACAAGCAGTCCTTCTATCAAGATGTCTTTGTGAAGGACATGTTTTAGCTCAACCAGAAGTAAGTGCAGTTATAAGCAGGAATTGCTGACTGGAATTTTATAGCTCGTGTTATGCAGCGTGACAGATTAGATAATTGCAGTTGTTCCTTCTGGCTGTAATGATTTGCAGGCCTATACTGAGGCATGTTGTGGCATTTATTTTGTCAGCCTAAAGAGCTCAAAGAGCATAGTGAGCTGCAATCCTTTAGGGACAGTGCTTGAATGAATATTGCTCATTTGAACAGAAAGAATTTTTTTGCATGCTTTTAAATGACAATGCATTTCTAGTGAAGCATTTTATGCATTTATTTATGCGGTATGTTCATGGATTCCCTCCCCTACAGGCTCTTGTTCTGTCTTATTTTTTGGAAACTAATTCTAAACAGTACAATTTGGTTGACAAAAATGTGATTGAAATTGGAGCTGGAACTGGGTTGGTCTCCATAGTAGCCAGTTTACTGGGTGAGTACATGCCGTTGCTCTTGTGATCTCGGAAACATCTCTCAGATGAATACTGGAGGGCAAAGGAAGTGGCTCGTATCCTCTAAAATGCTGTTGTTTGAAGGCTCCAAGAGTAAGAAAAAGTAAATTCCAGAAGGCTTCTTTGGAAACCTGTTATTTTTTTCTGTAAAGCTCTGAGTGTATTGATACAAAAGGGAGGTCTCAGTAGATAATGTTGTCATTAACAGTGTTGAACAGGGGAACAAAGTGAGAAACGAGTGGCCTCAGAGGGTATCAGTGGCAACCAGATGAGGCCAGCTGTAGGTACGACCAGTGTATCACCTCCTATTGACCAAACAGCTCTTGGACACCAGAACAGTGGTGCCCGGTGACAGGACAAGGGGCAATGGGCACAAACAACAACACGGGAAATTCCATCTCAACATGATAAAAAACTTTATTTTGAGGGTGCCAAAGCACTGGAAGAGGCTGCCCAGAGATTGTGGAGTCTCTTTTTCTGGAGATACTGAGAATCCTCCTGGACGAATTCCTGTCCAGCCTGCTCTAGGTTGACCTGATTTGGCAGAGGGGTTGGACATTTTCTTTTGGCAATTGATCCTTGATTTTTCTGCTACAGATACTGTTGTGTTTTCTCTCATGGTATCCTATTCTTCTTCAACAGTAATCCAAATCAGTAACTTCTGTATTTTAACAGAATCTTAGCTTTCTGTAGTCTGAAATCTTCTTAGTCTGTGAAAAGGACGCAACCTAAGGCAACGCTTAAATATCATGGTGACTTTTGTTTTTTTTTGGAGGGAGTATCTGGTATTTTTCAAGCCTACTTGCTTGCTGTACTTTTAACCAATGTGATATCAAGATCCAGAAAATAGCTGATTTCTCCCAACTCATCCCTGGCTGCATTCAGATGGTAATCTGTAGAGTTAGAACTGCCATGAACCAAGTGTTTATTGTTTATTGTAAGCACAATGACTAAGAGCTATTGGGAGCATTTACAGTGTTCTGTTCCCCACAGTGAGAGCTACCTGGTAAAACCACTTGTCTTAAGCCTTAAAGTTTATTCAAAGTTTGCCTTTGTTTTCTTCCTGTCATAGGTGCACTTGTGACTGCCACTGATTTGCCAGAACTGCTGGGAAACCTTCAGCACAATGTTCTCCAAAATACGAAGATGAAATGCAAACACCAGCCTCGTGTAAAGGAATTGACTTGGGGAATCGATCTAGAAGAGAACTTTCCTAGATCTTCCTGTCACTTTGACTACATTTTGGCTGCTGATGTAGTTTATCACCACCCCTTCTTGGATGAACTTCTCCTAACTTTTGATCACTTGTGCAAGAATGACACTATTATACTGTGGGCTATGAAATTTAGATTGGAGAAAGAGAACCAATTTGTGGGCAGATTTCAGACACTGTTTGACTTAGAGGTGATTTCTGATTTCCCCAGTTTGAACATAACCTTGTATAAGGCAATGAGGAAAGGCAGGATGAAAGTCACACCTTCCAAAGTGATAGTCTGAGAGAGATATACAGGGGTTGACAGTTCCAGCTGTTCTGCAGCTTGTTCTTTTTTATTATTTTTTTTTTTAAATTTTATTTTATTATTATTAGTGGCTAAATCCTGCATAATGACATTTTTAGAGATAGCTAAAACGTCAGGTTTCTTGTGTATCCCCAACAAATTCCTAAATTCAATTTATGATTAGTTTTATGCACAGAAGAGGTGTGTTTCTGATGTTTTCTTGACTTTTATGTGGTAAGCTGACAACACTACTAACTTTCACAAATGTTACCATTCTTGTTATGAGATGTATAATGAATATTTCCAATAACTTCAAGTGCAGCTTTGAACAATGTCTTATAGGATCAATGAATCATTTAAAACTTATGACTATGATAAATCTTTGTATTTAAAAGCTGTGATGTTAAATCTGCTCTTTCTACGCTCCTACTATAGTGTAAATTCTTCCTTTGAATAGGCTTTACAGGACATTAAATTAGCTAAAAAAACCCCACCTGGGAAACAGACTGTCATAATAAAAGGACAGAGTATATTAGTTACTCTTTGATTTAATAATTGTGTCTTTTTCCTTTTCCATTTTTTTTTTTTAAATTTAGATTCAGGGGTTCTTCAACAGACAGCCGCACACATGAGGCAAGAGGGAGTTAAATGTTTTGTTGCTTGAACAAAGGTCTTGAATAAGAGGAGGACAGCATATCACTAACTGCCCTTTACAAAGACCTTAAATTCTTGGAGGTCTGCCCCTCCAAAATTAGACAGTTATCTGCACTCCAGAGAACACCAATGGAAAGAACGACAGTGGCCATCAAGAGAGGAGTTTGCACTGCCGGCTGGTGGTGACTGGAAGTAGAAAACTAAACTAGCCTGACGAGGTATGGCTGAGGCATGGGCAGGCTTAGATACCTTTTTTTTTTTTTTTTTCCCCCCTTCCTTTTGTATGGGTAAACAAATACTTTTAATACTTTTGTCCTAGCCACTCAGTACTGCATGTTCCTTCTTTCAGTGGTCAGATTAATGTGCTTGAAAGCCTATTGGAGAACTGTCTTTTGGGAACAGTAATAAAATAATTCTTTGGACACACACAATTTTCTGTTTTTTGCTTGTAATTGAGTATGAGAGAATTTCTAGTCCCTTGTGGGCTGGAAGAGAAGCAAACCCAGCTCATGTGCTAATGACCATGCAGAGCTTTACCATTGCTGCTGTAGCAGGCAATTGCTCTATTAATATTGAGGACTCAGGGGGCTGTCAGTCTTTATCTCTTTAGTTCCTCTCCCTCCAGGAGATTTTTATGTATCATCAAATTTGAGCATTTTTTTGTGGTGACTTCCAGAACATACTAGTGTTTGTACCTTTTCTTGTGAAAGATGCATGTTACTTATTCACTCTGCTGCTTGATACAAGTACGGGGCAGAACTATGACAAATGACTGGTATAACTGGAACGTGTTCTTACTGCCAGCTGAACAGTTGATTTTCTGGGGACAAACATTCCTAGCACGAGAGATGAAATGGTGCAGAAAAAAGAGTCTGAGCTGCCAAGGTTTTCTAGTGGGAGCTGGGGATCCTATTTACAAGTGGAAGTGATGAAGAAAATTTTGTTGGGAAGAGGTGTCAGGAGGGATTTGGAGATGAAGGGAGGATTACAGAGAAAAGGTAGCTAGAGGGAGAAGGTGAGATGGAGAAAGAAAAAAAGAAGTGGCAATAGTGAAACTAACTTCAAAAAGGATTAGGAACCTAATAGCACAAGGGTAGAACATCTTTCTTGCCACTGACTGTAAGGAAGGCATCCTTGGTTGACACAGAGGATGACTCTGTGATAACACTAGAGCAGTAGCAATCAGTATTTCTCAGACTGCAACAGAAAATCATAGAATAGTTTGGGTTGGAAGGGGTCATCTTAGTCCAATGAGCAGGAATATCTTCAACTAGATCAGCTTGCTCAGAGCCCCATCCAACCTGACCTTGAATGTTTCCAGGGATGTGACATCTACCACCTCTTTGGGCAACCTGTTCTCATGTTTCACCACCCTCATTGTAAAAGATGTCTTCTTTCTATCTAGTCTAAATCTACTGTCTTTTAGTTTAAAGCCATTGTCCCTTGTCCTATTACAAATGGTCCAGCTAAAAACTTTGTTCCCATCTTTCTTATAAGCCTTCTTTGAGTACTGAAAAGCTGCAATATGGTCTCCCTGGAGCCTTATCTTGTTGTCCAGGTTGAACAAGCCCGACTCTCTCATCTTGTTCTCATAGGAGAGGTGTTCAACCCTTCTGATAGTTTATGTGGCCCTCTGGACTGGCTCCGACAGATCCATGTCCTTTTTATGCTGGGGGCCCCAGAGCTGGATGCAGTACTCCAGGTCAGATCTCACAAGAGCAGAGAGGAGGGGTAGAATCGCCTCCCTCGACTTGCTGGCCATGCTTGTTTTCATGCAGCCCAGGATACAGTTGGTTTTCAGGGCTGCAAAATGAGAAGAAAGAACATTGATTCTACTTTCTGTCTCTCCTGCTGGGAGATCACCTGTAAGATTTTGGCTTGGAGGTTATTAATGAAAATCGTCTAGTTCTTATCAGTTGGTTTCTCATGGCAAGGTTCATAGGCAGAGGCAGTATATTTTGTTGGACTAACCAGTATAGCTAGAAAATTGGACTCTGTGCCAGCTGATATGGAGTATTATCTCTACTTACAGATGTTGTTATGCTTATATCCTTAGATCATTATAGCTGTATTAAAGACACAACTACAGAATGGAAATATATTTTTCCCAAAGTGTAATAGTTCAGTTTAAGTGAATAAAGAAACAAACACAGGTCTCTGCCATTTCTAGATTTACTGTCCTCTCATCCTTCCTTCTGACTCACTAGCAACCATCAAATCCACTGCAATTGATGCTTTAATCTTTGCATACTAAAGGGCATCTCTGTTTACAAATGTTTCATGGATGAATGAATTGTCTCTTTAATTAATGGGTAACAGTGAAAATGTCTTGTGAACTCTGAAGTGTTGAAGGCTGAAGCAAAGTAGTTATAGTGCAATCATTTAAAAATAGCCATTCTGCTGATTAACCCTTGTATTTGGGCTGCAAGTTGTTCCCTGTTGAGTTCCTGCTGCAGTCAAGGGGAGGTGTGTTCATAGAGTAGATTCAGGATTGGGCCCCTCAGGCCCAATAGCTTGTTGATATTTACTGTAATGTAACATTAGTCCTCTTTCTCACAAGTCTGTCTAGCACCACTGTGTGAAGTTTCCTGGGAAAGCTCTAGTGACTGGCTGCTCTATTGTACAGCCACCTTTTGTCCTCTGGTATGATGGGCAGGTTATTAGCCATGACCAATGGAGGGTGGAGGTGATATGTGGCATTTTCTTATGGAGTTTATTTCTGCCCTTTGAATCTCACATGAGATTCAGTATTACTGACTTCTAAAGTCGGTCATAATTTTAATATTCACTTATTCTTTGTTCTAGTATTTCAAGTAATGAATCAAGTTGTCATTCAATGCATTATGTTGCTAGTACACACGACATTTGCATCTGTAGTTTGTGTAAGGTGGTGTAAATAAAAGGACAGTTAAATTTGTGGACAAAAGAGAGCTCCACCTATGAGGAATTCTGGAGAGACTGCATAGGCTGACAGGCTTTTGCAGTGTCTTGTAGAATGTTATAGCAATGATAATAACTGAAGAGATGAATTAGGTTATATGGTGTAGGTTCGATTAATTCATTGGATTCGCCAAACGCTAACCCAAGAATAGTTTATAGAGCAACAATGTATTTAAGCAACTTGACAGTATTTGTTAGATTTTTCACAAACAACACAACCTTTCTAGTGCTAATGTTTTTAGGAAAGGTTCTTTTTGAATAGAGGATATATACAATCATTACAGTGATTTACTTTGCTGCCTATTATATAACATCTCCATCAAGATTTTTTACAAATTGTTGCCTTTTCCTTCTCAACATTAAAGTAACAAACACTTTCAACATTGCATGATTTCCGAGTGGTCATATTGAGTTTTAGGCTTCATCTTGTTGAATTGTGATGTTGCAGCTCTGAGTGATTGCACTGGATTTGCATTATTAAACCTACTGTTTTAGGCATTCGCCTCCTATAACAGCTGTAAGAAAAGGCTGTAGCTGCTGAACATTTAGAAAAACCGTTCAAATGACAGACAGTACATTTAGGAGGAGTAATGGAGGCCCAGCCTAAGAAATGCAACTGCCAAAAAAATACTCAAATAACTACCCATGGCACAAATGACAGTTGAATGATAAACAACTTATATCAGCTACTGTACAAACACTAGTCAGTGTGAGGTGAGCAAAGAAGACTAGCTGCCATGTGTGCCCTCCTTAATAGTCATGGATATTAAAGATCTCTGAAGTATGTCAGGACATGCAGCACGATCATCTGAAACAAAACTGCATTTACCAAACAACAGAGAATCCTGAAACCTGAATGGATTTAGAAAACCCAGATTCAGCTAGCACCCTTTGAACTCTGGAGACCTGAAAGGTACAGGATTTTACTGCACTGGTAACCTTGAGGTGATCTCAAATAAGCACAGTGAGAAAGATAGATGTTGTCACAATGTCATTGCTTCATGGATGTGTTTCAGAAATTGATATGTTAATTCTTATAATAGCTATGTGACGTCAGGGAAATATTGTTGCACAGTTGTAAAGCAAGAGAGAACTGAGCTAAATGTCAAGTGAGACATTCAGTCACGGTGGAGAGTGTAGTACAAAAGTTCTTTCCCAGTGAATAGAACATTTCATGTGCTCCAACTTGTTAGAATTTCCTCACAATAAGGAATAATATTAATTAATGTAATTATTCTATAAAAATATATTTTATCATACTACTCCGTAAGTATATTATAAAACCTCTAAGAGGTTTTGCAATAGGCAATAATAAAATCTCAAATTTCCCTTTCATATAGTTATGCCAACCAACCACACCATACACAGACCATATTGGAATTTTGAGATCATTCTGGATCAAAAGCACTTCTGAAAGCTACCTAGTGCTACTTCTTGTTTAAATCTGGACCATCACTGCACCTGCATCACTCATTCAGACTGCTAGCTGGGCTTTGAACTTTTGCTCATTGTCTTTGGAGTGTAATGACCCACTCGTTTTAACCACTTTGTAGTCCATTCATCCAGTCTGCATCTCTACAATTGAGCTACAAAACCTCTATAGGAAAAAAACGTGATAAACTTTATCAAAGAACAAGCAAATTTTATCCACTGTGTTGTGCTTCTCCACAGAACTAGCTATAGTCAGTAAACAGGTTGTTCAGGTCCTTAGCAAATTTGTACTGGCTGTTTGCAAACATATTTGCTTGGAAATGTCTTCCTGGAGAGTTTGTTATCGCAGTTCCCAGGAAGACTATGTGAAGTAGACTGGACTGTAGTCATTTTGGGCCTCTCTCTAGTTCCTTTTGAATATGGGCTAGTGTTTGCATTTTTCTAGCTATTGGGAGTTGTTTCTGACTGCCACCTTTCAGAGTTGATGGACAAAAATTTTACAATGGTATTAGTCATCAACCTTGGCATTCTGCCCAGTCCCACAGACTTCTGTATGCTCAGTTTGCTTAAGTGATCCCTAACTTGATTGGTCTACCCTACTACTACTTCTTTCACCTACCTTTGTCACTAATAAATATGGAACTCCTGAGACCTGACTTCGCTAGTAAAGATTAAGGCAAAAGAAGGAAAGGATTAGATCAGCCTTTCTCATGTCTTGTGTCATTCAATTCACTGTTCCACTAAGCAGTGAATTAATATTTTCCATGTCGTCTTTTTTGTCCTTGATATATCTATAAAATGCTTTACATATAATCCAGCTGAGCCTTGGATTTCCTAACTCTATCACTGCATGTCTGAGCAATGGCTCTGTATTCTGCATAGGTAGTCCATCTCTGCTTCCACCTTCAGGGCACTTCCTTTTTTTTTCCATTTGAACTCAATTGGGATATACCTCTGTTTCATACTAGCTTCCAGCAGAACATGCTCAAGTTTCAACATGATGACATAGAGCAACCTGCTTTGACAAGGTTGTTCCTGAAGATCAGTCAACCCCTTGGCCCCTTTGCTTGTCAAGGCATACCATAATGGGATCCCATCTACTGATTTCTTGAGCAGTCTGAAGTCTCCTTTCCTGATATCTAATGTCTTTATTCTCCTCCTTGCCTTCTTCACTTCTCTGAGAATCTTCGATCACCATCTCAGCGTCACTGTGGATAAGGCAGCCACAGGCTATCATATCCCTCCCTGATTATTATATACAGGTAGCAGATTCAGCAGAGCACTTTTCATATTTGGTCAGTCCAGCACCTGCATCAAAAAAATTAATGCCAAAGCACTCCAGAAACCTCTTGAATTGCTTGCAGTGTTGCAAGTTGCCTTTCCAACATGCGTCAGTGTTAGTTTAAGTCTTTCACAAGAACCAGCAACCATGATCAAGTTTTTTCAGACTGTTTAAAGAGGACTTTGTCCACTACCTTGTCTCTACCAGATGGTCTATAGCAAATGTCCCTGTTGGTCTCCCCTCTGATCCTCCCCATATGCTGCTCTTGGATAGCCCATTGACTCATAGATTACAGGGTGCTATGCATTGGAACTTCTACCTCGCATAAAGTGCACATACACCTCCATCTTTGTCCTCTCTTTCTGTCCTTCTCAAAGATCTGTGGACCAGAGCACTGCAGTTGTGCTGTTTATCTGAAAGACAAGGCTCTAAAATACACCAGTGTGACTCTATTACTATCTCTGAGGAAGACTGGTAATTGGAAATCAAGAGACAAGTAAATCAGGATTACTTAAGAGATGCTGCAGACTCTTAGGAGCTATCCAGGCATAAAGTCTGAATGCATTGGAATCCTGAGCGCTCATGTTCTGGGAGATGCATAATAGCATGAGTTTTCTAGAGAACATTATTAATCGATTGCTAGGTGTAATTAATCTCTAGTATCAGATTATTGCATTATTGAATTACCCAGATTATATATTATCAGATTATTGCTATTATTACAAATCAGTTATAGGCCATCTGTCCTCTGTTTTATTGACTGCTCATATTCCTTTCAGACTTGAAAGCAGTTCATGAAAACAGAAAATATTATTGCTCTCATGATGCCTGTGATTATTACACCCATGTGTGTAACAATGACTGTTGCACTCCAAGGCGCTCAGCCTTGGCAGCAGAGTAAAAGGGTCATTAGATATTGGCTGAGTTCCTGCCAGGAATCAATCAGCTCATAGTAGTATTAGCACTCCTGTATTAACTGGTGGAAGTCTATGGGCACTCAGGGTAACCGAATGGATTTCTCCATGGTAGAGACCGTCTTTGTTTGGAACACACGATCTCTCATGATTTCTTCTACTGATCTCTCAAAATAAAATTGTTAGCAATGTTTCCCCAATTGGCTTGAACAATCACGAAAGTTGGTCCTGATGCCTTGACAGCGAAACACTGGAAAACTCTGCTGTCATGATTAAGTGAAAGGTAAGAAAAACATGTGGCTTCATTCCAGGATTTATTGAATCTCGGATAGTATTGTGTTGTTTTACTTTTGGAAGACACAGACAGTGTGAGATGGTAGGTCTGATTTAGAGAATCAGAGACTAAAAGCAGAAAAAAATACTTTCTTGGCCATTTCTGCCTGATACGGTTGAGCGTTAAAATATTTTGAAGTGCATTCTGTAAGCACAGTCTGCCTCTTTTCAGACTGGAGTCCTTCATCAAAGAAAGGAAGCTTTTGGGGAGTGTTTCAGTTTGATTAAGATGAAAAACTTCACAGTTTCAGAGAGTCATCTGGTATTTGGGTGGTGAGAGTAAATGTCTGAGGAGACCTGCTAGTGTCCTGTCTCTCAAGATGGGTGGTACCCAGTGCTCTAGAACAGATGCTTGAGAGGCTTTGGCTCAGACTACATGGTGGGTAGAGTATCTTCAACTTTTGCAGTCTTGTTTTCCTAGCAGTACTGCAGGCAAATAAAATAATTTCAGTCAAAATGTATTCACTGAAATGAGTATATTCTGCAAACACGGTGTTTTGTGCTGTAATCCAGCTTTGTCAGAAGGGTCCCAGATAATTCTAATTAGGAGAATACAATGGGAAGAAATCTGTTCAACAAGCTGTGCAGAAGGTTGCAGAGATAAGAAATCATATGGAAATTATTGCTGAGCTATGTAAAATAGCCCAGCTTTATTCAATAGTTGTTTTCAGTCCAGTACCTCTTTTTCAGTAAGCTCCTAGCAGGTTGTCCGTATAGTATCCATAAGCAGCTCAACAATAGAGGCAGGAGAAAGTTCATACAAGAAAAATGGTCTTACACAGCCTGCAAAGAGAAATCTGCCTTTTAATAAGTATATAAGGATCCTTACTTGTAATCTCACCACTATCTATATGCAATGTCTAGAGGCTGCCTGGGGTATAGCTGCAATTTAGTAAGATCTAGTCAGGGAGAGATAAGGTCTCTTTTATCAGACCATTGCTGTTCTCACATCATCACCAAACACAAAAATTGCCTGTTTCTACCCTTTCTCTGTAAATGTAGTTGGTCCCCCACATTTTTGTCTCTCTTCCTCATCTTCTCAAGTAAGTGCTGTAACCACTGACCCACCGTATCTATTTCATTATTTTCTTCTTATTTTAATTTCAGTATTAATACTTTATTAAAGTAGTTTAGCTCATTCTAAACTCTTAAGTCCCTTCCTCTCCCTTCTTTCTGGGGGGAGGAAGGGCCTTCTGTCAATTTGGTTTTGGTAAATTTGGCTGAAACCACGACATACATAAAGTTGTGTACTACCACTTCCCAGTCTGGATGAAGACACATCTTCCATTTCTTTCAGTAGGAGAAGGAGATACATAATTTAAGCAGACTAGGTTGTTGCCAAGGTGTTTTAAGTTTTGCTCAATATAAATATAGAGATGGAGGCACTGATCTTAACTGCATTTGAAGAATTAGCTGGTCTCTGGAGGTGTTGCCTTTCTGCTTGTCTAAGGAGTCTTGATATTAATACTGAAGGGACTGTATTTGTCCTTTCACCTTCAGGTAAGTACCTAATATTTCAATGAGACAATGCCTAAGGCAAGCATGTAAATTAGAAGAACGTAAATTCAACCCTTTTTTCTTTTTTTTGAATTTGTTAGATTTATCTTAGTCCTTAGAAGAATTTGCTTAACCAGTTAATTTGATAATTAGTCTTTTCTTCCCAGAGGATCTTCTCTCCAGGTAACACAGCACTTCAGAGATAAACCTCGATATTAGAGAGAGTTTGGTCTGCTGTGGTTTATAAGCCAAGTACCAGATCACCACAGGAGATGCAAATTCTTTATTCCTATGAAATAGGTCATCACCCCTTGAAGTTGTGACCATTCCAAGTAGATGCAGATATGAAAAATTCTGTTGTTAAAGCATCTCTGAAATGTGACCTATACTCAGCAGCTGATGTTTCTAGTATCAACGCAGTTCTCCTTTTTCCCCAGCATACAGATAAACGTTTTGATTTTCAAATTCTTTTCTCCTCTTTTCTCCCTTCCTCACCCTTTCCCTCCCCTCCCCTGGCAGCCTAATCTTCTGTGACACATTTTTTTTGAGCACAAGTGTCTCAGTGTTCTTAGGCCTGAGAACTAATTATCATGGAGAAGTGCTACATTCGGTATAGTATCTGAGGTTGCACAATGCTATTTGTGTTTCTGCTGAATCCCAACCCTCGTTCTTCAGTGTCTTTTTATATGATTCTTCTTATGAGGGTTTTCTGCAACAGGAGGGCAATACTTCCTTTGGTGTGCAAGAAGTCTCTCTTGATCTTGTCTCAGTATTTGGATGGAGTTCATGTCACCCTTCTGCTGTTCTTTGCCATCCAGGTTGACAGTGGCAGGTGTCTCTTCTTTCAGCCAGAAAGTTCTTTCCAATAGTCTAGCAGCCTGTGCTCTCCTGTGAAATGCTATCCCCATAGAAACGTGCTGAAGCTCTGGGAAGTAAGAAACTGGAATCGTGCCATCTATTTTTTGCATATTCAGGGCCATCTTGTGTCAACAGAGCTACACAGCACCATCGTGATCTGAGCCTTCCCTCCCAGTGATGCGGGATCTATCCATAAGGGGGATCAGTGCATTGAACAGCGTCTGTATCTGTCGCCGGTACATTTTCCCAAAGCCAAGAACAAGGTAGCAACTGGGCTAAATGATGAACAGAGAGATTGTGATAACATCTTACAAGCATTAGATGTAAGGTAGGCTTTTAATAAAGGGAGAAGAAAACTGTTCAGGAAGACCCTAGATGTACTTGTCTATAGGCAAAAGATGTAGAGGACCTGCCATTTTGATGCAAAGGTGGGACAAGACCCTTGGAAAACCAACTGTGAGAATTAGAAGTGGACTCTGTTACTGTTTAAGTGACTTTGTGATACTACTGAAGCATCTCAATTTGATGCTGCTTTTGTTGCATTTGTCCTCCAGTCCTTTATTCAACCAAGAACCCTCTCATTTCTCAGTGGTGTTGGCTACTGGGAGCCACCTGCACAGTGAATGATGCTGTAGGTAAGCTCTAGAAGAGATAGAAGCAATATCTACCATTTTTAAAGATGTAATCTCTGTAGGTGGTCTGATACTTGTCCTATCAAGGCCTAGAAGGATTTCTTGGAAATTTGGTATTGAGATGGAGGGACACAGAACAGTGCTTTTATAGCTGCAAGTACTTCTGTGGAGGGGAGTGAGAGCCTGTGTGTGCCCCTACAGGTACTGCATGGCTAATGTACACAAATTCAATAGCATATGCAAAAGGATCAGTAAGAGTTGCTTTTCCATGACTTGATCTCATCTTAAAACCACATTTTTTCATTAATGCTTGTCAACAGTCAGATTACTGACTTTATGTCCTTGAAAGCTGCTAGCCTAATGATAGCATTTTAGAAGTGTGGAAGCCATCATGAAGAGTACCACCTACAAAAATTAATGCTGAGTAAAATGATAGCTCCCACCTCAAGCCAAGTCTGCAGAGGCTGAACTTGCTGGCTTGGCAATGTGCGTGCATGGACATGGTATTAGATGGCAGGGGCTGTTAACAGAATAGGATTTGCCATACTATTGGGTACATAAGGGACTGCACCATTACATCCCTCTTCCCGCAAAAGTTAATCAGTTCGTCATGGGAAAGAACTATCACAAAACTGTTGCACTCATCAGAACCTGAAACACAGAAAGTTGTTGAACTGTAGTATCAGAAAGTATTTAGGTGCTTAGTGTACACATTTCTACATTTTTCTTCTGCTACACATCAGCTGTTCATTCTTCTAACTTGAATTCTGTTTTTCTATAAATTGTAATATTTGACTTTTTTTATAACTTGTGATGTTTTACATGTTCGATGAGGAGACATGAAATTTATCCCAGTAAACTGGAAATTCAAAGCTGCTGCTGAAAGGTTTTATACATAAATAAACAAGCCTTGTTTAATTAAAGGAATGTCAGGTAAAGAAATGGCTAGATAATGAATTCTGGAAACTTATCTCTTGTGACTTAATTTGAGATAACATAGGTAGTCTTCACCTTTGATCCAGAAGTACAAGGATTCAATTTCTGTCTCCATTTCCAGACTCACCTGTCACACATAGATAATAATCAGGGATCGTTTTACGTTTCCTAAAATGTCTAGAAGAGTGAAAGGCTCGCTTTGGCCACTGGAGGTCACTGTAGCTCTATAAAAAGAGAGAGACCCTTTAATTAAGACCTGACTGGAAAAAGGTTTGAAGGTTCAGCGATCTGAGACTTTTCTGTGTCTACGGTTTGCAAAATATGGGATAAACCCAATAAAGTCCTATTGCAAAATGTGACGTATTTTGGCACATGTGCTTAAATTCTGCATGTTTAGGATTTATTTTGGACCAGTACTGTAGGAGTCCACTTCCCGCAGGCTCCTCCACATGAAGATTTCAAGTGCTTGGCATGAGAGAGCAGGCAGTAAACTATTGCCCATCCTCTCACCTTTGCACAGGGAAGACATTTTCCTGTCCAGAAGTATTTTCAGCCTCATGTGACTGTTATCTGAAGCCTCTGCTTGTCTTAGCCAGCTACTTCTTTGGAAGACCCAAACCATGAGCATATAGGAAACATAGCTTACTAGATTTTGCAATTTCTAGAAACTTCACCTACATTCTTCTCTGCTCTCTCCAGACAGTGAAGTACAACATCTGCCTCCCTGCGGGCAGATCGCGTGCTCAGCCACAGCAAACTCTGCTGCACCGGGGCTCTTGGGGCAGGACCCAAGAGCATCTCTCCTTACTCCTGGCCACTGATGCATATGCAAGCACTGTAACTAGCTGCAGCTGCTCTGTCACTGAGCTGCCTTGACATGAACTTGTTACCTGCTGCATGTATAGGAGTGACGCTGTGGAAGGCTGCAAAACCTATCTGAAAAGGTGGCGCAGCAAAGCACTTTAGCATATGCTCACACTTCAGCAATAGGTATGTCCCTGGTTTCAAATGAGGCCTAAGAACGTGGTTGGAGAATGTAAAAACTTTTTAAAAGATTCAGAATCAGATGATTTTTGTACCTGGGTGCTTATGAAGCTTCCGGGCTCTAACAGATGCTCCTTGGAGATCTTTCATGGGAAGACATAGATTTTACCCGAGAAAAACCATTAGCTAAAGACAAACAGGATATGAAAAGCACAAGTAAGGGAAAATGCAGAGGGACTGAGGTTTGGATTTGGCAGATCCACATCTACCTAAAGGCAAAGAGGTTGATGTTCATCCTGCCTAAGTTAAAAGGCTCATGTTCCTTTTACAACCGAGCTCTGAAAGGATCAGCCCTCTCTGCCTCCTTTGAACTAGGCAGAAGAGAGCCTAGCTTGGCATAATCTGCCAGTTTCACCGGGAAGAGACTTGCTGCAAGCAAGGCAAGCTGGAAAACCGAATGGCAGAAAAGGTTACAAATATGGCGCATTGTAGAAACAAGCCGTGGTTGGTCTCATCTCTTTCTCTGAGGGAGCTGGTAATAAGCCAGTTTAATAGAAAATTCATGTATGCTTAAGTGTTAATTATGTATATTTATATCTGATTGGTAGTTTATGCAATAATCCTCATGCATGTATCTGGACACTGATAACACGAAGTGTGGCTAATTGATAGTCTTGGAAGACAAACGTATTGCAGATTAAGACTAAAGATGACCGAATCATTGAGTGGAAGCATATAGAATCATCTATCTGCTTATATACTTACACTGCACGCAGTTAGAATGTCACACCTGTAACGTGCTCATGTAGAGAACAACAGCCCTGCAAGATATGTGGGGTAGGTATGTCATATGTCTGTTACTGTACTGCAGATCCTGCTTCTGTGTCTGTATCTCAGTAGAGAGGCAACAAATTTGGAAACAGCTTGAATTTTTGATGTTTCCGTTTCAGATCATGTATTGTCTTGTTTTCCCTGGTAAGAGAATGTGCAAAAAGTATCATTGTTTCCTGTTAGAGATGCTTGATATAGGTGTCAATGAGGCCTTCATGACTGTCCCATCAACCCCCCCCTTAGGACTATTGCCACTTAGGCCACTTATTTTTAAGGCTGATATTATCTGCTAGAGTTGTTTGGTGTCTTTGTGGTCATGCACAGCAACTCTCACTCATCTAAGGAGCTGTTAGGATGTTAATATCGACATATTTGACTTCACTATGTGCATAAATGCAATCAATACATCATTAGAGTTGAGTCCTGAGCTGGAGTTTGAAGGAGGATTGAGAAATGCTCTTCCAGAGCAGTTCATTGCATGTGTCCCAAGCACAAGAGGGAGCTAGTGTAAAAGCACCCATGAAAACACCTGGGGAAAATGGGAAAATAGGCAGACAGGCTCATGGCTAGTGTCATTGCTGGGCAATGATATTACAAGACGTACAGACCCTCCAGCACAAAGGGGTTACTAAATCTTTGCCTGTCACAAGGCTTGTCTCGACAGGATTATAGACAGAAGGGAGAGGCTGGTACAAAGGACACTGTGTGAGAGTCAAGGTGTGTTCTTTGCTGCTTCCAGCTGGCAGAAACTGGAGAGGTTTAAAATGCTGACTTTGAAGTTTGGGCTGATTTACTAGCCTTCTGAGTTTGTGTCTTTGAAAGTTAAGTGTGAGAAAGGACCTTATTTGAGGGCTGCAATTTTCCTTCCAATGTGCGAGCCTTGATTTGAGTTGCATCAAAGACGAGCAGAGAGCAGTGGCGACAGGTTTGCTCAGAGAAGCCTGGCAAAGACTGCCAGGAAAAGAAGTCTGGGTTGGATGCAAGGACAGGCTGAGTCTGGATGCTGCACCTAGGTTTCCAAGACAGGCATGGAGAAGAAGGGAACAAGAAAGCCTCCAGGTGTGGTGGTGATCCCCAGATGGGGGAACTATGTGCATGCATATGCAGAAGGGAGAGACCCAAGCAGTGTGCCCCTGCTTGCTATCAAGAAACCTCCTTCATTCTGACTCAGAGGGCAAATGGAAATCATCCACTTAACACAACAGCCAACTCAGTTGTTTCCAAAAGGTTTTGTGTTTACATTCTTTTTCTAAATTTCAGTTTGAATATCAGGCAGGGAGAAGGATTTCAGAGGAAGAGATGGTAGTTTCCAAGGGATCTGCAGCAAGGATTTCACTGTAGGATGTCTTCTCAAAGAGAAATTTTTTAGGAAAGTTAACATTCCATCCTGACCTTCAGAGTAATTTGGAAAATCAGCTCTCTAACTCCTGATTAGAAAATGTGGCTGACAACTCTATAAAAACCAGCCATGCTTTAAACAGGAGATCTGGCATCTGAAAGACATTATCCAACAGTCTGTCCTTAACACCACATCAGCATCTCCAGAAGAAGTGGGACCAAACACAGGGTGACGTACCTGGAGCTCAACTTCACTAATTATCTGTAACTGCCTGATTGATTTTGGGCAAGCCTCTGCATTCCTGCCCCTTCTTTCATTAGTCAAATACTCTAGTATGTTCAGTCTGTTTACTGGTTCCTCCCTTTGTATTTCCAGGACTGCTGCTTGGCCTGTTACCATACGTTTGGCAGGAATACCTGACAGCTGTGGCATAAACTGACTTCCCCTTCTAGATCTCCCTAAGGAGCCTACAACGTGTTTCACTGTCCAGAAAGCTGTGTGGCACCTCCTGTTTCACATGGACCTGTGTCTACCACAGCGACAGGTCTGAGAACAATAACCAAAATCCTCTGCATCTGTGGTTTCAACTTGCTCATGGTGTCCCTGCTTTTTCTGTCAATGCCAATCCTAATGAAATGGTAGCTCTAACTTCTACCCAACCCTTGTCTGGGAATGCGCAGATTAAAGTAAGTCATCTCTGTGTATACTTGTGAGCCATATTCAGTACAAAGCTTGTGCTATTATGGGTCATGAAACATAAGAGAGGAAGGTTGTAGTGATAATGGATGTGTCAATCCATGCCATCAGTTTCACCAAGTCTTTTCCTGGCTCCTTCATGGAAGGTATCCTTTGGAGGAACAGTACAGTCTTTTGTTTTCTCTCCCCCTTTAGTAGGCTCAGACCTGTGTAACCTGTTTAGTTGTTTGCTTTTATTCCTCTAAACTTCCTGAGAGTATGCTGTCTCCACTCTGGGCTTAATGGGGCTTTGCGCAACCTGCTCTAGTGGGAGGTGGCAGGGGGATTGGAACAAGACAGTCTTTAAGGTCCCTTCCAACACAAACTACTCTTTGATTTAATGATTCTAAGAGTGAACCTGTTTCCATGCTTCATGTTCATGCAGAGGTGGAAGGATTGTCCTCAATGTCTATCAGAACAGCTCTGTACCAGGCATGGGAAGGAAAAAATGCCTCTGCTTTCCAAGCCTGACTCCTTTTCTGCTGGGCCAGACATACTGGGACAGACTGCCAACCTCTCTGTTCTACTTCTTCCAGCCTGCTGGGCCTGTCCTAAGGGTTTGGGCTTTTTCCTAGCCAGAAGGTGCTCTGTAGCATTTGTATTTGGATCTTACTCTGCTAGAATTTGTTTCTAATGGGAGCTTGGAGATGTGGCCTTCCTCTGCAACACTTTGCACATTCCTATTTTTAACATTATAGATGAAAAAACCACCCATCCCCGGATGAACGGTTTGTCAGGTTTGAGCTATCCACTACTGAAGACACATCATTCATAGAATCATAGAATGGTTAGAGTTGGAAGGGACCTTAAAGATCATCAAGTTCCAACCCTCCTGCCATGGGCAGGGACTCCTCCCACTAGACCAGGTTGCTCAAAGCCCCATCCAGCCTGGCCTTAAACACTTCCAGGGATGGGGCATCCACAACTTCCCTGGGCAACCTGTTCCAGTGCCTCACCTCCCTCACAGGAAAGAACTTCTTCCTAATATCTAATCTAAATCTCCCCTCTTCCAATTCAAAACCATTACCCCTTGTCCTATCACTAGACTTCCTGACAAAGAGTTCCTCTCCCTCAGCTTGAAGAGGTCATGGGGCAGCAGGTGTGACAAAGACCCAGAAAGAAGGTGCAGACGGACATGTTCATGCAATCGTTGAATGTGCTTATGTCGTGTATACTATTGCTTTGGTAGAAGCTCACTTCCCTGCTCCACTTATCTTGCATGGTCAATGGAGGCATTTTCTCTGATTGCTGGTGGTGCTGCATGTTCTTAAGTCACTGAGGGTGGGCAATTAGCGGGCTTGTTTCCAGCAGTTGGGATTTTTGGTTGCATTATGCACACTTTTAGACATACTTCTGCAAGGTCCTCTCTTGGAATTAAATGTTCTCAAAGAAATGTCATCTTTTATTTTAACTTCTTCCGTGTTTTGTTAAGAAATTGCTGAGGACCATATCCTGGACTGCTATTCTCATTTCCCTGTGGTAGATACAACAGTAACACACGATCATACACATTCAGCCCATCTTTCTGTACACGCTGTACACAGTGAATAATAATGTCTGACTGTAGGCCACAGTTTAGAGAACATAAAGTTGGGCAATTTGCAGTAAAATTTGGATTTAGACACATTACTTCTAGTCTCCGTCATTCCCAGTATAACAGACGATGGAAAAAAGCATTAAATTAATAAATTGTCCACTGAAAAGGCTGTAAATCCAGACTCTGCTATGAATTTAGCACTGCAGAACTGCCTTAATGAGCCATGGGCTGCCACCTACTGACATGCTGTTCGGCAGGAGACTGAAAGCAAGGCAGCTGTAATGTTAGAAATGTTACCGGATTCACTGGCAAGTTGCAGAGGTATGAAAAAAATGGTAAGGAGGAAAATCATTAGACCGTTCGTGTTCAAAGCAGGAAATAACAGCTGCGGCTCAGGGAGGTGATGTTGTTGTACTGTAACTGCTTAAACATCACATAAATTTGTAGTAAGATTTTTTTTTTTTGGGGGGGAGGGACGGGATTTATTCACTACTGCCCTTCACCTTGCAAAATGGGCATGATACCTGGTTAGCGCAATCACACCAAAGAATGGGTACTGCAAAGAAAGGGGACAGGTAGGCATTCATTTGCAACTCAGAAGAGTTCAAGTCTGAGTCAGTCTGCTCAAAAGCAGAAAAAAAAGAACCACCATTTTTGCTTTTTAGACAAGTCTCAAGATTATGAGGACTTGATTTAACACCGCTGAAATCTTAAAAATATCAATACCGGAACTGAGATGCAACCAGAATTGAAGGAATTGTACTCTGAGCTGGGACTCAGAAATGTATATATTACTAAAAGAAATGTTATTATTTAACATTATAGATGTAGTCACCTTAATAAAGGATTAATTATATGATATAAAATATTATTTTGTTATTAGTAAGCATTTAGATTTTAATATTTAGATAGTAAAACACATGTGAAATTGAATGGGCAGTTTAAAGAATTGTGCTGATTATATCACCAGAGGAACTCAGCTTCTTCATGAAAGAACCAAATCTTTAAACAGCATAGCAAAGTGGTTTAAAATGAAGGTAAATTACTTTTCACTTCCATTTTGTTTCTGCCATTATGGGAGGTACCAATGAACATATATTTTCCAAAACATTTGTGGGGTGTGTACAGGAAAGGGTTAGATCACTATCTCTGGACTCTGGACTGGGATTTATCTCGCTTAGTTTCAGAGACTTACCTTGTCATCTATATTTTCTGATAGCACACTTCCTGAGCACCTTAAAATAGATGCTTGAAAATGTGGTTGATCTGTCCTGCTTTAAATGTCTGTCTAAGGATGAGATGAGTCGTGTTCCTCACCATTGGGGGTGAATGGAACTGACACAGTAAGTTCAGATGACCTGCCCCTTCTCTCATCTGAGTCCTGAGGGTAGACATGGTTGGAAATGACAGCAGAACATTTCCCAAGTACCCTACCACTTTGTCCTGCCCTTGATTTAAAACAGGTATGCAGAGATAGGAGATTCAGTTTCTCTGACCAGGTCTACATGATTTCTGGCAAGCAGCTGCCAGAGCATTTGCTGACATAAGGTGCCCACTGGCCTGCCCAAAAGCTTTGCCTGTGCAGTGTTTGGGCAAGCAGCCTATAGGCAGCTCATTGGGGTGGTGGGGCTCTCGTGGTCTGCTGCCCTCATGGGGTGCTCTTCTGTTGTGCTCAGGCAGCGCTGGCAGCTCCTGCCTGTGCAGAATTTGGCTCTTGGTTTAGCGTGGCAGTGGGCCAGCTCTCAAACACTGTGCAGACATATTTCTCCTTCCTTCAGTTCTTGGCTTTTCTGCTGTCAGGAAAATCAAAAAAGACCAGCTGGGGTGATAGTTCTTGTGAGGAGGACACACAGTCACCAAGATCCCGACTGAAACAAGCAATTATTTCCCAGGTGAGACCATTTCAATGACAAGCTGCCTTAGGACAAGAGAACAACAGGACCACAGTGGGGGATTCAGTCCACCTAGATGAGAATATGCTTCAAAAACTTGAAAATGTCAATGAAAAACTAACAATAAATTAGCCTTATCCTTTTTTTTTTTTTCCTTATAACCTGCTCCTTCACATCTTACAGCTGGTCAATAATTTGCTTTGACATCTGAATTGCAAAAAGAAGGGAGAAAAGAGGAAACTCATGGCAATATGCCACCTAATTGTATCTACAACACAAAATCACTGCTTCAACTGTATCTGACAAACATCAGGGAAGCTTTAAACCTAACTATGCATGAAATTTGTAACAGACTTACCACATGTGTGAAAATTGCCTGCAAAACATTAAAAAGGATAAATTCTACACTTTATTGTGTTCTAATTAAGTAGACAATGAGGCACTGTATCTGTTTTTTTCTTTTTAAGCCCTAAATTCCTGCATATCTCATTATAATAATTAACAATACCAGTGCAAATGAAAATCAGTTTTGAGAGAGCTGATGCCCAAGTTGTCATGAAAGAGAATAGTGAGGAGAATTGCTTTCTACTTGGAGAAAAGCAAGCTGTGAGATTTCAAAAATAATTATCATGACTGTGAAAAATCTGCTTGGCAGCTCATTTCATTTGTGTCTTGGGGTTGCCATTCTTTCTTTTCAATGATTTCTTGCTAGGTCTAAATACAGACCTCCAGCCTGAAGTTAATTCCCCGCTTCAACTTTTAAACTCACTTTTGAAGAGAACTGGGAAAGAATTGTGTTTAGTGACTTCCATGATACTCAGCATTTAACTGCTCTTCATTCTCACTCCTGGATTTAGGCTTCAAAGTGCCACGCAGATATTAATCCGTCCTCCGGTGCTTGTCATTTATTCCTACTGTAAATCCTTGTTTTGAGGGGTTGGTATCAGGAAATGCAGGATAGCCTTAGCAGAGGCGTCAAGAGTGTGTGTCTGAGGACTTCACAGTCTGAAGTCTTGCTTTTGTGAATTTTTGTGCAAATGCTTGATTTACTCTCCTTAGTAGTTGCAATGTATGCATTAAAGTATATAATTTTTTAATAAAAAAGAAAAAATGAGGAATCTTTATAAACAGTTTTGAATGTTAAGCCTTACCATAAAGAATCCTTTGATGTTTTAAAATGTAGAAACAGTGTTCTGTCGATCACATACAGTGCTCGCCTGGCTTGTTCTTAATTTGCTGCTTTGGGGAGTGTCTACGGTATTCCTATAAGGGGAATTGGAATAAGAAGTGCTTATTATGGCCTCCTACTTGACTACACACTTGAAATAAAACTAAACTATGCTCTATTAAATTTTGTCTTCAGTCCACCCCATGAAACAAAAAAAACAAAAAAAAGAACAAAAACCACACAGAGTTATAACCCTCTAGAAAGACTGGGCTTGAGTGGAGACATTGCTGGTATTTTTCTAATCTAATTCAAAACACATTATTTTGTGAAAGATGTGACATTAAGTAATTTTTTTTCACATGCTGCATATTATACTTGTGAAGATTACCTTTTAAAAGGTAATCCTGGATGCCAAATCTCTTCTGAAAACACACTGTAAGCATGTGCATGCCTAGGAGAGTGGCAAATCATGGTCAAAAGGAATCACAGGCCAATGAGGAAGAAGATATCCCTTATCCCAAGGAGGAAGAGGGGCAAAAAAGCATCTGGAAATTGGAACAAAAATTGTCTCTCTGAAGCTCTGGTTACAGAACACGACACTTGTCAAAAGAGGACCTTCTCCTTTTGTTGCAGTTGGTCCCACCTGTTCACTGCCTTCATTTGTCTTTTGCTGCCTTGTTGGTGAGCTCTTAAAGGCAGTGACTGTCTTCTTGTGTAGATGTGGATTTTATGAGCAGAAGCAGGGGGTAATGTTACGCTTCGTGTCTTAGCATAGCAATAATTAATACTGGGATCATTGGCACTGGGTGCAGCAGGGAGTCTGCCTTAATTTGAAAAGGCATCTTGAAAATTTTACACACATATCTGCAGGTATTGAATAATGACAAATTTGAGGGTAACAGTGGAAGTCTCTTTGGTTTATATAGGGCTGGATGCATCTGTTGACCTGTCCATAACTGCTCCATGAGATTTTATTTTTTGGTATCTATATTTATATAGATTAATACTGTATACTTTGGGACCTTTTTTAAGAGAAGTGACGTTATTGCTGCTGTCTTTACTTCAGTGAAGATGTCTCCAAAAGCATTAATGTAGGATAAGGCTCAGTATTTCCACATCTAACTGGAAGAACCAGGGAGATACGACTCTGAATCCTTTACCCTGGAGATAAAGTATCCAGCGTCTTGTGCAAGTGCTCAACCTACCAGGCAGTGATATAAAATGGGAGTACTGGTTGTTCCCCCCTCGCTCTGCTACTGGTGAAATCAGACTGGGTGACATGTGAAGTTTAGGATTTGGTGTTCACAGCTGCAGGGTCTGGATTCCTCCTTCCTGTCAAGCACCAAGTTACATGAACAGTGACATGATAGCTGCTGTTTTGAAGCACAGCAAATTAAACGTTGCAGAGAGCAAAATTCTCTTTAGAAGACTCTTTTTATTCCAGTGAACATATCCTAATTGCTTGCTAGTGGGCATGAATGTTCTGACAGGAGACCCTGCTCATAACATCTGGGGTATGAAAGCCATCCCTAGTGCTCGAACTGCACCGCAACACTCTTTTTCTTGCTTGCAGCTCTGGACTGCTCTCCCCTCCTGCTACTGTATTTATTGTTTAACTGAAACTAGTCTATTATTTAGCAAAGCAACTTGGGAGGCAGTTTTTAATAAAAGATACTATATGAAATAAAGTTTAGTGTGTTATAAAGCTGTATGTTGCCACCCGAACGTTATTACTGGCAAATCAACCACAAAACCCAAGTGATTACTTGTGCATTCTGTTCTTTCCTTCAGAAAATGAATTTTGCTATTTAAGGTTTGTGTACTAATTTTCCTCCTCATCATATGGTAGTCACAAGTAGCAGACCAGAAAGACACTGCCATTTTTTTTCCTGGCCATTAGAGAAAACTCTGTGCACCTATGTACTTCTGTGCAAAGTGTATATTGAGGTGTTTGTGGCCATTGCATGAGTTTGATCCCTCAATGACTGACTTTCCATCTATGGAAAGAAGATTTGTCTATGTCCTTCCATTTCTCCTGCCATAGCTCTGGCACACGTCTTAGACTCCTGACACCCCATGCCAATCACTGGCTTTGGCTACATTAGTCTGTCACTTCAGTTAGTGTGGGAAAAAAGCTGAAAGAATAGAAAAGCTGAAAATGATGTGTACAAATAAAATTGCACTTCTGATTTCAGTTGTTTTGAATCTGTCCTCTATCAGCAAAGTAAAACAACCTCTCTCTGACTGCTGACAATAACGATTGATTCTTTAACCAAAACTTTTGCAAGACTGTAAATATTTGAAACATACATATATTTATTACCCATGATTTTAAAAATAAATATGCATCTTAGGGCATTGGGAAAAGTGAAGACTATTTCTACTATTCATACTATTAAGAAAAAATATGTTAAGGGACCATTTTGGGCATTTTTACCACAAGGAAAATTTTTATTTTCCTTACAAGCCTATAAACATTGTGTGACTACTAAGTTTCTGTTTATAACATCTATTTGCCCTATTTTGCTGCACCCAGGTGGATACTGCCACCCCCACTTTCATTGCCTAGGCTACTATTCCATTAGCACGGAGTGCTGCTGAGCCTTGAGCCAGCTCTCAGTACAGACAACTGCACTGTGTTTATACATACAAGGTAGCTCCCCAGGGACCTCCTCACACCCACAGCTCTGCTACTCAGCTTCTAGTGTCTGGACTTTAGGTATTTGCATTTAAAATGAACTGTCTTCCAATCCCTACAGATATGGGACAAACAGATACACGGTTTGGTCCTGAGTTGGAGTCTGAAATACTTTCAGGAGTCTAGACTATAAATCCTTGGGCTGGATGAAAGAGAGTTTATCAGGGAAAAGATTAAGTTTAAACCCAGCATTTCCATGTTGATAGCAGCATTATTATTGCCATCAAGTGCATGCACCACATATCTCACTCGTAAGTAGCTCTAACATATCATTCAGCTTCAAGGTCTGTTCAAAGGATTTTTTTTGTTGTGCTCTTGTTAGCTTTGCGCTGACCTTGCTTTTTTTCCCTTAAGTTTTTTTTTGTGTTTTTGAACGGATAAGTTTTAGAACAAACACAAAGCTAAATCTACTCATGCCACCTCATGCTGTGGTGCACAAATACTCCAGCTGAAAAATTAAAATATGTTATACAGTTGTATTTTAAATATATGTATATCAGTAGGTTAATATTTAACATTTACTTTGTCTTACTTAGGTGTGGTTGTTGCAAGGAGAAGAGCATCACTGTTCTTGTTGGCTGAGGCAGATATTTATGCTTTCACTCATACTTTCTTTTGGTCTCTGAGTAAACAAAATCATGTTGCCCACGGTGCTACTTGGTGGCCAGCCAAGGCCTTGGGGTGCAGAGCTGGGCTTCTGTCCAATGTGTTTGGATGATCTTGCAAAGATCATGCAAAGAGTATCTGCAAAACCATTTTTTTTTTGCCAGATTATACAGTCTGACATTTTCAAGGATTTACATCATATCCTCTTTTTTTTTTTTTTTTTTTGCCTCCAACAGTGCTGCCTTTTCCGAGACTTTTCAACAGTGTCTCTCTTCCTCATCCTTATAACAGGTGACGCTCTGTGTTAGTCCTACCAGCAGTGTCTCAGTTGTTAAAGACCAATTGTGCACTGCAATTTCTCTTACCACATGCTGAAGGTTGAAACAACTGGACCTCTACAAACCAATAGAATAGGGCCAATAGAATAGTGCCAGTAGAATTCTGGGTTGCATAAAGAAGAGCGTGGCCAGTAGGTGGAGGGAGATCATCCGCCCCCTCTACTTCACACTAGTGAGGCCACAACTGGCATACTGCATCTGGTTCTGGGCTCCCCAGTTCAAGAGAGACAGGGAACTACGGGAGAGAGTCCAGCATAGGGCAACAAAGATGACGAAGGGATTGAGCATCTCCCTTATGAGGAAAGACCGAGAGAGCTGGGACTGTTTATTCTGGAGAAGAGAGGGCTAAAGGGGAAGCAGAGTTGGACTCTTTTCAGTGGTTCCCAGTGACAGGATGGGAGGCGATAGGCACAAGCTGGAACACAGAAAGTTTCATTCAGATATGAGGAAAAACTTCTTTCCAGTGAGGGTGCTGGGGCACTGGAACAGGTTGCTCAGGAAGCGTGTGGAGTCCCCTTCTCTGGAGACCTTCAAGACCTGCCTGGATGTAGTCCTGAGTAATGTGCTCTAGGCAATCCTGCTTTAGCAGGGGAGTTGGACTAGATAATCGCTAGAGGAGCCTTCCAACTCTGACGATTCCATGATTCCATTAAATTATTGATACTCTTGTTTATTTGCAGCACTCCAGCCATTTCCTACAAGTCTTTTAGTATTAACACTGTACCCACCTCTCATTCAGCCTCAGAATTACACACAGCAGGGCATTATTGCAGGATTTTACTTTAAGTATCTACTATAGGTGCCCAAATTAGGAATCAGTGTAGACAGTCCAAGGAAAGAGCTCAGACATTGCTTCTCTGTGCAAACAGCCAAAGTTTCCAGTTTAGGAATCTATAGACTCCTTAGGCTGGGTCATGTTGCCGCAGGATGGGGCTGTTCACTGTTTGCATTGAAGTTATGCAGTGGTTAAACATATTCAACTATACATCATTATCTATCGCATGTAAATCAGGTGCACAGTTTTCAATAGTGCAAATAATCTGTCCTCTCTTGCACGTACACTTAAATGAAAACCTCTGATTAGGATGAGAGACTGTTGCATTTTGCTTGGCAAAGTCTTGGTGATAAACTTTGGTGGCCAGTGTTACAAGTATCATTGTAGTCCTATAAAACCATAAATTACCACTTGAATTGAAACTGTATTCGCTGAATTATTTTTCTTCAATTCATGGGACTTCAGATGGTTTGAAAAATGGGCTGAAATTGCTCTTGCTTGTACAACAACATTGATTCTCATAAGATGGAAAACCTCTTGTACCTCCTTTTAAAAGCCTAGTGTGTTGCCATAAAACAAATTGCTTCATACGGATGTCTTAGTTCTATGATTAATGATAAAACTGAAGAATTTTTTATATGTTATAATAAAACATTTAACTTTATCCAAAGGAAAACACCAAAAGAACAAGTGGAAGCTCATCAAATGGGAAAGAAAATTTGAAAAATATTTTTGTGGTGACCAAAGATTACAGTTTTGTGCAATCTGGCTTTTGCTTTGGTTGACTGTCTCTATATAATGCTTCCATTAAGTGTAATTTGTCTCACTGTGGTAATGTCAATAAACATAGAAAAAAAACACCACTGCAGAAAAGTGGGATTTGTGCATAAATATGTGTGATGGCTTCATGACTTCATATATGTTGGGAGTGGGTTAAAGTAAAGAGTTCGACACATAAACTTTATAGCAATTGTGTCTGAGCAATCCCCTCATGGCAGAGTAATGCGTCATCCAAGAACAAACAGAGACCTGTACACTTGCCTGGCTCTGTGACAACTCCTTCCCCCCTTGGCTCTCTCTTAGCTTTAGCCTAACCATGCCTTCAGCTTTTGCCGCTCCCTGCTGCTCCTCTCTCACAGCTACAGCAATGCCCCAGCACCCTGGACACATCTTATAAGACTTCAGGCCCTTGAAGCACACAGAAGATGTTACAGGACATCTCCTAGATACCACTTGGGATTGTCCAGGGAATCTGAGACACCTGCCTGGGTCTGGCAGATAATACCATATAAGAGAGATCTATGCTCTTCCAAAGGGGCAGGTGCAGGCCAGGTGTGTACTCTGGGGCATCCAAAATAGCCCTGGCTACCAGTGCTCAGGCAACTAAATCGCGCTCTCAGACCCCTTATATAATCAAGGGGGAGCAATAATAATTTTTGGAGGATGGTTCAAGATACTAGGTAAGTTGAATCATGCTGCTATTTCTTTTTTCTGTCGACTGCAGAAGACTCTTCAGATGATAATGCTCCTAACGCTAAGCATCTCAGTTTGATTAGGTCTGGGTTTGTATATCTAGCTGTTCCAGATGACATCGTAACTGTGCAGAAAAGCATATGCTGATTCTAATTAGTTTCTGATTAGACCCAGGCAAAGTGTTTTTCTCTGAATAACGTATTTACAAAAAAACCCCTACCGTTTCAAGGTGGCTGAAAATAAATTACCATATTTGTCTCAGTTTTGCCAAAAGACGGAGTCACATAAAAATGACAGAAATCTGTAAGTAAAAGTCAGAGGAGTTTTCTCGGATCTTTTTCAAAATAGTTGTTCCCATATTTATCTGCTATGTGAGGTTCTCATACTGAGAGGAGTAAAAGGGGAAAGACACCACGCTGCCAAAGGAGGACACGTGCTGTCTCTTCTTCCTCATACTCCTGCAGCTTGCTTGCTGCTGGTCATTCAAAGCCCTATTTTCTTTATTATTCAGCTCCTGACTAAAAGCTTGTTAGGCCTTGATGATGGTGAGTTGACTGGTAGGCTGAAGCTGTGGTACACTGAGCTGCTTAACACTGCTTCTCTCTGCTGCTGGTTTGTTTTTATTCACTCTTTGTCTCACTGCAGACATCAGTTCCCTGGGCACAGGAATGGCCTTCCTGCACCGGGTCTATACCTCTGCCTAACTCAGGATGCTATAGACAAGAGTTCACCTCCTTCCCCTACCTAAAGATTGTTTTTTCTTGTCCTTCCTGAAGGCATAGGGTGAATGTGAGAGTCCCCTGACAATGTTGCCTCAGCCTCTTCTTCTGATGCCCCTACCTTTGCACATTTAAGCCAAGAAAGACCTGTTTTAGAGAGAGGGTTGGGGCTGGCTTAAATTTCTGTCTCACTGAGCCATTCTCTTTTACTTTGAGTATTTCGGAATATTACACAAAGCAGAGAGGCACTAGCAGGAGGGATCATAACACCGTCAAGAACAGCCCACCGCTTGCTCACTAGGAAGTTCTCCTGGAGCAGGGCGATTCCTCATGTGAGACTCACATGTCGCCAACATGGGTACTGTAACCATCGGGTTGCTGGCTGCAAGACGTGCTACCTCCTTCAGCAGGCTTGTGAGTCTAGCCATTTATTTTCATTCCCTTTCCTTATTTTTTTTTTTTTTTTTTTTTCCCCTCTGGAGAGAAAATGTCAGGATGACAGCACATTTTTCAGGGGTATTGTTTTGCTGGCTTGTTTTGACAAGGATTGGTGCATAGCACGGCTCCATCCCTGGGAACGTGTCTGTGTGTGAAATAACGAGCAGCACTCATTGTGGAACTTTCAAACTCTGCACACAAAAGGCAGGGGTAACCTGAGATATCTCAGCCTAAGTACCCAGGACTCCCAAGGTTTTAAGAGACACCTAACTCTCTCCATTAGCTACACAGGGAATAACCAGCCAGTCTAGAGGGGAAGGACTGCTTCCCTCAGTGATGATCCCATCTGGCTGCAAGATGGATGTCTAAGGAGGGAGGGCCAAATGTTCCTCCTCAGCCCTCACTGTATGCATTGGCAAACACCAGAAAAAAGAGATGCAGTGACACTAAAATACAGTGATAAAGTATTAGTGAGAGACCTTGGATATCCAATTCACTTGGGAACTTGAGTAAATTGCCTTTTAAAGGCTTTCTGTGTATCAACAGGGACTGCTGTACAGGGGATGTTTAATTTATTTACTTGCTGTATTAAATGAGATAATTTACACAAATTATCAGCCATAAATTGGCCATGGAGGAAATCAACCTGATCTCTATGAATTAGCTTATCTGTGACCTGTTTTAAGCTACCTGATAGGATTTTGATACATAATTAATTAATTAAACAGGACAAATGTTGTCACTCTGAATGAGGTTCTAGCTTGCTCATCTTACAAATCTCAGCTGTAGGTGTTCGTCTCATTGGCCATGCATTACTCCATGATGTACTCCCCATCTGAAAGACTGCTCACTCTCTCAAAAAATCTATAAAATATTCTATTTGATACCCATCGACCTTGTTGCTTATTTCTATACTGCTGAACTCATTTCCTCTTAGGTAATTGAGTCAATCAGTTTCTCATTATTTCGCTGATCCAGCTTTGGCATTTTAATTTTAGATATTCAATAATTTCTAGTCTATCAGCTTCTAACTTTGATGTACACATCTGTTTATTACTGTATAGTAACATTTTCCTTACTATTAATTTTGATGCACTTGCTATTTTATCATTATGAAACACCTAACCATTACTTGTGAAATTGCCTTCTGTTTTGAATTATTTATATAATGGATTTACTATTAATACATATAAATAACTTGAAATGTAAAATAGACATACAGAAATTTATATACAATATTATGGACACTGAAAATCAGTTTAGTGGAAAGCTGAAATAGCTATTTGATGATTGTTATATCTAAAGAATAGTCAGATACTTAAATGTCCATATTACAATGACACAAAATTATTGGTAACTATTAAGTCATGTCTTCAGCAACTAGAAGAGGGACAGGTACTTAAAAGTAATGAGATAAAATAAAGATATACAATATTTACTATATAATTTTAGACATAAATTAGTAAGCACATGTAAGAAGTTGGCGTGAAAGAGAGAAGGGAGTGTGAAAAGAAAAATACTTCTACCACATAGTGTCCTCATTTTTGAAAATACTTTTCTTTTGTCAAGGAAACTGTTCTGCCTCTTTTTTTCCCCTCTCCATTTAATGGTAGAAACTTTCAGCTTGGAATCCCAGGAAATCCTTCTGCAAATCTGTGTAACAAAATGTCCTTTACTTGTAGCAGGTCTAGAATGCTACCTTTTGAGTTCCCTGGCTTTTGACACTTTGACACCCCTGTCTTCTAGGATGTGGCTGGGATAAATTAGCACAGAAAAGTTGCTAACTTGGGCCCAGAAGCTGTCCTTTAGTTGAGAGCTACATGGGGTTACTGCACTCTGCTTGGAAACAGTTTCATGGTGACTCGTGATGTAAACATATTTTTATTTAAGCTCTTTTATCATGCTGTTGTCCATAAGACACGAGTATCTGTAACCGGTTTTATTGGCCAACTTGCATGTGTGGCGCTGTTGTATGTAAACTGCACAACGACCGAGAGGCACATGCAAACTAGTGCTTCTTTACCATGGTGTCCTGGGGAAGGAAACCCCTTCCTATGATCTAGCAAGCAGCATTCTCACATTCTGGGGGGCTGAGCCTTGCCCTGGCCTGACATGATCCTAAGGTGAAGGGTGTTACAGTAGACATTGCTCACTCGGGTTCTGCCTACAGGGCTGTCCTTTGCTGCTGAACCGCAAGCATTTATTGACTTTATCTGACAACTTGCTGCTTGTGCTTTATCTTTTGTGTGCTAAGATGCTACTTGTGAATTTAATGCAGGGGCTGAGTCTGTTGCTGGAATAACAAAGGTGGTGAAAAATACAACTGCAGCATGAAAAACTAGAAAATCAACAAGGTAGTGACAACAAGCCAGGCAAAGTCAAGCCAGGTTCTGGGAAAGGTCGGTCAAGAGGGGAATAAACCTTGGGCCAATGAACTTGCATAAATTAACTTTTGGCACTCCATTCCCTCTTGGGACTTTAGACACTGTAACACTAGCAAAATGCAGGAAGAAGCTTCAGTTCATAGTCTCTTCAGTTTGAAAAAAAAAAAAAAAAAAAAAAAAAAAAAAAAAAAAAAAAAAAAAGAAAAAAAAAGTTCAACAGACAAAAAGGCCATCTGAAGTGTGTAAAAGGGAAGAGATAATGACTGCTGAGGAATTCTTTCCTCTTTCTCTGTCTTGTCTTGTGTATTGGAAATTTCATATCTGCAAGCCCTACTTTCTTGTCACAGGCTTTGATGCCAGCTCCCCTGAGGACAAGCGCTATGGACAATCACCCGATAGAGTACCATCTGTAAAAAAAGGACACTATTCCCAGACAAAACCTCCTCCAGTGTTATTCTTCTGACTTAGTGACCTTATATGAGCAGCAGACCCTTCACAAAGTCCTCTCAGAGCAATTTCTGCCCTTGAAACAACACTCTGATCCAACATAATGCAATTTTTGCCTCCCCTGGTCTTCTACAGTTCCTGGCTACTAGGATGGAGGTGCATAATGGGCTTGAAATCTTTTATCCAGCTCTCAAAGCTTGGAAGCTCCAAGGTGTTGGCACTGATTCTAGAAAATGAAAAGATTCTTATTCATATGCATTCTTGTTTCTGTTGGTAAGCATAAAATGCACTGATTAGCAGGCACTTCCAGAGTGTTCTTCTCATACCTGTTAAGGAACAAGGCAAATTAAAAGTTAAATTGAACTTCATGTACTGTGTATTAATAGATCAATTTTCACCTAGTACCAGTGGAACAGAGGCAGCACTCAGATTGTTTGCTAATGTGTTTCTAAATGAGGCAGCCCTTGAAATGCGACATTGTATTTAAAAGTGACCTAAAAGCCATTTAGAGAAAATTTCAGGTGGGATGAAAGTGTTGATGAAGTGTGTATAAATATTTACATGTTTGTTAAGAAGTTGAAACTCAACACTAATTTTAGCACTGTGGTAACACCAAAGAAGGCAGGATAGTTTTATACTTATTCTGAACTTTACTTTGACTGAACATATGGTGAGCATCACTGAGCTCTAGGTCCTCCACTGTCCTTGGAGAGCAGTATAGGTAAACATGAGATTTGTGATCCTGAAAACCACTCTGCAGACAGACCTTGTCACTGGCAAATTGTCACCAATCACCCAAGATAAAATATCTTACCAAATTGTCGTTCTCTCTGTGCTTTGCATAGTTTCAAGTATACTGCCTGTGAGAGGGCAAGAACGGCAAATTAACACATCCAGAGTAATTTAAATTCAGCATCATGAGAAGATCAGGTATACATGTGTACCATGGAGACATCTTTGGCTGGGTTCCTCAGGCCAACTTCCATTGTAGGCAACAGGGAAGCACAAGCATCTCAAGGCTAAATAATATGTCAAGTGTAGGTTGGACAAATCATATCTGAAAATACATCCGCTAACTAGGCAATTAGGATGAATAGCTTAGATATAAATTATTGACACTAGAAAAATCAGGCGAGGATGAATCCCACTACATCTGACTGTGTTTTTCAGGGTATGTCCATTACAGCAATACTTACTGCCCTAGACGCTTTTCTTCAGTCCTAAAAATCTTGTCTTTTCTGCTGAGGTAAGCATACATGTAGCTTTTCTGTTTGGAGCCTGCTTTAAATATATAAATGTTTTGCTGTTCCAGTGTTGTCCCTTACTGTATTACAATTTGTCATTTTCCTTGACGAGAGGACTGAACATACAGTATAGAATTTCATTTCATTACACTTCTAGATGTGTGTATCAGCAAAAGCTTGTTTTATAGAGCATACTTTATGCAGAGTTGAGGGTCATGAAGTATGAGGTGGCTTAGCATTTCAGTGGAAACCATATACCACGTTTGCTATGTCATTATGCTGCTGAAGGAGAATAAGAGAAATTAGCTCAGCTACTCACTGTTTATCAGGTACGCATTTGCCGTGTTGCTTTTCTGAGCTAGATATATGTTTATACATCTTTAGAGGAAAAAAGGATTGATTCTTACTGAAACTTCTCATTTTTCCAAGTCAGGTGAAATGTGAGTTTGCGGCAAGCTACAAAAATAAAATTAGCAGTGGCAATATACAGCCCTACTAGGAAGTTTAGAACCTTCTGCTGCAAAGACGTGATTTTGTTACAATAGACAAATCTTGTAATGAAAGCAGAGTAGTCTCAAACCAATTTAAATGCACTTTTGTTGTAATGATGGAAAGATCATATGGCCCGATCAATTTTTGTTGCATAAAACATATTGGTGCATTTTTACCCAACAGGAAATAATTTTGTTTCGTGCTGTTTATCTTCAGTGTTACGCAACCTATCAGTCCCAATGCCTCATATTTTCCAGCACCAATCATGTGAGGACTCCAAAGCTCAAGCCTCCAGTATTTCCTGGAAGCGAGAAGCTTGGGGAGAAAATGAAGAGATCCATCATAAGCCTATGCAACTCATTTCTGTTCCTGCATTATCTTGCACTTAAACAGGGGCCTTGAACTCCTGACAGCACAATGAAGCAATGTTCATCAGTTCTTTGCTCTGGGCAGCACTTGTTTCGCTAACTTGAATCACCTCAAAGTTAAGTGCCTGGACTCCCTTTCCAGTTAATGAAGAGAAATCGCCACTTTCGCAGTGTGATTAATCTCTGCTGATTTAGACATTTTGACTGGGGCTTACACTCCACCCATCTCTTTCTATGGGCTCTGTGGTGAAATAAAAGACATCAGGGTACTCATGTGTATGAGTGGCTACTCTGCAGGCTTTCAAAAAAAAAAAAGAGAAATGTAGATTATTTTTTTTACTTGAGTGAGAGAAAAAAGAACATCCTTTACAAAAGTCAGAAAAAAAGAGACATGAGAATCAGTGTGTGTGTGTGAGAGAGAGAGAAGATGGATAAATTGAAGAAAAAGGGAATATTACCAAACATACTAAAGAACAATCTCATTCTGGATCTACTTCTATTTAGTTTAATGATAACGCTTCTGCCTACTTCATGGAGTAGGATAAAGCCAAAGGCAAAGACAGCATTGTAAATTAACATATATCTATTAGGGAATTAAAGATCACTGTGAATGTAGTGTTTAGAAGACTGAAAAATCAAACCAACTTTAAATATTAAAAATTATCTTTACCTAGTTAATTAATTAACAGCATACTTCTTGATAATGGTTAAATCCTACTCAGTATTAATCACCACTTTATATACAAGCAGTAAGTCTTTAACACTTATCCTGAATTAGCTGTTAGCAGGCAATGTCAGGGAGCTGATGCCATAATCATGGAAGGCTACAGTCACTGATGGTCCTTTGTCACCAAGGTTGAACTGGTCAGGTTTGAGAGCTTGCCCATGAGAGATGCCAGGGTTGAAGTCTTCTACAACTTACCTTGATTATGCTTCATGCTTTTCTGCTGTTGCAGAAAGAAAAAAAGGGTCTTCTCTCCTCCAGATACTGTTTATCTTGTTTTTGATTTTGCCATCCATCTTTCTTGTGTATTTGGGAGGATGTCCTGTCCACTTGCTGTCCATCTACTTGCTGTCCCTTGTACTAATCTTGTCCTTTGTCTAGCAGCTTTTTGTCACATATTAACTTTGCATACAATGACACTCATCTCTCTTTGTCCCTAAAGTGGTTTTCTTGCTTGCATGCTTGAGGTAAAATGGTTGCGTTCTGTCTGGCTATGCCATCACCATGCTATAAAACACTTAAACACCATTGCCAGTTATATTATTCTAGTGCTTATATTCATGATCAAGGAAAGTTAATGTTCACTATACCTAGATTTATAATATGTAGGGCATCACAGACCTGTATTGGCTACCAGCGAGTGTCTGATAGGCATCAGTTACAGTTATGTTTTCTTACTGTGACAAAGAAATAAACGGATGAAAGGACAGTCAGAGCTCAAGCATACAAATATGGCTGTCTTATCACCTAAAACTGCTATGTGAGAAGCTGTATTCAAAATAAAAGTCAGGAATGTCACAAGAAAGAAGTTCACATATTAAGGCGCTAAAGTAAGAGATATTTCTGACATACACTTAATTTGTTGCTTACCGCAGTCCAAATGAAAGCTTGCAGTCTTGAATTCTCAGCAAATCAATCCCACATGCATTGGACACTCTCCACATCTTTCTGAAAAATCTCAAATATAATTCCAAGTCTGACTTTCTGTTTCGAAAGAGCTTTGAAGTTTTCTTCTAGACCTAGCAACTTCGCAGTTTAGTATTGTGGTCAGTAGACGGGAGGATGATTTCCCTAGGAACTCCAAATCATCTTATTTAAACCTTATGCTATGGTGACCTTCTCCTATTCTTACTAATTTGGAAATGCCGTAACATTACAGACTCCTTGTTAGTTCTTCTCAATGTACACCAGTGTACTGGCAACCAGCTGAACACCCAGCACCATGAACCCAGAGTCTGTCTTTTCTTCCCTTGTTCTGCTCCAGGCTGACCCAGGTGTCAGCTGGGTCTAAACCAATCTGCACAACAAAACATTAGTTTTCATCAAAGGGGCTGATGCATCAAGTTCCAGCTCTCATGGGGATGAAAGCCAACAAATGAGGTAGGGCTGTTCTTTTTAAGTAGCTCATTTAAAGCACTTTTTGATGAGTTTAGGGCACTGGGGTGCCGTGTTCATAACTACCTGATGTGCAGTGAGGCTAAATTAAGATTCTTGCTCTTTTTAACTACTCACCACTGTGTATGGTACAACCTGATACAGTCCTTAAGCATTTAATTTGGATCAAAAGCAATATCTCTAATGTATCTGAGAACGTAAAACTTGGGCAGTTCTGACCTCTGCATTCTCTAAATTCCATTGAACAGTAGCTATAGGACTATCTTGTTTCACGAAGCAATACTCATTTGTCAGTGATTATCTTGAACTTTATCCCTTTTTGACTTTATAGAGTTAACAGTTGATGAAAACTTAATAGTACAGTGCAGGCAGTATTGCTGGAACTCATGTAATGATTAGCTTGACAACATACTCTTAAAGTGAACAGCAGAAATTTACTTCAAAATGTATTCCTTCTTTCATGCATCCATGAGAGTAAGAAGTAATAATAAGTAAAGAATAATTTTGTCAAATGAAGCTTCAAATTAATTTTATACTTTCTATAATTTCTGAATGGGCTCTGTGAAAATCCCTCTTGAAACTCAGGGATAATTCATGCTTTCTGACTTTGGGTACTAAAACTTTAGGTACTCAGCCTAGCTTAGGAAGTAGTCTCCCTTTCAGTCTAGATACAAATTCCCTTTAGAGAGAGAGGGGATAATTTAGGGAGTGATTTAAAGCAGAAATATAATTTTGAGTGTTCTGAGGTTGCATTCAAGAATAGAGTTGTCCCAGGGTATCATTCCACGACTTGTTTCTTCAGCAGAGGAGCCACTTGGCATGTGAAAAAGCAGAGCCTGCGGCAGTCAGCAATATGGGTGTTAATGACTAGGACTCTGGGGTGAAACAGGGCAAGCTTCAACGTGGAAAGACCTTTATCTCCCCGTTGTGCGTGGAAGGAGCTTAGAAAAAACAGGCTTGGTTGGAAATGGCAAGTAAGTGAGTGCCTAAAAGCAGGTGGTGGGAAAGCCCTCCACCGCATCAATGGTTTTCCAGAATGACAAGGTAAGCATTTGTGCTATACTTGTTTGCATGCATCCCTGTACAAGTTTTAAAAGGGGTGACAATATCTGCCAAATGAAACAACAGCTTTTTTTAATCACTTTGTCCTCTTTTTACAGAAAACTACATCAAACAGGCCATCTTTGTCATGTAGAACATTTTCGGCGATGATGTGAAGTGTTACAATTACTGTGAGATAGAGGTGTAGCAGCTGAAGCTTTCAGTTTTAACAGAGTTAATAGGCTTCTCCTTCATACCAGTAGAAGATCAAGATTAAATCTGACACATTTTCTCTGCATTAATGCTGTTGTCTAATTTTCCTCTTTTTTTGGGCACAAGTATATATACTAACAGTACATCAAATATTAGTCATCATCCTTCTAGTATTTTATTTGAAAGTGAATGTAATTTCACAAAGAGTATGATAAAGTTAAAAACTATTTAGTACTAGAGCTTTTCTCTAAGTACTAGGTTTCATTGTTTAAATGACTGTAGGCTTCACTGTTACTTAAGAATGTCCTATGTGTTCAACTTTGGGGAAGAGCATGAAGGAAGAAGATTGATGGGAAAGTCAGCCTGTTGCATTGAGTCATATGCAAACGTCTTCCGATCACACCTGATGATAACATCAGCAGATTTCAAGGCCTGGAAGAAAACACAAAATGAGCCAGTGTCACAACACACTTGTAATATCTAGATAAAGCAGAAAGCTTACACAAGACTGGGAATCGAAATGAGTTAGAATGCTCAAATTTAGTAGGCCAGAAGAGCACTAATTCTCACACATGCAGTGCCATCTTCTTGGCTGAGATGTGAGAATGAGTCACTTGATACATTTGCTTTTTTCAAAGTGTCACTGCACCATGAAAAAGCAATTCTTGGCTTTCTTGACAATTAAGAACCATAAAAGATGCTATCTATGATTCAGAGGTTTGCGCAGAAATGCCTGGCAGGTTCTTGTGTGACAGCAGGTATCCCCTCTGGAGGCATCCCCTGCCTATTGTGCTATGAGGTTGGGGCTAGGTCCTCACACTAAAGCCTGTTGGGGCTTTCCTGTTCATCCTTTTTATGTTGCTGGACAATGCAATCAGGCAGAGAGATCCAACAGGAATGCCCGGTGTGATCCAACAGCTCTGAATGGGATCGAGGAGGGTATGGAGTCCCCGGGAGCCATAAACCCCCCATCTGGCTGCCTGGGGACAGCCTACCCTGCTTCTGCCCAGACCTGGTACACAGACTCCACCTTATCCTTGCAGGAAGGTGGCTGTGGCCATCCGTTCAGATAAGAGCTTTGACTCTGAGAAAAGTCAGTGGTGGAGTTCTCCCTTTTAACTGTTGTGGGATTTTTTGTGAATTTTTGTTTTTATTTTTAATGTACCTTATTACTCCCTCCTCTGCCCATCTTATTCTGGTAACATTTTTTAGACCTATGGACAGAAATGTCAAATCTGTTATTTAAATTCTATAAATTGATGTTTCTACTTGTTGCTGTTTGAACATTCAGCTTACATTTCCTTGTGCAAATGTTTATTTATATATATGGTCAACATATTTTTAAAAATTACCAGTGGTATTCATGGTGACATTGTGCCATCTTTGTGCTGGTAGTTGAATGGTAAAGGTTTTTAGTGACAGAAAACAGTAACTTATTAGACTGAAACAATTTTTGGGAATTATTTTGATGATTTTTTTGGGTGCTGTACATTTTTTCATGGGTTCATTTTCAAACTATTCTTAGGCAAAAGGAGACATGAAGGTAGAGCTAAAGTAGAAAAAGGCCATAAGCCCTCACAGTTCTTATTGTATCAACTATTAAAAAAATATCTCCAAGCCTTCTGGCCTTCAAAAAATGATTACTTCATTAAGTAAGAAAAGCAGACTAGACATGATATTTGTTGCAGTGGACACAAAACTTTAAAGATACCTGTTAATAGTAAAATTCCAGAGCTGTGAAAAAATGATTTGAAGAAACTAAGACACAAGTTAAATGAATTCCTAGAAATTATTTTGAAAGTCTTAAACTGGAAATGAAAAATCAGCTCATTGTGTAAAATCTTAAGAATATTACCCCTGATGAATGACCAGCAGAAAAACTCCAAAAATTTTGAAACTTAGCAACTTTTTTGGACTGCGTGTGTAAATTTAGGAGAGGATTCTGTGGAATGTGTTAAGTATGTGGTCAGAAAATGTAAACATAACTCCTATTTTCATCTGAAGAAACAGACAAAGATGTTTTACTCTTGCAATGTATAAATGATTCTAATCAAGAAAAAGTGGTTTTTTTAAACAAATAAAATAACAAGAAAGATAACAATGAATGAAATAACGTAGGAATTATGTACCAGTCTCATGAAGTTCAACCAAGCCAAGTACAGGGTCCTGCGCCTGGGATGTGGCAATCTCAGGCACAAATACAGACTGGGCAGAGAATGGCTGGAGAGCAGCCCTGAGGAGAAGGACTTGGGAGTGCTCGTGGGTGAGAAGCTCAACATAAGCCGGCAGTGCGTGCTGGCAGCCCAGAAAGCCAACCGTATCCTGGGTTGCATCAAAAGAAATGTGAGCAGCAGGTCGTGGGAGGTGATTCTCCCCCTCTACTCTCCCCTGGTGAGACCCCACCTGGAGTCCTGTGTTCAGCTCTGGAGTCCTCAACATAGAAAGGACAATGACCTGTTAGAACGCACCCAGCAGAGGACCATAAAAATTATTAGAGGGCTGAAGCACCTCTCATTTGAAGATGGACTGAGAGAGCTGGGGCTGTTCAGCCTGGAGAAGAGAAAGCTCTGGGGAGACCTTATAGCAACCGTCCAGTATCTGAAGGGAGTCTACAGGGGAGCTGGAGAGGGACTCTTTGTCAGGAAGTCTAGTGACACAACAAGGGGTAACAGTTTTAAGTTGGAAGAGGGGAGATTTAGATTAGGTATCAGGAAGAAATTCTTTCCTGTGAGGGTGGTGAGGCACTGGAACAGGTTGCCCAGAGAAGCTGTGGCTGCCCCATCCCTGGAAGTGTTCAAGGCCAGGCTGGATGGGGCTTTGAGCAACCTGCTCTAGTGGGAGGTGTCCCTGCCCATGAGAGAGGGCTTGGAACTCGATAATCTTTAAGGTCCCTTCCAACTGTAACCGTTCTATGATTCTTTGTTTGTTCTTAGTTAAAGACTGTTTCAGATTATCTGCAATATCTTACAGAATTAAATGTTTTCTGGTGCATTGAAGACTAAACGTTTGAACACTGTACATTGCATTGAATTTGTAAAAGCTAGGTAACTAACGTGGGAGATTATTTTTAAGTATTATTTGGACTCATTGTTTCAAGGGTACAGTATGAAAAACCAAACTGGTTTTTAAACAATTCGGTAAAATGAACTTGGCTTAAAAATGTCCTGGAAGTTTCAAAAGAACTATATATAGCATTGTAAGAGTACTGTAGCACAATTCAAGATGATTTATTAGGACAACCAATTTAAAGCTTATGGGCAGAAAGATAAAAACTTCAGTACTGACATCTTGAAAGCCTTCTGAGACAGAGACAATTAACCCTATAGAAGTTATAAAAAGAACCATGGGTCAGGAAAATGCTTTGAGGAGAATGCTGCCCCGTCATCTTCTTTTGAAGAGAGAGAAAATGTGAGCTTTAAAAATGAACATGCTGGCACCTCCTAAGAAAAAATATACTGTATCCTCCGCCTTAAGGTTACATGCTGTAGCTTTGCCAACCATAGCAGAAGGAAGGGCACACAGTTGTGGAAGGAAATGAGAACAGCTGAACACAAGCAGCAATGATGTTGCCTCTTTTGCTTGAGGTCAGAGAGGATGTTTTGGCAAAGGTAAATAACTGCCCCTCTGGCTGCTGGGAATACAATATCCAGGAAGCATCAGCACAGTTCTGTGTTGCAAATGTAGAGTCAGCTGCAGGAAGAATTTGGTACAGAACAAAAAAGTGGGGATGTAAGAAAGCCACAATGTTTCAGTGGTGGTAAGGGATGATAAATTTCTTAATAACCCACGGAACAGAAAATTCTTACCCAAACCAAGAATTGATTGAGCTCTTTATCTGGATATCACACATTTTTTCCAAGTTTTAAAAAATGCTGTGCCCATTTTTACGTCTTCTCCATCTTGGTTGCTGATATATTTAATTTCCATTAAAAAGAAGAAAAACAAAACCAATACTTCAAAATGAAATAGCTGTCATAGCAAAAGGATAATGGTGTCTTCCATGTGTGACTTGACTTACCTTGGAATTAAGCCCAGGAAAAAAAAGGGGGTTTTGCCTTGTGAAATGATTATAGGACTAATTGCATGACACAACTATAGGTTCCTCCCTATGATGGGGAACTCATAACATTACAATTCATGCTCTGCAGACCGTTAACAATATGACAGAAATGGAACTATGTACCTGTTAATGATGGTTTTGTTATCTCAGGGCAAAAGTGTATGTTTCTAAGTATAAATGGGCTGATTTTCAGATATGTTTAACATGTGCATTGTGCGCCAAAATCGGTGGTAAATGCCTGTGCTCAGAGAAACTAATGGAAGCTGTAAGTGCTCAGTATCAATTAAAAACTAGGTCACTTCCTCAAAGAGGCTTAAATATTGATGTGGACCCTTGATTTCAGATATCCAGGTATCAAAATTTTAAGTTTATAAAGCAAATAATCATGAAGAATTTATTTCTATGCTCCTCACTGTTTTTCGTTACTGCTGCTGAAGGAAAGCAGTGCCAGCTGTCTCTCCAAGTAGATAAGATTATGATGAGCTGTAGTAGTTTAGTAATTTCTTTCTCACTCATTTTATAACATACAATAAAGTATGCCAAGCAATATTTTACTGTTTTGTTCTCAGGAATATCCTTACACAATTCATGAGAGTTTTATTAGGATTGTTACAGGTCAAAGATCATCATCAAAATTGGCGGAAGGCAATGGACCAAATTCTTCTGTTGATTGCACATATGCAAACTTGCTAGGTGCAGTGATGTTATAAGGATACAGCTAAGATGAAAATGGGCCCTTTGTCTGTCTGAAAAATACTTTTCAGGGATATTAAGAGCAAAAAATGTTTGTCTTGTATGTGACTAGTTGCAGGTGATTTTGAAAAAGGTCTTGGTATTTCTACTGAGAAATCTTGGGTGTAGACCTACTCTACCTTGTCATATTATTATTCATGTATTGCTTAGGCTAAACTATAGATCACGGTCTCCACAAATAAAGAAAAAGGTTGACTCCGATATCTGTAATGTAAAAAGTGACTTGTTATTTAAGCAGCCTCAGTTTTGAGTAGCTACAGATAAAAGTCCAGCTTTTTGAAAGATATTCCTTATCCTAAAGATGTCCCCAATTCCACTTGAACAGAAATTTAAGAGTTACTATCGATATGTAAGCTCTTTACTACCCATTCCCCAGGCTTTGCACCAATAACACCGCAGCAGAAGCAATCACATGCAGTCGTAGCTGAACTTGGTGGAGCCCAAAGGAGAATGAGATTAATATTTCTGACAAGTGAGGAATGGAGAAACAAAATCTCTTCATAAGTGTCTGTACAAGACAGCCAGCATCCTCTGGGAGTTCTGCATTGAGTTCTGACACTCACCATGCTCTTGAGTTATCCAGATAGAAAATACCTTGAATGCCAATACATGGGCGTTTTAGAGACTTTCAGTTCAGGGAGGCTGAGGAAATAAAGGTTGACAGAGCATGCAGAGAGCACAAAGCATCATGTCACCATAAGAACTACAGGACAGAGCAGGTGCTAGTTGGTGAAGTTCCTACGTCTGATTCATTCAACATGGAACCAAAAATATGAGATTTTAGTGGGTTTTGGGCTACGTTATCCCATTTTGCACAAAAAATGTATGATGACAAAGAATCTGCAGCAAATGACACGCATTGAAATATTAGAATCATAGAATTGTCTAGGTTGGAATGGACTATTAAGATCATCTAGTCCAACCATCAACGTAACTGATAAAACAACTCATCACTAAACCATGTCACTAAGCACTACGTCAACCCATCTTTTGAATATGTCCAGGGGTGGTACCTCAACCACCTCCCTGGACAGCCCATTCTAATGCTTGACAACCTTTTCAGTGTAAATTTTTTTCCTGATATCCAATCTGAACTTTCCCTGATGCAGCTTCATTCTATTCCCTCATGTCCTTGTAGAGAGAGGAGATCAGCATGTCCTCCTCTGCTGCCCCTCTTGAGGATGTTGTAGCCTGCGATGAGGTTGTTGCTCAGCCTTCTCCAAGCTGAAAATACCAAGTGACTTCAGCCGCTCCTTATAAATCTTGTCCTTGAAGCCTTTCACCATCTTGGTCTCCCTCTTCCGGACACACTCTAATAGTGTGATGTCCTTCTTGTATTGAGGTGCACAAAACTGGACAAGTACTTGAGGTGAGGCCACACCAATGAAGTACAGAGTGGGACAATCACATCCCTTAAGCATCTAGTGATGTTATGCTTGATGCACTCCAGGACACAGTTGGCCCTTTTGGCTGCCAGGGCACAGTGTTGACTCACAGTCAACTTGACATCAACCTGAACCCCCGGATCTTTTTTCTTCGGGCTGCCCTCCAGCCTCTTGTCCCCCAGTTTGTATGTATACTCAGGATTATCTCATCCCATGTGGAGAATTTGCCACTTCCTGTTGTTAAATTTCATATGGTTGGGGATTTCCCAGATCTCTAGTCTACCCAGAACTCTCAGTAGGTGTCCACAGCTCCTTCTAATCTAGTATCACCAGCAAACTTACTTAATGTACATTTGACCACTATGTCCAGATCATCTATAAAAACATTGGAAGTTTTGCTTAACTTCACAAGGTTCCTGTCAGATTATTTCTCCAGATTGTCCAGGACCCTCTGAATAGCAATCTATTGTCTGCTCTTCCATGTTTTGTGCCATCTGCACATTTGCAGAGAGTGTACTGCTATTCACATTTTTAATGAAGGCACTAAAGTGTTGGTCCTGGTATTCATCCCTGAGGGATGTCATTATTAACTGTCTGCCAGTTGGACTTTGCACCACTGAACACAACTCTTCAAGCCCAGCAGTCCAGCCAATTTCCCATCCACATTATTGTTCACTTATCCAGCCCATGTCTTACCAATACGGTGATACAGAGACTATGAAGACTGTGTTAAAGGCCTTGATAAAGTCAAGGTGTGCAGCATCACCTGCCCTTGCCCTTATCCACAGCACCAGACACCTTATCACAGAAAACAGTCAGGTTGATCAGGCACAACTTGCCCTTGCTAAACTCATGTTGGCTGTTTGCAGTCAGCGTATGCTTCAAATGAGTGGAAAAGGTTTCTAAGAGGAAAGGTTTCCGAGGGGCTGAGGTGAGATTGGCTGACCTGTAGTTTCTGGATCCTTACCAGTGAAAACTGAAGCAAAGAAAGGGATTGGGGAGCACAGGCTTTTTTCTATCACCTGTCACAGTCTCCTTAGCCTTCCTCATGATGCTACTGTTCTTATAGAAACCTTTCTTTTTTTTTTGTCTGTCCCTCCCCCACCCTTCCGAAGATCTTCTATCTAGATTCTCTACATAATGATTGGATTTTCCTTTGTCTTATTTACAGAGGAGAAACACTAAGACAAAACACAACCATATAGCTGGTTTGCTCTAGGATACAGTGAATTCTATGTAAGGATGTCTGGGATTCTCTCAGCACAGAGAACTTTAGGTGGTGAACAATTACCAGGAACTCTGCAGCCTGCCTGTCTTAATTCTGACTTCAACATAAGAGACATGAACTGGGAGCAGTGACCATCAGTGCAATGAACTAACTGGTACAATTTAAAGCAAAACAGGGGTGGAAGTTCATGCCAGCTGTAGTAAAATTCCTAAAGGTGACTATGTTTATACTAGTAGCTAAGCTAAAAACATCCATGTAATAAAATAAAATCCTGTAATACAAACAAATACATTTACTCCTGTAAATAAAATTTTAAAATTCTCTACCAGACACAAGTATTCTAACTTCAAAGTTGTCCTTTGAATAGTAACCTTTTGGTCAGAGTTTATTGGGTAATAAATTCCAAGCATTACATTTACAGAGATATATAGACAGCCAGCATTGTGTTTTGCAGTTTCTGTAGTTACATCAGCATCAACCTTGCAGGGTGATGCAGGCTCTGTGCCATGTGGTGTTCAATGACTCACATCTCTACGTCTCAAGGCTGGCCCTACCCAGGGTTTACTTCTTGCATTCACTGCTGTTTGAGCTTAGCCCTGGGCATCTGATGGGCTCTGTGATATCAACATCTTCAACTTTATACCATTTTTCAGCTCTTGGTCTGAAATAATGTAAGTGGTTGTGTTGCAGTGCCCAGTAGGGTTGCAACTAGTGCTATAAAACTACTGTTTTACAGTAGTGGAATATTTACATTTCACAAGCATGTGGGAAGTCACATGTGAAAACACTTCTACAAGCTGCATGACAATGGACAATCAGTTATGAAAGTAATGTGGAAATGGAGCTCCTTAATGTTTAAATACATTACTTTCTCTCAAAATCAGCATTTGTTTAGTTAGCAATAACTAGAGGATCCTTCTATTTTTCACCCCAGCTCTAGTTTAATTTTAATGTAGTTTTATGGAATCCTTTTACAGCTCTTACTAGTGACAATGGTTTTCAAATGCCATCAGCTGCTTAATGTTTAACATGCTTTCTGATGTCCTTAACCTTAGAGGTTATCAGATTAGATATTCGTTCCCTACAAGGGGGAAAAAGAAAACGAAAATTTGCCTAGCTGATATTAAGAGAATTAAGGCGTGATCTGTCATTTCTTAGGAAATTGCAAAGACACTGTTAGCTATTACTTTTACATTATTACTAGAATATGAATCTTTGAGAAATACTCTTTCAGAAAATGAAACAATGTTCCACAGAAGTACTGCTTTATCCACTGTATATCTTTAAAACAAGAGCATCTTCAGGTTTTGCTGAAGACAGCAAACATTTTGCTTTGTACAATGCTTTTAGAAAAGTGCAAAACATAGATACTAATAACACGTTGACTTGGTTCTGGATGATTGAGAAGGCTGCAAAGCTGCATGAAAGTAGCAGCTGCTTTCCATCTGGAAGGCATATAAGGCCTGTTTTTTTTTACGTATATACAAGTATCTCTCTGTGTAATCAGTACCCCTAAAGATCTGCTTATGGTTTGTCCCTTAACTTCCTTTGTGACTACTTTATTATAATATACTTTTAAATAAAGTATTTCTATAGTAACAAGAAACCCACTAGTGACAACTTGATGACTTTCTATTAGAAAGGCAGAATGATCTATAGCAAACATCCATTCCAGATCTGTGGAAATCTCCCATGAGGACCTTGCCAAGCAACAGGACCAGATAATTCAGATTCTGTTTTATTTTTAATTTCTTTGCAGAAAGCTGAAACCATCCAAATGCATTGTTGACAGAAAGGGATTTCCAGAAGATGCTTGCCTTTGATCTCCTGCCATACTGTGCTATGGAAGTTATCAAGTGTTCTCAGAGCTGCTAGAGCAAAATTTGCCCTCTGAATGCTCTTATCCATCAGAGCCGTGTCCCATATCTGTAACAGCTGTCACAGTTTTCTCACAGAGTTATCTCCGTCTGAAGGAGAGCAGGTGTTATTTCTAGCACTCCTTTGCGGCCTAGTATCAGCAGTCTCTCACTGTCACCGCAAGACCGTGGCAGTGCTCCAAGCTGCTTGTTTCCCACAAGCAGCGGATGGCGGGGATCTAAGGAATAACAAGAGGGCCTTCACCTAACCTTCTAATCTAAAACTATAGCACTTGGGTGCCTTCTTTCACCTACCTATGTACTTTTGCCTCCAGTCATATTAAAGTTCAAATAACCATAATCTCAAGGACAGCAGGTCTTGTTTTCACTTGCTTTGGGCATACACTGCAGTATCGTGAAAGTCATGTTCTTAGCTAACTGAAAAAAGTGCTTTCTTTTCAACACCTCTTTTAAATATGAGAAACAGATGGCTCTCTCCATGCTTCATGACTGATATCACTTGATGTGAAGTATCTTCAGTGTTTGAATATGACACATGCAAGGGCACTGCTCTCTGCTTTACCACGTCTCCCATATCTTGAAGATATTTAGGGATGTTACAAGACACCAGTTCTTTGCAATTCCTTAGGCTACAGTAGCTCTATTCTATAGTCAGTATAAGAGAAAAGAAATGTCCAGTCACTATCATAGAAAATACTGAGCCTAGGGCCAGCTATACTGTCTGTCAACTATACTGACCGTCTGCCAGTTCATGAAAAGTGACTGTCAAAAAGGAGGAAGTATCTGTTTCACCTCTACTACTGAACTGAATAGATCAGAGCACCATCCATATTCATCACCCCATTCTGCTAGCCAGAGCAAAATCACATAGAAGGACCTGATTGTTCTCCGGATAGCTTTAGACAGCTCCAGATAATTTAATTTGCCTATCTGAAGTTCTCATTTATTTATTTCAAATGAATCATGCAAGAGCATAATTCAGTCAGAAACAAAAATTTTAATGAACATCATAGAATGGTTAGAGTTAAAATGGACCTTAAAGACCATCAATTTCCAAGCCCCCTCTCATTGGCAGGGACACGTCCCACCAGACCAGGTTGCTCAAAGCCCCATCCAGCCTGGCCTTGAACACTGCCAGGGATGGGGCATCCACGACTTCTCTGGGCAACTTGTTCCAGTGCCTCTCCACCCTCACAGCAAAGAATTTCTTCCTAATGTCTAATCTAAATCTCCCCTCTTACAATTTAAAACTGTTGCCCACTTCCTTCACTACACTTTCTGACAAAGAGTCCCTTGAAACAATGTGTTGGACTAATGAACCACGTATTGGATCTGCCATTTGTTTGCTGCCTACCCATGCTCCAAACTATGACTTACTTACTGTTTGGAGCTTCTTAATGCATGTGGGGCATTCTTTAAAAAACCTTGAGCAGTGTGCATGATACTTTCTATATCATATTTTCATTTTCAGTAATGAAGTTTGTTTTTCTAAAGATTACAATTTACAGAGTGAAAGATGCATAAAAAATTTTCCTTAGTTTTCAGTTTCCAGTTAGTATAATACAGTAAGTTTTCATCAAGTATTTTCAAGGAAGCTTATGCTACTGCCTTTCCACACTGAAGTCAGTTATAACCTTAACGGTGTCTTAGATGGTAGCATTCAGTATCTTAAGTCGGAAAAACAACTATTATGGAAGTGGCTGGTAAATGCGACAGATAAATTAGAGATTCCCAGCAGTGACATACTGTTACATACCTTAGACAAAAAGACAGAATATTTGTAAGTCATCATTATGGCTTTGAGTTGCAGAAATGAAAAACACTAAGTCTGCTTGGAGTGCTTATTGATTAATTTCTTTTCCTCCAGAGACTTTTCTTTCTCCATTGACTTCATGGACATCTGAAGGAAATACTAAAATAAACAACCGTTTTAGCTATTGTGCAAAAGATGGATGGTAGCATTATTACCATCCCCTTTTCCTTCATGTATGTTTTAAGAGTAGAGTACATTAATAGCCAATTACATAACTTTGAAGTCTAAATGTAGGCTGCTATTTGTGTCTGGGAGTCTTATTTCTACATTCCAACAATTTCTGCTGTGTTCTTTTCTTCACTGATTTTTTACTTGTTAGCTTATGTTAACTTACCACTTCCTTCTCTGCTCCAGAAGGCTGTTGCTGTGAATCCCTCTCTCTGATGCTTTCCTCTCCCTCAGTGACATAGGTGGAGTTCAGGCCTTGACTTTTACATGCTCATCTTCCTGAGCCAGGCACTGTTTGTTTGTGGGTGTAGTCCTAAAATACTTGCCAGGTTGTCCCAGGACATATTTGACTAAGCAGTATATTGAACCCAGGTCCTAAATTGTCCTTTAAACCATTTTCCCACTGTCTACTTGTCTCTGCATAAAATATGCAGGCAAGACCACATTGCCACCTCAGCCCTTTTGCAAAGAAGTAATGGCTTTGGAAAGGGGGCAGCTGCACATGTATCAACTAGAGATATTGTATGTTCTCCTTTGAAAAATAAATTTCTATTTGAAAGACTATGCATTAAGTTGAGCACTGCAACAGCCCACTTAAACAAGCTTCAGTTGATATCTGAAGCTTCCTGTAATTGGGCATTTTACTGATAGTAAGGATTTTAAGTGATGATATGGACAACGCAATAAAACATGATAAAAGGTAATGAAGTCCTGCACTTTGTCTTAGCAGATTTGCTTGCTTACTTTCTTTTGATGTCTTTAACAGGACTAGAAGCTCAAACTGTCCAGTCTACTGTTTGTAGGTTGTGATATCACCCAAACATGATGTGCCTTTCAAACAGGCAGAGGAATACTACCCCAATACTAAAACATGCCATCGATATTGTGAAGTGGAGAAAACCTCATTTACCTCATTTTGAGATAAGACTTTCACAGTTTATGTTGAAGAACGCAATGGCTAAACAAAAGTGATTAAAAGAGGAGCAAGTAGTGAGACAGCTCATTTAAAAACATTTTCTTTAACAGCCTGCTGGAGTGTTATCAACACGTAGTCTGCCTTCTAACTTCAATGTTTTTATTGGGAGAGGGTGGGGAAGTGAAATTTGACTTCATGATCTGATGTGTAATAGAGGAATAGTCCACCCTGGGAACAAACACTTTCCAGACCAGAGGTGCCCACACAGTTTCTCGTTTCTGCCAAAACCCACACCTTTAATCTATTTCTGCCTTCCTGTATCTCCTTCATTTAAATCAATAAAAAAAAAAATAAAAAAATTTCTTTGTATTATATAAAAAGGATGGATGTTAGGAAAGAAAAGCACTCCTTTAGAAGTCAAAGGGTTGATGTGCTTTAATTTCAGCTCTCATGATTAAGGTTGAACGGTTTAAAATTTGAGGGTAAATGAGGCTGGCATTCTAGAAAAATCCAATGTAGAACAACTCAGGTCCAATTATTTTCTTATTGCTATCCTAGATTAGAACACCTGGGTTACCAAAATAGCAAATAATAGTGAAGGTTCATTGCATATCATAACAATAATAGATAAGCTAGGAAAGAAGGACCTTCTGGTCTCAGTCATGCCAGTGCCAGAAATTGATTTACTAAGAAAGATTTAATCCCCCCACCTTGTTTAGCCCTCAGTCATTTGATTTTAGTTCTTATGATAGTGAACACATGTGTAATGCCCACCTTAGCCCTACAGTGTGACCTTATCCAATCTTTAGCACACTCCCATCAACCTGTAAAGGAAGGAGTATCACTGGAAACCCAAGTTATCTTTATCCAATAATTCAACTGATCATTAAGTGGACAAAAGCTGGAAGAATTACCAGATAAAAGAATTGAACAAGTCAAATACAGGGTGTTTTCACACTAACTAGACAGAATCTCTTCCTAGAAGCCTTCATTGCGCTTCACTCATTCCTTAGACTATCTGAGGCATTAGGACATTTCTTTAAGAAAAGCAGTTCCCCCAGGACTAAAAATCTGAGTATAGGTTCGTGCCAGAAGTAGGAAAGTTTTACCTACCCCATGTGAATTTTTAGTGACATGTAAGAGATGCATATATTTTATATGTGTTTGTGTGTGTCTATATAGCTGAATATTAGGTACACACATATGGCGATATCTAATTAATGTGAAGAAAAAGAAAATCCTCTTTAGAAAAGATGTTAAGCCATATAAAGGTGCAATGTATATATCAAGAGCCAAGTTAGAAAGAACTTTTGCCATTTAAATTGCCAAGTTAAATACAGCACAATTGAAGTGAACCTGTCCCTCCAGGCATGCATAAGCCTACACATGGGAGCTCTTGGAAGCTGACTTAGCACCAATTGTGTCTTATTTAACTTGGCCATTTAAAGGGCTAACCCTTTAGCAACTTGGCTCACACTGACCGTATCACACCTTTACATGACTGACCTTCCCCTCTCAACTTTCCCACATTTAGTGCACGCTGAATGTTTTTGATCAGGTCTGATTTACGTTATTTTGGCCAATTAGCCTGAAAGACAAAAACAAAATCTCCAAAGGACGGGTCTGCGAACATAAAATATAATTGGATGGAAATGGACCTGTTCACATTCTTTTTGCTATAGCTCAGCATGTGAGTGTTAAGTGCTAGCTGACTGTTTTTGCCTGCTGGCTGTGCCACCCTACAAGGAGCTTTTCCCAAAGCCTGATAGTTGAACTTTCCATACTCTTGTGCAGGGTTCATCCACCACACTAAAAGAGGCAGGCTTCCCCTGTTTTGGGAGAAGATTCAGGTTGAATGCATTTATAATGAGAAGTAGAGAGAACAGCTGATGCCTTACTGAAGACTTTTGCTGTCATAAGTCAGGGTATGCATGTGGCAGAACCAGATGGCACTGTTAAAGGTGCAAAGAGTTTCAGATCTTTCTTTTTCTGCAAATACACGCCTGAAAGAGACAACTGGCACTCAGACATCCTGTGGAAAAGTATCAGTGGAGACTACCACAACAAAGAAAGAAGAATTCAGTAAAGAGAGGATTTTGTTTTAACATCAAAATGCTGTTGCTGCATAGGCCATGGGAAACCGAACTTCTTCATCTCAGATCATGCATATTTGCAGACACTCCCAGGTAGTATCCTATCATTTGAGTCAGCAAAATCGGAATCAATGACAATAGAATCAGATAGAAACATTGTGTTGCAATCTTTGTGGATTATTACCTATGATAATTAGATGCTTAGCAGCTGTAGTAATGACAGCATATAAAGGCTTAGACAGATTAGATAGAAAGAATATAAAATGACTTCCCTGAGGTACACACGTCATTGCATACATGGTCTCATACAATCTTCTGACCTAGCATGAAATTCTAGTCTATGCAATAAAACTTCTCCATTCAAGGTGATCTGTGGATGGAGCTGCAGGGGAGCAAAGGCAAAGGGGTCAAATATGGTCCTCAAGAGCACTGGGGTGGATGAAGATGGATTTATTCATGGGAGGAGAAGGGAATGAATGTGTCCCCCATCTTCTTGGTAGTAGTGGCAGTATAACATACACAGTGCATAGCATCCTTTACACCATTTTGCCAGCACCTATCCCTCCAATAACATAATTTGTAAATGGATGAGTGGAAAGAGAAATGTACAATAAGAGCTGCTATCCAGGAGATGCAATTGAGAATAAATTGAATTGACGCTTCATATTCCTGCCTTCTGCAAGCCTCTCATATTAATTTAGATCTTGATTGCATGTGACTTGTCCTGCTGTGAAACATGCCATGGGCCTAAGGTCTCAAGGGTTATAACTGCTTCTTAAACGTGTTCTGTGGAATTTGTAGTAAAATTGTATTCCTTTTTTCCACTTAAAGGGTTTATAATGACTAGTTACAGTTCAAAACACTATTAAAATTAATGAAAAATATAATAGGAAAAAGCACTTAATAATACTCTTGTATTCATTCACCTTTATCTCCTCTTAACCTTTCCTTCTGTTTTCTTCCCTGAAATCAGATAAAGTATTTGTTGGCTGACAAGTTAAAAGAGTATAGGACTGGAAGAGACCGTCATCTGATTAACACCTGCCTTGAGTTCTAAAAAAAGGTGTTTTGTGAAGCTCTTAGAAAAATGTCAACTCAAAATGTCACCATGCTTTGTTATGCATATAATACATCACAGGCAGTAAGCAGAAGACATAAGAATACTACTAGTAATGTAAGTCCCTCTAATAGAGGAAATTTATTTAGTCAAACTGCCAGAGGTACCTAGCAGATGATCTCAACACTGGGCTGCGAGGTAGCACAAAAAATCCAGCACCTTCTTCCAATCTTACCCGGAGAAGGGAAAGAAACATTCCTCCTGTCACCAAATCTTTAGTCCTGAAAATGTGAATGTGAGGTACCAAACTGGTAAATGAGATTAATACATCCAGGAATTAACAAAGTAAAGTTCTACATCATGTTTCTAGCTATTATCAACCTCCAATGATAAGGAGATGTGTGGAAAAAAAAAATTGCAGAACAACTAAATTCTACAACTGTTATTAGATTATTTGAAGATGAATTACCAAGAAGCCTAGAAAACATTGCACTCCTTGATCTAAGCAGAACTTACAAACCTAGTAAATGGTTAAATAAGGTTGTGTACCATGTAAACTTTTACACCTGAGCCTAGACTCCTGACTCTAGTCAGTGGGGAGAAACAGGGATCTCACTACTCGTCTTAAAGAGCCTACAGATAAACTATGTTTTAAAAGTTATTCTTTCTTTTTCTTGATTAATAAGGGCACTCTAAAGAAAGTAGGCCAAATATAGACCATTAAGGTTAGGAAAGTAAATCTCAGTCTACGTAAACAGACTGTACCTTTTCCAGATGTGCAACAGCAAAGATTTATTCTTGCCCCTTCATCTGTGCCCAAGTATTGGGACATATTAATAAAATTGAGAACACAATTGCAGCACAAATTCAGAAGGCCAGAAAATACAAACAGAAATATTACTTGAATTCCACATTCCAATATTCTTTGAAATATAGTTACATTATAGTAACTTTAGTCACCATCATCTTCCCTCTTCCACAGAGTCTTTTCTATGAGTCTCCTATAATTCAAGTAAACAAGAGTGTTTTTAGGGAGTCACTATGTACAAATTAATCTTCAAAAAAGTACTCTAGAAATATAATCAGCACTTCAGTAAAACTATCTGTATCATAGATAGTAAAAATATCTATATTATAAAAAAGCTCTTCTTGGATCTGTCTTTCTGTGAAAATTCAGATAAGGATATTTATTAGAATATCCTTTTATTAGAATAGTTTACTGAAACCTCAGCAGTGGGAAGTGTGACACTGGAATCTTTTCTACCCTAAGAGACTGACAGCCCATTCACCAAGCTGTGTGAAGCAAGCTATATTTTGAAGTGGAGTAAAAGAACATTTACAGCAGTGGAAAACCAGCACAAAATCCAACTGGCTGCAGTAGTGCAGACAATACAGTAAACACAATGTTTGGGGAAAATACAATGAATTTTGTGCAAATGTGCTCTTTTCAAGACTGCCCAAGAATGAATTTACTCTGTAATATCAAACATTGCTTTCTGCCTTTGAAGTGCCTGGGAAGGTGGCTTGCACAGCTCTCTGAGAAGAAAGAAGAGAACGATGAGAAGGCTGGATGGCCACATGCTGCAAGGACGTAGAGCAAGTGGAGGAGACGGGGGAGGTATCCTTTTTCTGGACCTGCTTTTATAATAATTTTGCCTCTGGGTTTCAGCACACCATGGAGGGTGGCTCCTGCTTGTGACCTGAGTTGGAATGGTCTCATCAGCTGTGGCAGCATGGTGCGATGGGGGCAAGAGTCCCACTGGGCAATGCTGGCAGAGGGTTTTTCCTTCCTCCCTACTGTATGTGTGCCAGCCACCAAGCTGCTGTTTTAAGGACTGGGTGTAAACCAGAAACCTGTGCTTCAGATTTGAAACAGAAGTGTTTATGTGCACAGACAGGCAAATAGGAGCTGCCCACTTTTGGAGGGGAAAAATGTCAGCAGTGTGAGCATGAACTGTGATATGCTACGTATAAGGGTCTGAAAATTGATATCAGGCCAACTTAGTTAATACTATGTACTGAGGCTATGGTCCTGTTTCCAGGACTTCCCAAGGAAGTGATGTCCAGTGGTGTCTCCCACAAGAAGAATGAAGAGAACCTTTCCCAGTGCCTGGGACATAGCTGCTCTGCAGGATTCTTGGCTCTGTGGGGTGAGCAGCCTTCTGTGAACAACCAGGGTAGCATCTCCCAGTGCATGCAAAGGCAGTGTTGGAGGGCATTTTTGTCCAAATCAACCAACGGGCCAAGGCAAACTGGACAAAGACACATCCAGGAGACTGGTAATACTGAATATTAGTTTCTTCTTGGTCTCTGTGCTGGTGTTTTTACTGAGGCAAGTAAAGACCCTGTAATAGAAGCATATGCAACTTGACAGTATGCTGTCAATGTACCCTGTATCTATATTGTTCAGGGCTAAAAATTAATCCAATTAAGGTATGGTTTTATATTCCACCTTGGTATCTCATATCTCTGATGTCAGTTTGCGAGAACAAGATATGCAAAGAAGCAATAACTTTTTCACACATTTTGAAGTAGATAATATTTATGGTCTCCTGCTCTTTTTATTTGAACACGCTGTGCTGACCTGTGCTGCTGTGCAGTGAAACCATCCGATCTCATGGACTGATTATGCAAAATGAAACTTTGTAGCTCAGTTCTCCTGCTCCTATCATATGTCACGCTAAATGCTGAGATTTGCACATTTCTGTAGAAATATTTTACGTAATTTCAGGAGTTTAGCTTTAGGACAGAGGGAAAAATAAGAGACAAGACAAAATAACTTAAGCTAGTTGGGAGGATGGAGGAACAAATGCAGTGGGATGGTAATTTTTTTGGGGTTGCAATAGTTAGTGACAGGTTTAAGTCCATAGTTCACTGGGCTTTTATGACTATTGGGTTTGTTTAGTTTGGTGGTATAGGATGGGCATGGAATTCACCCTGCAATGTCTACAGCCAAAACCTAGCGTTTTTCTGAAAGTGAATTAAGCTTTTCTTACAGAGCATCAAGAGATGGAGTACTCACTGTCATCCAGGCCAATATTTCAAGGGATCAATTAAAATCAATATAAACAAACAAAAAAAGGATTTCAGTTATCTGTGTTAAGATCTAAAGTTAATCTAAATCTGAATTTAAAAATTCAATCACCAATGTAGAACCTTCCTCCATGCAAAAGTAAGACCTACCTGCATGCTTTCAATATCAGAGTTAGGGATGAAAGACAGAATCAATTTGTGCAGGCTGCTCCTGAATGAAAGCACAGTAAAACCGTGTTGCAATATTTTATATTTGCTTAGACTGCTTTCTAAACTTTGGTCTAAAAATACATAGATTATATTTGCAGCAATTACAGTATACCACTACTAGTGACACAATGACAGTGGAGAACAGCACTATTCAGCTACTTGGAGGAGGCAATTCCTGTGGAAGCTCAATCTGTGGCATAAATTCAGTGAAACAGTGGATTACATGAAATTGTTTAATGTGTATCTCACTTTTTCTGACTCAAACTAACCAATGAAATTAATGCAGGCTGAGAAGTTAGGGCCTGCACTGGAGCCAGTAAAACTTAAGTCTACTTGAAAGACACAGAGAAAATCTGCTTGAAATGTTCTTTTAAAAGAACAAAATTAGGCAAATATTTGTGTGTTTTCCCAGGTACGGGTTAAAGGGGAAAGCAAATTATTTTCTTTTGATTCCTTGCAGTTTAGCAGTTGTCCATTGCTGACTTGATAATCCAAAAAGCTTATCTTTTAGTTGAACTCCTATCTCATATATCCTGCAATTTATTAGATAAGAAAAGCCATTTTTATCTCTGAAGTTGTAAAGATGAGACTCTCTGGTAAAAGTCTATGGCACACCCTATTTGATTCAGCATGTCGTTAAAGACAGAAGGAATGTTAAACTTCTTGTTCTGATGGGAAATCTTGGAGCTTTTACTTAGTCAACTGTTTTGATCTATAAATTTCCAAGGTGCATTTTCAGAAAGGAGGAGTACTGAAAAATGTTCCTTCTTTGGCAGTTCTTGATGTCAATAAGAAAGGTACCACAAACCCTTATTCTCCAAAATCTACTCTTACTAATTCTAATCCCTATTTTAAAGTTCTTCTCAGTTGGATTGCATTGCTGCAATTGACATCTCTGCTTTTCCTTTTGGTATACCCACATCTATTTCAACCTGCTGGGGTTCTTCCTCCAGCCAATAGTTACCGTAGTTGCTTGGCTTTTACCCACCCTTCTTTTGTTATCTGTCTTCCTCATTTCTTTTTCTTCCTTACAGTGTCCTCTATGCATATACCTAGTCATGCATTCATATGCATATTTCTGGAATAGATAAAATCTTTTTTTTTTACACCTTTCTGCTAGTGATATAGTCAATCTGCATGGTGCAGGACAGAAGAGAAGAGCTCTCCCGTGAGAAGACTGCACGTCTCTGGCTGTGTCTAGACTTATCATTAACTGTTACATGCCATGTGATACATGGTCTTATCTGCAAAATGCTGACAGAGGATTGGCATGTACAATGATGCTTTTCTGGATGCAGGGTTTACCTCCTGCAGAATCCAGAGCAAGTGTTGTCCTTGACGAGGCTAGCATATGCTCAGGCACATCTCAGCATGAGGCAGAGGTACCTTCATGCCACCAGAAGGAAGAGTGCCCTACTGTATATATACTGCTAAAGGAAAGAGGACCAGGGTGTGATTGATGTCCATGCCACTGGGGGGATGGCCTCTGCCATTACCAATGGGTACTGCAGAAACAAATAACAGCGTGGATGAACTGCAGCCCTGTGCTCACTCAGACTTATGTCCTGGCCACCTTGTCATTTAGCAGCATACACTTCTGTGCAGTGTACCTTACACAGACAAACTAGAGCATATAAGGGGTGGAAGCATCGGGGCTAACACTGGGATGCACAGCACTCCAGGATGCAGCTGTGTCGGTCAGTCTTTGCCAGCGTGACTTTCTCTGTCCATCTGCCATTTGAGCTGTGCTCATAATTACCATCCCTTTGGCCAAAGAACTTCTTTCCCTCAAGCAACCGCAGGAGCAGGGGATGGTGTCTGTTCTGTCCCTTAGGTGTCTTGCAGTCCTGTCATACTGTGTCTTTGGTATCAAAGTGCTCTTCTAAGGGGATAAAACACACGCCTCCGTATTAATTTTTGTGATTAAAGTAAAAATCCACATATTCTGCCAGCTCAGTTCAGCTATTTTACTGAGGAGTCTGGAAACAGTACTCTGCTATATGGTACTCTGTTCACTACCCCTGGTGCCTACACTCTATTCTTCTGTGCTCTTGGATCATTTTTACTTCAACTGAAAAGCAGGAATGTAAGCAATTGTATTACCTGCAGGGAAAGCTGTCATGCTGTTTGGAGGACAGGACTTTTCCTTTTGAGAATGGTCAGTTCGACAAAGATGTGACATGGTGGAAGCCAGTCAGGACCAGAGCTACAAGGGTAGCTTGGTGCACAAGCTGCTAGCTAAGGATGCTGACATATGCTGAACATAAGTGGCATACAAAGAATTAAGTGACTGAGCTTTCCTTAGGGAATTGGGAAATGTGATTTAAAACTCCTTAGACAGAAGATGGAAACTGAACTCTGCCCCATCCTCTCTCCCCCACAGCAACAAAGGTGAATTGGCTGATGTACAGCAGGGGAATAGAAAACGGGTCATCAATAGCAGCTGCATATATTAAAAAAAAGCAGCAGAAACTTCCTGTTGCTCAAGAACTTCTCTAAGTTTGCTCAGAACATGACCATTAGACTGAGCCCTGAGGAGAATCAGGGAAAGGAACTTCTTATTCCTAGGACCTGGCTGGGTTTTGGGGTAAATTTGTTTCTGAGCTGAGTGGTATTATAAAGGAGGCACTTTCAGAGTCTAAATGCATGTGTTACTTGAACTGCCTGAGGAACTCCTAGATAAAACTGTGACATGTCTCTGAATTTCAGGCACCTTTGCTGAATAGTTTAACACTAAGCACAAAAATCAGTTTTGTGCATTTGCAAAGGTGTTTATGGATCTGACTGAGCAGCCTTGCAGAACCAATCTTCCTCCTCCTATCTTGTCAAGATGTCCTTTCTTATCATGTAGAAAATGTAGAAGTGACTTTACGTCACAGTATACATTTGAGCCACAGATTTTTGAAAAGCAAAAAAGCATGCCTGAAGGCAGCACATCACCTCTGAACCTGCCCCTGTAGTTCTGTGCAGTAAAACACAAATAGCTCATTCAATACAATTAAAATTCTTAACATGATAAAAAGTAGAAATCCGCCTTTGAAAACTTAATCCCAGGGATCACTTTCACTTCTTCTCATAGCCATTGACTTATTTAACAATAAAAATACACAGTGTTCAAAGTGCAATATAAAGGATAAGAAGATCAAATTGTAAAAAAAAAGAAAAGAAAAAAAGAAAATTCTGTCAAAGATACAGTATTCTTTTGGGATGAACATGCTCATTTTTTCTGTAAATGAAGGCTCTATTCCATAGAAGTAGTAATTGCACTAACCAAAGTATCTACTTTGTTAAAGCTTAATTTATCTTTATCAGCATGAGTCAGAGCTGCCATAGATCTACAAGGAAACAACAGCGGAAATCACACGGTCTTTACCCTGAATTCTGTGGTCCCGCTAAAGTCAGATAGTTCTGAGTGGCTAAAGAAAAAAATGGGTTTAGGTACATAGTGTTACATCGATACCAGTAAATAAACCAAGAGGAGGGCATGGGCTTAAGATCTGTCTTGTGACTGTCTGCACCCTTCCTGGCACAGCTTCAGGTCTTGTGAGCTGGCACTCTTGCATGGTGCCAGGCTGGGGTTGATGAAGGTGGCTGTTTCCAGAGAGGAGCCTGAAATGTAGCCCTCCTGCTCACGGGGAAAGAGAGCTGGGCTTTGAGATGTGAGATGGACAAGGCCTCTTGGCTTTGGGATCAGAGGCTGCTCCCTGGCTTATTTTGTTAATTAGCAAAGGTACAACTCAAACTTTCATCTCTGCTGTCATGTTAGCTTGGACTTGTGCCTGAGCCCAGCCTATTTTCTTGTCCTCTCAGGTCTAAGTGGTGATTTGTGGTCTGACTCTGGTCTGGAGGGAACCAAGCAGGGAAAACTAGGTTCAGAGAGTAGGACTGGTGCATCCTCCTACTCTGCCGTTATGTATGGTGTGAGAACAGCTGATGCAGTCGAGCTGTCTGGGGAGCAAGGGGTGAAATGATGTTCTCTGCTCACCGCTGCTTGACCCCAGCTTCCTCGCCCAGCCACCCCTGACTCCTCATCACCCACATTGTACAGTTGAAGTCCCTGCATATTCAGTAGCATTGTGGTGTTTATAGGTAGGTGTCTACAAAGACCTTGAGAAGGATTTGCTGTCTCTGAGTGAATGAGTTGCAATGACTAGTCTGACCATATTCCATTGATGGTCCAAACACCATGAGTGATTTTGGCAGTGTAAATAGCTCAACTGTTTTATGTTTTCTGACTGTGGAAGGCGTTTAAGTCGTGTACCAAAAAGTTTCTGTGGAAAAATTCTGAAAATTCTGGAAAAATTCTGAAAATTCTATCACCACGCTGTTCATTTCAGTGTAAACTGTCCTGTCCTTCCACTCAGATGTTATTTCCCTTTCAATAGGCGAAATATTTGAAAGCAGCTTGTGTTTTTCCCTAGATTTAATGATTACTGGAAATGACTGCACAGACAGATGCAAGAGCCTCAGAGCTCCAGTTAGCTTGGCAATGACAGAAGAAGGTGCTTAAGGAACGGATATAAGACACGTGGGCACATATCTCTGCAGCTTCCAGAAAACAACTATTGAAGGACTCTCTGAGCCAAAAGTTGTACCTGGAGCATCATATTAAATTTCCAGCAATGAATTTATGGTCCATGAATTGGATTTTTTTCCACCTCTTTCTTAAGCCCACTTTTTATATATTGTGCATCTATTGTATCCATTTTTTTCAAATGGTCATTGGATACCTTAAACCTGAAATATGTGTTTATCTATTTAAGCTGTATGCTTTGTTCTTTTTCCTCAGTAAGTGTACTTTTATGGAAAATTGGTCCATATAATCTATGGGTTATTTTATGACTTCAGGGTATATTTTTAAAGAAAGAGCCTTATGTGGAAAGAATTTGTGTTCTATCTACAGCAGATTTACAACTGACATTAGAAACACATCACCAGCACAACCTGTAACCCTGACATTTTCATTAATCCCTTGCAGTTAATTCCACCTGTGGGGAATTAATTGTACCATCAAATTATTTAAACAGGGCCTTACCATCTCAGTACGACCTCCTTACATCTATTTTGAATTCAGATGGGGGAAAGCGGCTTTTAAAAACTGTGATGAAATGTCCCACATGAGTAATACATAAACTCATTGCAGAAGAAGGAGACAGAAGGTCTGCAGTCCTATTTAAAAGAATGTCTTAGATTACTTTAATGATATCTGATCAGTATATCTAATCAGCAAATCTGAAGCAATTAAGTTACATCTATAAAATATGAAGCAATGTTAAATTTGTGTGAGATAGAAACACTGGGTGTGTGATTGCTAATATTTCTCATGGTCAGGAACAATTGCAGTGAATGAGGAACTGTAGGAGCTTTGTGTGCTCTAAGGAAAAACAACTAGATTCTTTTTGACTGGAACAGAAATTATTCCATTTCATAACAATGTCTAAGACATGTAGTAACCAGGGAATATACCAATTAAAGGAACTGATCAACTCCCTGTTGCAGTCAATAAGAGTTTTTGTCAGTGTTGAGGTGTCCCTTTCTTTGGGTTTTTAAAGTATTTGCTGTGATTGCAAAAGATTTCTCAACTGTTGAGTTCTTAGAAAGTTGAAAGTCCAGACGTTGTGGCTGATTCCCAAAATAAATGAAGTCCAAAGATGAAGATATTTATTTCAACTTATTATTTCTAAAGCTTCATATTTTCTTTAATCAATTCTTATCTGAGAGAGGAGGCTGATTTATGATCTTTCAAGTGTTACTGGCAATTGATCGAGTCATTTTACGTTAAGTCCATTACGAACAAGTAGAAATATCACTAATACTTTTTTATATGCTCTCTGTTTAGATAGACATAGTTTGGAATGTCCTCGCTGAATTTTATTCCTAGCCCATTCAAAGTCCCATGTCATTCTGTGGAGAGATGCAGAGTTTGGAGAAATTTATTAGAGGCATACTTTGAGTTAGTTCCAAGAGGCAGTTGGAAGCAACCGGAGTGTTTTTGCTGGTTTTTTTTTTTAATTTTTATTTTTTTTAATTTTAATTTTTAATTTTTTTGTTTAATTTTATTGCAGGGGTGTTCTTATGGGCTTGTGATTATCCTATGTGAAGTGCTAACCCTTCATCTGACTGTGGAGGCATTTGTATAGATCAGAGAAACCCTGCAAGTAAGGACGACTTGGACAGAAGTCACAAGGAAGATCTGGCTGCCTACACAAGTGTCTGGTACCATTTTAGATGCTGTAGGTCCATGGTAGGCTCAGGCAGGACACAGAACCTACAAAATATCTGTGACTTTCTGTACTGGCAGTGGGAAGCCAGGCAGGATACCCCAGGATATCTCACATCACACTATGTGACTATGTTTAGGCAACCCGATTCTGCAAAATCTCTTTGTCTCCCTCCAGAATTCCACCCATCCTAAACAGACATCTGTCTGTTCCTACTGACAGTACTGACTCCCTGTTTTCAGGGAAGGATGAAGGTCAGTGCTGGAAATATACTTGTAGATGGTTACATTTAGTAGAAATTAAATGGAGACAGTGATATCATTCCACAGTGCATATCTATTCAAGAAAGCATATTAGGCCTCCTTCAGGGCTTTCAGTTATCCATCTTCTGCAATTCTAGCTTGAAGACTGGCAAATAACCTGGCAAGTAATGGTTATTTTTACACTTGATATTTTAAGTTGATTTTGTGCTCAGTTTAACTGAGATGTTAGTGCTTCTGGAGCAGAAAGAATATTCCTTAGGAAACAGAAGTAGAGATTTACTTCTCCTGCCCTTCAATGCTGGCTTCGAAAATCCAGTCGGGTTTGCTTGATTGCCATTTTGTTGTGGTACTATTGCACTATATTTGCTTTAATTCTAGACATGAACAAATGATACAGTTAATCTTGGGAGAGCAATAGCATTCTTTTCGAACACTGAGGAGTGAAGGTTTATGTCTCAGGAGACAGGGGATACTAATAATTGCTTTAGATTTGCATGAAGTATACAGTATGTTAATTGGTTGGACCACAAAAAAATAAGTTCATTTCTCTTTTCTGAGGCTGGCAAAAATAATACTGATTGGCAGAGATTATAGGAGTAGTTTCTGAACACCATAACCTGATTAGTCTGAAACAAGAAACTTATTTAACATAAACTGCAATTCAATTTCCTTGTTAATTCTATTCAAATTGCATTCTCTTCAGACTAATGCAGCATACTATATGACAGAACCAGTTCTTCTACCTGTCTTTTGGTCAGCTAAGAAATTAGTTATATGCTCATAGGAGATTAGAATACTATAAAGACCTTTTTTTTTCCTTTTTTCTCAGTTATAAAGACCTATCTTCCTGGGTAAAGGAGGTATACTGGGTGCTCAGAGTCTTTACGCAGGAAAAGCTGTAGACATACAGAGTTGTTTCATTCCAATTAGCATTTTTTTCCCTGTCTGAGAGTAAAAAAATTAGGTATTTGGTCTAAGCCAGGTCATCTAAATCTACTTTAGAGAGACAGAAAACTCCAGCAGCCAACCTACCTTGTAACAGAATTCTGACTCAGTGGGCATGATTAACTCCGAGGTGGTGCACCGCCCTCTCTTCGCTGACTGGGGAACACGTCTTTATACCCAGATTTATGGCTAGGGCCTTCAGTTTGGCAAGCATGTTTTTTGCATTCTTGCAGCCCTTTATACTACATCCCTGCAGCCCTTGGGATGAGCTAGGCATTAATTCAATAGTTATTTCAACTTTTAGGTTATGTCTATCTTTAGATGTGCTTCAGCTCATTATGACTGCAATGACTGGACAACCAGTAGTGCCACAGAGTTTATGCTTAGGGACTACAGATGGTGTCTGTACATGACCAACTATGTAAAAGTAGACTAACTGTGTCGATCTGGAGCCTACTAGGGCATCTGAAGGACTTCTTACAATGAATGGCAAATCCATGATTGCCAATATGTGTAACACTAAATTCGATGGGTTATCTGTTAGCCTGAACATCACTGCATGATGCTTTTAAATTGTATATCCTGCGTTGTCCCATCTACAAGTTGTTTCAATAGATAGAAGATTGCTTAAATAGCAGTGGTCACTAAGGGATACCGCCTTTCTTTGGAAGGATTTTCGTGCTGGAGAAAGTGAGAGGAGATGATGCTGAGCAGATTAAACAAGCTGATCTCAGCAAGCCAATGGTTTTCAGTTGGATATACCAAGACAACTGCAACTGCAAGGCTGGATGCCACCAACCTCCTTCAACTGAGAAGCCCATATCTCAACATTTATATGGTTGACAGCCCAAGACACGTAACATCTTTCTGCAGACCTCTGGGGAGAGGTCCAGATTCATCATGCACAGACATTGATGCTGACCTAACTACTGCAGCTGGAGACTTAGTAGCTGTCATGCCAACATAAGGCTTCTTCTGGAACATTAGAGTTATATTTTAGGTTTGATGTGCTCTAGAGGCATATGTTAGTTAAGACCTTTGAGCTGTCTTTATTTCACTTAAAGCTTAGACATATCACCCTTGCTAGATGAATTGTAACACCCGCAGAAACGACATTCTTCATCCTTCACCTTGGGTCCTAAGTACACACGTATCTTAAAAAATGTGTCAAATATGGGATCGGACATCCCACATTCATTTAATCTTCATCAGGTTGCCCAGAGAGGTAGTAGATGCCCCACCCTTGGAAACATTCAGAGTCAGGATAGAGAGGTAGTAGAGCAACCTGATCCAGTTGAAGATGTCGCTGCTCATTGCAGGTGAGTTGGACTAAATGGCCTTTAAAGGTCCCTTCCAACCCAAACTCTTCTATGATTCTATGGTTATTAAACATATCCATTTTACACATAATCTGAGGTGTTTTTCTTACATCTCAAAGCCATAAACTTTGTCTGCATGTTAAGTTTCAGTCTCAATCCTTTCCCTCTAAAATTACTCCAGTGGGCAAAATTATAAATACTTTCTGACTTTATTCAGTTTAGTGTTTACACAGTTGCTTTAAATACAGACACACACACATAATATAAGCAAGACAAACCATTATTCTTCAATACATTTTCAAAATCTGTTTAAAATATGTACAGAAGCATTGAAGTTTAGCATGGGGAAAGAGAAGCAGCTTGGTGTGTAAGAAAGACATGATCCTAACTAACATCTGCTGGCCATTTTTTGATGGACATAAGATAAAGACAATAGTCTTTTAGCTACAGACATTGCAAATAGCAGCTTATCCTTTTCTTGATGAATGTGCTTTTGTACATTTATGATTCCTCCATAACAGACTTCACTATATTTTTCTGTTTAAGCCTCATTCTATAAAACATAGTACACATCATTATGTGCTAACTCCTGCTAAGCATTGAACTCCTCCTTGGAGGTTATGACCACTCTGAACTCTCTTCGAAAACAAAGCAGCTTCAAGCCTCCCAGAGCTCAGGAACATTTCAAGACCCTTTCTCCCACATATGGCAGATAGAAATAATTTATTCCTTTTTTAATACCGGCACATTTCTGCAGCAGTGGAAAGCCACATGTCGGGAACTTAAATTCCACAATTTTAGTTCTGTTTGTAAAAAACCTGCCACATTAACTCACAACACCTCGGAAGGTCCACTTGAATATGACAAAGAGGTGTATAGTTTCCGTGTGTTGACAGTTGGCTCGCTCTTGAATTTTTCGGTCAGCCAACATCTCAGTCATTTCATCTGAAATTCTCTGGATGTTTTCTTTACATAAGGGCTACATGACTAATGTTACTGAATGTATCCATAAAAAATTAGAGCTGCAAAAAATTTACTGCACTGTTTTTCTTAGAATGATACTCTTTCTCCACCCACTTAGGACAGTTTCCATACATACTCTTGAATTTTCAAAGACAAATATTATGTATGTCCATCCAATTCTTTTTGTCTGTGGTTCATATAGTTATAATCTTAAACTTATTAACTACATCAGTGTCTACATGTTGCAGACACCTGATAAGTTCAAATTTATTGAGTTCATAAAATAACAAAAATTTATAATGCTCTACAAGCACTATTGTTTCATTTTAACAGTGATGAAAGTAGTCCTGGATGAATCAGATACAATTTTGTTCCACTTTCAGATGTTTTTCTCTCAGTACAGAATCTGATAATTTCTTACACTTCCAAAATCTCTGTCTGCTCCTTTGTATACAGCTGTCACACTAAAAGTGCTCCAGGCTTACTCTCTCAGCTTTGTCTCTCTGTTCATGTTTCCAATACCTAAAAGATCCAGACTGAAGATGCAAAGCTGTTACTTTCTATTACTTTGGGCAAAAAGTTAATGTCATAAGGTACCTTACACCTATTAAAATTATAGCTTTAGAATAAATTAATGCTTCAAACAATTAGTACAGTGCAACGACTTTATTCTGCCCAGACTGACCTAAACAAAACTTTATTCCATTATTAGCTTGTTCCAATTTCATGGTCAATTCATGCTCAGTGAAAGTCCTTCAGCCTTATCAGATCTTCCACATCAACCCCTGTTGCTGCTCAGGCACTTCTACAAGATTTCTCTTTGTTTGCTGTGAGGGCTGAGACAAGCAGATGTATTTGCAGGACCATGTGCGGGAGTTGGTAATGCAAATATCTGAGTCCTTTTTAGCGATAGCCCACCTTTATTCTGCCTTTCTTTAAATAAGCCATAATAAAACATTAAGTAGTTTCAGGGAATTAGATTCAAAACCAGATTCTACAATTGCAGCAGAAACTGTGTTCAGAATCACAGTAGAAATCTTTTGTAAGTTAATAATTTTAAAGTCTTACTGTACGATATCAGCAGAACTTCTTTTGTTAAATATTTCCATAAAGCAGTGGCATGTGAAAAAGAAGTTTTAAGTAAACCATATATGTTATATTTTTTTCAGCTGGTGGGAACAGAGGTGGTTGTCTATGTGGTCTCATTTGGTACAAATCCCCCATTCGTTTTAGCTTGTGATGACGTTGATTTTGAATCCTCTTTTTCCTCTGTTTTCTCAACATCTGTATTTGTTTTGACCCGGTGTCTTCTGTAAACACGGTAGCCTGGGAATTGGTATATATTTAGTATTAAATAAAGAAATTGTAACAATAGCCTGAAAAAGACACTGTAGTGACATCCAGCCATCAACATTTTCCCTCCCTATATTGCTAAAACATCCCCAATACTTCCAGACAGTTTCTTTTAAGCTATGTTTAATTCTTTTACGTCAACAGCACTCATCACTGAAAAAGTATATTTAGAAAATAACAAGGAAAACATTTTAAATTCTGCATTTGGTGTTTGAATGATTTGTGTTCCTGTTGTGTGCAGTGACTTTTAAAAGTATTGCCTGTCTCCCCCGGGAAACTTTAGGCTCATGGCTGGTTCTGTGGGTCTGACCCTTATGTCTATGTGAGTCCTGTTGGGCAGGAGCTGAGACAAAGCGATTTGTCTGTCCCCACACTGTTGCCTGACAGAGAGGTTGAAGTCAGGGCTGTGTCACGCAGGCTGTGTCCCTGAGGCAGTGCTCTGAGGCTGGGCAAGATGGCTGGTTTGGGAGTGGGAGCTCAAGAGTTACAGCTGGTTTTGGGTGTGAGCAACAAGAGACAAGGTCCAGACCCTTGGCAGGTTAGTTGTAGTAGCAGCAGTACAACCTATGAGAGTTGTATGTGGGAGGAAAAAGGAACCTGTACTTCTAATGGAAGATATTTTCTGATATACACTTTGAAGCTAATGCCTGTTCTCTCAACAGCTGGTAGGACAGGGAGTTTGTGCATGATTATGGGGATGGCCTTGATGGGCAGTTGTATGTTCAGGCTTCCTGGAACAGCAGAAGAAGATGCATTTGCACTTCCTCAGCCAAGGGTAATAACAATCCTGTTCTCATATATTTTTATGTGCCCAGTTGGAGGTGATGGATATTCTGTTTCTTGTGCTGAAAAAAAAGGGATTTTCCAGATCTTGAACTGAGCCTGGTATACTCCTAGTTCTGTACAGGGCTCAGGACAGTGGTCCTGTTCAGTAATCATTTGGATCATAATTTACGTAATTATTTTCTATCTGATTATTTATATCCCGTCTTTTTTTTTTTTCCATATCCATGAAAAATGAAACCGATAATACTAATGATAGCTATAATGCTATAATGGAAAATATCTATACTTTACCTGCCAAAATTAGTAGTGCAAACACCAGCTGGAAAATGCTGTAGATGAGTGGGAAAGTAAACATCAGTTCAAGTTGTTCAGGAGTGAATGAGAGCTGTACTATGGTTGAACACAGCTGAGTGTTTTGCATGCCTGTTTCCAGAGACACTGTACGACATCTAAAGGGAATAAAAGAAAGACAACTGTGAAATAGCAGCCTGTGAGTCCTTATGCCTTTTAGTTAATTTGGATAAGCAAGAAACATACACTAATGGATAACTAAGAAAATAGTATCCTTCACAAGCCACATGGTTGTTACCAACAGAACACACACAATTTCATAGAATAGAATCATAGAATCGTCTAGGTTGGAAGGGACCTTTAAGATCATTGAGTCCAGCCATTAACCTAACAATGCCAAAACCGCCACTAAACCATGTCCCTAAGCACCACGTCTGCCTGTCTTTTGTATACCTCCAGAGACACTGATTCCACTCTCCCTGGGCAGCTTGTTCCTATCTATGTTTGATAACCTTGTCAGTGGAAATTTTTTTCCGAATATCCATCCTAAACCTATGTTTAGTTCTGCAATTGTAATGAACTGTAGTCCACCTTCAAGCCACGTATGTGGCACTGACTATCTACTTCTCTTGCAGTGATGTTCTAAATTGTAGGCTGCTGCACTTTCGTGATAAATTTTACTGTAGTCTCTTCCCATTTGTAAGTCTGTCATTTTTCACTCATTTGAAGTGTAGGCTATGGGTACACAAGGGGAAGATGTATGAAAGTTTTGAGGAAACAGTATAGTCAGAATCTATAAATAAAAGTGTGCACAAGAAAAGTTTTTCTACACATAGTAACCCAGAAACAGTGCTGGGGAATGAGTGACTGTAGTGTAGCTAATGTTTAGGGAGCCTTCTCAGCATTGATTAATCATTAAATAAAACTTTTTCTCCCAGCTGAGAAAAGGCTACAGTTTTTTGTCACAGAAAATTCCATACCTGTGCCAAGACAGACCAGCTAGGCGGGCCAGAAAGAATCCCAGAGAATAGCCAGCTGCTGGAAATATGGTGCCAACGATCCATAATTTAGGTGAGATAATCCAGGAGCCTTTGTAGAGTATTCCCCCAACCACAGCAATGAGCACTATGAGGACTGCTCCCACAATGGAACCAACCTGTGAAGAGAAAGAGGAAGGACTGTATGAATAAGAGATCCCAACAAGATTTAATGGCATCAAACATAATGTCAAACATCTCTGTGAGTGTCTCTGCGTCACTGAAACTTTTCATTGAACATAAATCCTAAAAGTTATGGCAATGTAATTCACAGCAGGCAGGTGGAGCAGATAGCTGCCATTTTTCCCAAACAGGAGATGGATGATGTACTTCAGTGTGTGATTACAGACATAGATCATGGCACATTATTATAGGTAAAAGGTATCTATACCAAACACTTGTAAAACTTGAAACCTTGGCTATAATTGTACTTAAAACTGGAGATTAAAAATAATTTCACAGGTGTGATGTGAGAGACAAATTAGAAAAATTTACACACATTAGAAAAATTTGCCCAGAGTTGTTAGGAAACTGACAGCCTAATATTTAGTAAAATGCACTTTTCCTCTCCACTTCTTGAGCAGTCACACTAGTGGGGCTTAGTACAGTGTATGCTAACTAGATGCTAGATTGTTAGTGATAGGAAATTATTTGCCAAGCAGAGAAGTAAATCTTTAATGTGGTTGAAAATTTGTGTTTCAAAACTGGCTGTGAGCTCACATAGCATTTCTATGTAGACATAGTCACTGAGTTGATCTTATTTCCTGTTACTGAATATACTCAGATCTTCTCCGCTGCTTGCCAATAAAAAATGATAACTTACTCTTTTCTCAATATTGAAGTGAAATGTCTGCTGTTATGGCATATGTTGCCAGGGATCTCACTGGCAGACTTCTCAGGCTAAGCTTAGGAGAATCTGTGTCAACTAAAATGTGTATTCCTGTTGAGCTGGTTTCATCAGTCTTTGGCTGAAGTCTTTTTAAGAGCAGTGAGTGAACAAATACTTTTGTCTGACTGAGCTATTAACCACATGCACCTTGGAAGAAGAAACATGGTCTGGCCATGACAAGCTCTTCTATTTCACCTGGTGCACTGTCTTTGTGCTCTTATCTCCATTTCTCACTGTATGGACCTTAATCTGACAGTTATAGCTCAATCTTCACTTGAGGCTTCATTTTCCTACATAAAGCAAACTGTCAACAGACCCTGCTGTGGGTTGCTCACCCACTTGGTAAGAAAGAGAATGAAACGATGTTTTGCTGAGAGAGCAGGGAGTTTCTTTTCATGTGAGTCCAAGTCTGTGCTTTTCCCTTAACTGATTAAACCGAAATAGCACAGTTTTGAAACCAGCACCAGTAATTTCCAAGTTCATAAGTAAGTTGTGAATGCATTTAAAGGAACAACACAATAAGTTAAGAGTTTAAGAAAGAGAATGGATTTAAATGTTTTATGCGTCCTAAACTGAGAAATGATAACAAGAAGAATATAAGAATAACAAGTTGCCAGGTTAGTTTTCTTTAAGAAAATTTAGAAAATATGTGTATTAACTAAGAAGGGTTAAAAAGGCCAAGGCTACTCAGCATGTCTGACAATCACTTTAAACCTACACCTAATGTTCGGAGTGATTAATTTGTTGTCAAAATTAAATGCAGCTAAGTCGTTGTTGTTTTTATGATGATGAGACTAGTTTTAGCCAAAACCCTTATATTTTTGATGAATCTGAAACTATCTTGCAAAGATAGTTGAATTTTGTGAATAGTTAGATTTTTTTAACAGTTGGAACATTTTCACCCCAAAATCAATAGACTCATTTAAAAGTAATTTTTTTTTTTGATCCAGAATGTTTTCATTTTTTATTATTATTTTGCATAGAAAAAGTGCTTCCAGTTGAACTGATTGATTTTCCTTCCAATTTCTGTTTACATTATAAACTGAACTCAATTACTAACATAATTGTAGCCAAAGACAAAAGCAGGTTCTTTGGATAATGGTGGTTTCTAATAATATATGCAACTCATGCGTGTTTGTGCAGGAGGAAAGCAATACGTCTCTGCAGCATCTTGTCTGTTTTCTGCTGAAAAGCTCCTGGCTCTTATGAAGTCAGATACTAATACTATGAATAGCAGTGGACTGCTTCAGTGGTGTCACTGATTCCATAATTTGTCCATAATTACTAAGGCTTCTGCCTTATATATCCTACCTTAAGTATGATTTTTGCTTTAGTTGGCCATCGGTGGTTAACATATATTCCGATTGAAACAGGAATTATAAGAGCTACCAGTGAAATTCCTGTGAAAAAGAACAGAGAAGAGAAGTTAAGCCTACTTATCATGCAGAAGTTCACAAAAGGAGGACAGACACTATGTGGAGTGGCTGGGGGTATGGAGCAAGCCTTCAGAGGACTTTTCTTGTATTTTCTGGTATGTGCACCCCACAGAACGAATGCATGCTCTACTCGCACCTGCCCATTTGCTTTTCTATAGAGTCTGTTATCTTTGGCAGCCTGTTGAAGTAATTGCCATTCTGCTGAGCTACATGCTTATTCACCTGCATCAGAAAGGCAGACAGAAATTTGAGTGTGCTAATCATCACTATCCTGTGATGTGAGTAGCTATATTAAATGTTCATTTTGTCTGCAGGTGTTTCACTACCGTACCATATCAACAACTGGTTTAGAGCTTCCTTTGTTTTAGCTTCCCTTCTTCAGCATTTATTTTGAAAGCACAAGCAACATATGTGATTTTTGGTTTTTTTTCACCAGGACAATGGGAAATGAAACTGAAGAATATGAAAGTGACTTTGCTGGTTTTTAAGACTAACACAACACGGAACTGTACTTGATAAGCACCAGGGCCACAGATCTGCAAAGCACTGGAGCATGTATTTCCAAATACTTTGACTATTTTCTCTTTGTAGCCCGATGAGATTTTTGACAGGAAGTCAAATGAAGCCACTTCTGGCTGTGTAGATTGCAGCTTTTCAAAGAGACTCAGCAGTTTTAATCATTTGCTTAATTATCCATGTGTACTTAAGTACTTTGCCAGATTATGGCCTCAGAATTTAGCACATTGCAGGATTGTGCCTTACAACTGTCACAAACACAGGGGAAGTGGTTATTCCTGTACAAATTATTTTATACTCTTATTCCAGTACCATGCAGGTCTCCAACCATTTGGAAAAAACACATGCACAATCTCATGACAAATAACTGTAGAGTATTTATAGTGACTTCAAGTCTTTTTTCTGCAGAGGATGAAGTGAGGTGATCTAGTACCTGATTCCCATGGAAGTTACTGGAAAGTAGGAGCATGAATATTTTTAAAAATCTGGGGTCGTTTCATCATGACTCTACAGGATGATGACATAAAGGTGGTTGTTACTAAGGGGACGATAAAGGACAGAGTCAGAAGGGAAAGTGCTGGCACACCGGACTCACCAATGCTGTCGTAGGGGAGTACAATTGTGTTAGAATCAGTCCACATCTTGGTGTAAATAAAGAGGCAAAGTGGCATCATTCCCATTGCAAGCACTGTGGAGCAAGTTGTCATGCTGATGCTGCAAAGAAATCAGTTAGAGTGACAGTTCATCTCATGCTAGCCTATAGTCTTTCTCATTTTCTTATTACAGCTTCACAGTTTATGAAATGTTGGGCAAGAAATGCTGCTGGCTGCAGTCAATTTATCCTGTATATCAGGTTAAAAAAAAGCTAAATGGAAGAAATGGCTTCTGCTGAAAAGAAAGGAACATAAAATACCAACATGTTCTGCAGATACAGAAGAGTAACTTTCAGTGCAAATGAGGCAGTCAGACAGGTGGCCATCAGGAAGGTCTGTTGGCAAGTTTGTCTGCATGCTGCCTATCTGGCTGGCTTCTGAGAAGGTGGCAGGCTGGACAGGGTCAGATGGGCATAATACAGAGCTTTCCATTATACCAGAAGTTCTCGAGTGTTAAAATTTCCCTCCAAAATCAACATCATTAAAAAAAAAAAAAAAATCATCTTAGGATGTGTGATGTAATAAAATTCCCTCTTCTGGCTTGTTTTGCTCTTGCACAAAGAATAGGCGTTGAGAATTACCCAGTGAAGCTGAGCATAAGTATTGTTCCTTCTGTGGTTCCTTTCTATTTAAAAATAGAAAGTCTTGAAACCATGAGGCCTCATACACCTTGTACTAGAAGATGCATTCTGCTACAGAAATGAAGAAGGATAAAAAGGCAGGACAGCTAAAATGAGGAGGAAAATCTCTGAATCTGAGTAGAATAGATAAAATTATGCCTATAAATCACACTCCTCTGACATAAAAAGAACGAGAGTTGGTTCTAGTTCTGGTGCTTTGGAAAATTCCTTATGATTCTCACTTCTGATTTCTCTTTTGTGTTGGTTGCCGTCAGAAAAGGAACTACTGACCCCCTCCCACAAACTGGGAAAACCCAGAGAAATCTAGAAAAATTAATACAAAACCCACAGGAATATCTACATTAATTTTGGTTCCTGTCAGTCTCTACTTCAGAGTCATTGAACAGAGCTTGGTAGGAGCCTCTGGCAAGGAAGCTCCTACACACAGAAAAAGAAGAGCTATGGTCTACAATTAAGGTCAGGTCAAGTCCCAAATGCATAAAAGAGCTTATTTTTCCTATCTCCATATTTCTTACATCCTCATACTGTCCCTGTATCTACATCCTGCTCCAAAGTCTGCACATTCTCTAATCCCAGTCCCCGTGCTCTCAGAAGATCACAGGGGAACTGTGATGGAGAGAAGGTGGTGTTTTAGAAGCAGTTGTTCTTACGAAATACCAAGAGATCTCAAAACAAGATGTCTCTATAGGACATAGGCATATCATCTGGGTCTGAGTTACTAAGAAAAGTATAAAACCTCATATTTCACCTCCTTGTGGTTATATGAGCAGTAAAAAATTAATTCCTGCTCTGACTTGTGGTCTGTTGGCACTGGAATATTTTGGAACCGGACTGTACACAATGGTGATAAGTTGTTATGTACAAACATAAAGTATTTTCAGTTACAAACAAAACCTTGTCTGATACCATGGGCAGGCTTTCTATAATACTGTGCTGGCTCCAGAAACCAGCTAAGCTACTTACATTATTCTTTTATCAGGAACTGAAAATGATTGCTTTGCCATCTCTGCTCTACCTCCCATATTGTCTGAGCCCTGCGTTATTGTCACAAATGTACTGACCAAAAGTCTTTAATTTCTTAAGGTAAGGGTCTCTATCTAAAGAACAGCCTTTTATGGGTATTTTTGATTTACTTCACCCTCTGCCAGCATCATGGGATATTTACCCTGGTTGCATACATAGCACCATCTATCTGGATTTTCACCATTGATATCAGTGACACCACTCGAAATGTGTGGAGCTGAGAAAACATGGTTTAGCTCAGTGTATTCTTCCAAGGAAAGATTAGGACAGAATTTCACACTTGTGCTGGATATCTTTCCATCTGTGGTTTCTTAGATCTGTATTTATTGAAATTTAGTGTCTTACAGTTCCTAGTATCATAGGTCTTTCCTTCACAGTGAGGAAGTTGATGATTAGCAGAGCTGACCTCATACAAAATTTGAAAGCTGGTATTACATTAACACCTGTATGTGACAGAAAAGTTCACTATTTTCAAAGGATGGAAAAAATGTCTTAATAAAGCTACAAATATTAACATTCTCAGTCTATTCGCCCAAGCTCCACATCTTTCTTACTTCTATTATTTTTTCCATTTCTACTTCAAACTGGCATATGATAAATTAGATGAATGCTCCAATTTATGTTACTCTGAGGGAAACAGACAAATGATCCTGTTTATTTTAGAGCAAAGCAATCAGGATATAAAAATAAAAAGATGGCTCATTTTTAAAGGCTGTTAGAGTTAATAAACCCCCTGTGGAATTTGCATCAAGAGTGGGGTTCACTTCTGCATATTTGATGTCCTAGGCCATGCCAGGTGCCTTACATATCTGTTTCTGAGTTCAGAGCACGCTGTCACTGAGACCATCTCTCTTCACCCCAAAGGATTTTGTTCCCTGCCCCCAGCGTGTGGGGCTGCCTTAGTCAGTGGCTTCAAGCCTGTAAAACTTTCTCTCAGTTTGAAGACTTTGCAGGGGTGCCAGGAGCAGATAGAATTACCGCAAGTGATTTTCATTGATATTAGCTCCCAAAGAGAAAATCTAAGCCTGTCTATTCATTATATATAACACAAAAGGAGGAAGAATATTTTTCCACAGGTGGTCTTTTTCAAGAAGCATTACTTCAAGAACAATTGCATAGCCACTATTTTGCACAGAGGATTCAGATCCTAAAATAATTTTTTTTTTAATATTTTACTGCCCAAGATCTTGGTAGAAACAAAATCACAAAAACAGTTCAAACTTGGACAAAGATTTAATAATTGTCAGTATCTTTTGGCCTTCATAAATGCTATTTTCTGCAGAATCTGAAGATTTACAACAAAGATACATTTGAATATATGCAATGTTGTTGTACTATCTTCCTCATGATTTCTCAACGAACCAAGGATATTTTTATTTTGCTAATATTTAGTACTGTTACAGTAACTAAACGTTTTTACTAGAGGAAGCCTCTACCACTGATGGGCCAGGAAGCGAAGAAAAAGATTAGACAGTCCTTTTCAATATAAAGTTTATAATGTGGCAAACTAAATTAACTACTTAGAGAATGGCTGCTCTTACCTTAGGTCCATGTCTCCATCCACCCAGTAGGCGATGACATTGGAGGCTGTGCCCCCTGGACAGCATCCCATGATCAACACCACGACAGCTTGAATAGGAAGCACGTCAAAGGCCAAGGACAGCAAGAAGGCTGTAAGAGGCATAATTCCAAACTGGCAGAGGAAACCCACAAAAATACCCCAGGGTCTTTTTACGTGGCCCCAGAATTTCTTAATTTCCACATTGCAACCCATGGAGAACATCACCAAAGCCAGCATGATTGTTAGAACAGCACTTAAAACTACACTCAAAGTTTCATTAAAAGTATCTTCTGGTAACACGCAAGATGTACCACTGCAAATAGTAGCATTTGCTGGACAAGCCGTTGAGTTCTCTGCCAAAGGCCTAGTGTTAAATTGCTGGGAAAGAAGGTATGTCTGCATTTTGAAATACAGAACCACTCAGTACATCCGAGGAAAACTTTCAAGCCTGTGTAAATGGTTGTTTGTCAGTGACTCCTTTTAAATGATCCAGGAAGCAATAAAGTGCAATAAATACTGGAACACTGTTACTATTCTTGAAGGGTTTGGCACTGTGCTGATTCATATAGTTATAAAAGTTGCACTTGCTCTGCATGCTGACAATTAATCATTTATTCATATGATAATGAGGAATCCCACATCAAGAGGATAGCTGTGTTAATATTTAAGAGTGTAAAGGAGGCTTGTGGTGCAGCTGAGCACACAAAATGAGAATCTCAGGAGGAAGAGAAAGTTTAGACTTCATTCTTGGAATTTCTTGTGTGCTTTCAGGACAGCCACTCGTGCATGCACTGTCACTGATGTAATGGGGGTCTCTGGGTTCGAAATGAGCAACTGACACACAAGAAACCACGAGTAGAGGTCCTGAGCTAGGTTTTGAAGCTGCTACTCTTGCTAAGGTATACAGCATTCATCATGACACACAGTCTCGTTTGAATGCAGCGGGATCCTCATTTGGTTGTATTTCTAGCATAATAGAAGTTATGACTGGTGTACAGTGATAACTCTACCACAAGACTGCATGCATATTTGTGTCAATTTTGGCTCCTAACTACAACTTTTAGGTAGTCTTTCTGATTCCTTCTCAGTTTCCACATAATGCTAAAGATGGTGAAGTACCCTGAATGCAAAGTTGATGTGGTCTGATAAATGTTGCCTGTATGATGCAGCCTGATAAAATGTCTCCTGTATTTTTGGCTTTGACACATGGGGAACCATGGCTGCGCTGACATCTCCACATCCTTTCACCCTGGGTACTGGGTGACCATCTGGTGGCTGCTCTTCCCTGCTTGTGTCTCACATTGCTCCCAGCCATGTCCACCTCCACACTTAGCTTCTCAGCTGGGAAAGAGAGGAGAGGGGAAACGAGGGAGGGGGGCAAAGAGCCGTAGGATATGCTTATTTAGGCAGTGTGGAGATTTACGGTCTTCCTGGCACCTTCTGCCAGGCACAGCTGGGGCAGTCATGCTTCACTTCAGCTTGGGCTGGAAACGGTAGGTAGTGAGGAGTGTAGGGTGACAAGGGTGGAGGAGGAAGGAGATATATTTGCTGAGCTGATTGTGGGGAGCAGGGAGTGGAGTGTTCAAGCCAGCATGGAGCTGTGATATCCAGCCAAAGATGACCACGTCCCCTTCAGCACAGCAAAGCATTCAGCATCCACAGTGGGGGTCATCTTTTTTGCCTGGCATGGCCTGAAGGTTGGGAGACAGATTTCTTGTGCTTGGCTTTGATGTGGCTCATTGCTCTCTGTCATCCCCATGGTTCACATGGGTTGAGAAGCTGAGGCAGGGACCTGGGACCCCTCTGGGGTGTGACAATTCTAGGATGAGCTCTGGCCGTGATTATGTCTTATTTGCATGTGGGAACAAAGGAGTTTCTTGGAGTCCTCAATGTATTTGCCTCCTGATTCACATTTTTCTCTCATGCATGCTTTCCTGTGTAACAACATCATAGATCAGTCAGCACTTAGATATGTTTACTGTGCTTATCACCCTTCTAGATGGATGCTGTGCAAATATTCGTACATTAAATAACACAGCAACTTTGTGCCACTGATACTCTGTAAGAGCAAAAGAAGGCAGGAGAGCAGGTAGATGAGGCCTTCACACCAAAAAAAAAAAAAAAAAAAAAAACAAAACCAAAAAAGACAA
>VXBW01005816.1:50626-226576 GCA_013400375.1 Thinocorus orbignyianus | reverse complement strand
AGCAACAACAAAACAATAAAAAGCTGGGGTAATTTTTACTGTGTCGCATACCTGAATCTGAAATGTCTCCTGTAAAGCTTACTCCACCCCTTGGATCTTTTTGTTGGTTAAAGGTTTACCCCTCAGGCTTCCTCCAAAATCGGGAATGTTTTCAAGGGAAGAATTTTGATGCTTCTTTATCTGTACCCAGCTTTAGGGCAGAATTAACTTCAAGTGTAGATCTTAGACTAAAATCAAGTGCAAAACATAAAGTGCAATTGATGCCCCCCAAGCATCTTTCGTTTTCAATACAGAAATATTTTTTTTACTAGGGAAACATGCTAAGCAATACTTATCTTCAGCAAGCAAGTCTCCCACTGAAAGCCTCAGCAGTTTGTGTCTAACCTCAGTGTGCAAAATGATAGGCATTGCTATTTCTTTTTTTACTTTAAACTGCAAACTGTAGAGGGGTTCTGCATTAGAAAGGATTTCCCAGCATGCTCAGATGGCACCTGTTTCTTTACAAGGGGGTCAGCTAAATGGCTGTATCTCCTAAGTCACTGTTGGGTGCCTGATGGGATAATGTCAGAGTAGCTTTATCCTCCCAGGCAGCTGGCAACTCCTACCCTGTGATTAGTGCCACATCTGTGTGACTATGATATGTCTAATAGAACAACAAGCAAGGTAATAAGGAATAGATCAAAGGAAGAGAAAGCTACAAGATCTCGGTTTGGCAAAAAAAATATTCTCCTTATTATGCTTGCTTGCGAACAGAATGTTTTAGGAGCTTTTAATTTTTCAATCCGAGTACTTTAAAGGGCTAGGTAGGTTTTGAAAGCACGCCTGTATTATCATTTTCTATAAAACCTGTATCAGAGTCTTCATTTGGATTTGAACTTTCTTCTAGTTGAAACTAGAATTTTTTTTATTAGACCATCTTGAAATCTCCAACAGACCTCAGGGTCAGGGGTGACTTTCCTAGGCCTGCAAATGTCTGTAATACTGTGGGAACTCAGGGTGAGTGGTTTGGGAGAGAAGGTGAGGGATCTCCAACTCACAGTACTTAATTCACAGGCAGAGCTTTATGCTGGGGGTTTCTTTTGCCTCCTCCCTCCCCCTGCCATGTGCGTGTCTGAGTTGTTAAATGGTGCTTGAAGCCATTCCCCAAAAATATCATGGAGCAGGTGTCCCTGCTGTTGGTCTCCAGCCACTGCTGAGGGGGATGTGTTTAGATCTCATATTGGAGTTTGACTTTTGGAAATGGAGCAGAGGGGGAGACTTTCCTGCTCAGGCTTTGGTCTCAGCTGAGGAGAGATGGGGTATTAGCTACTCACCTGTGTGGCCTTGGGGATCAAGAGGTTAGAATCATAGAATGGTTAGAGTGGGAAGGGACCTTCAAGATCGTTAAATTCCAACCCCCTGCCATGGCCAGGGGCACCTCTCACTAGAGCAGGTTGCTCAAAGCCCCATCCAGCCTGGTCTTAAACACTTCCAGGGATGGGGCAGTCACAACTTCTCTGGGCAACCTGTTCCAGTTCCTCACCACTCTCACAGGAAAGAATTTCTTCCTAATATCTAATCTAAATCTCCCCTCTTCCAATTCAAAACTGTTACCCCTTGTCCTATCACTACACTTCCTGACAAAGAGTCCCTCTCCAGCTCTCCTGTAGCTCCCTTCAGATGTTGGAAGGATGTAATAAGGTCTCCCCGGAGCCCTCTCTTCTCCAGGCTGAATGGCCCCAGATCTCTCAGCCTGTCCTCATAGGAGAGGTGGTTCCAACCCTCTAATCATCGTTGTGGCCCTCCGCTGGACCTGTTCCAACAGTTCTATGTCCTTTGTATGTTGAGGACTCCAGAGCTGGACACAGTACTCCAGGTGGGGTCTCACTAGTGCAGAGTAAATAGGCAGAATCCCCTCCTGTGACATGCTGGTCATACTTCTTTTGATGCAGCCCAGGATGCGGTTGGCTTTCTGGGCTGCCAGTGCTCACTGCTGGCTCATGTTGAGCTTCATGTTGAGGTTGTGTAAACTTAATCTGCACTTACTGCTCAGTTTGCCTTTGTTTCCTCTCCTATATCGTAAAGGGGATGCTTCCGAGTCATTAGTTCATCAGCTAACAGTATAAAACCTTGGATCACAAAAAATCCTTTCTGGAAACAGAATTGAGCCCCTGAGATGCAGATTCAACTTACTATTAGGCTGACAATGCTGCAGTTCAGCACAGATGCTAATATCTATCTCAAGAAATCCACATGTGTTGTTAGGGAACTAAAACCATATCCAAGGCATTGAAGTATTCACAGGCACAGCTAAAAATGTCGTACACTGTAGGAGACAGTATTATCAAGTAGGCAGGCGGCTCTCTCAGGAGGCTGGATTTCAAATGTTCCTCTAGTCTGCTTTGCTTTATACAGTATGCTTCTGGGATTTAAGGCACATGCAGGCTAGTGGTAGAAAATAGATCAACAACCCTAAATTTGGCTGCTTTCTGTAAACTTCCCTAACATCCTCAGGAAAAGTTGCATTTTAGTGGTGGTTTTCAGAGGTACTGAGTTGTACAGCCTCTGTTTTGTTGCCTGTTTTCCACACGGGTTATGGTGCTTAACTGGTGAGATGGGCTGTGTACTGCTCTGTGAACCCAACCGGCATCTGCCGCCTATTCCTGATGTGTGTGTTATTCATTGTGACTTTAAATATTTGTTACCGATGTTCATAGAAGAAAGTGGCAGTGAGCCTGCAGGCATTTTGGTGATGATTAACATCCCTGGTCCGATTCTGGACACCATCAGCATACCTTAAAAATGAAATCAATCAATACTTAAATAGAGAAACACCTGCCTAGCTGTATCTGTGTATTCCAAACCTACCAAATTTCCGTATTTTGAATTGTCTTCTTGAATTTTTGTGCTGATGAGGTAGCCAGCTTGTGCAAGTGAATTTAGCGTCATTTCAGCAAACAAATCCAGGCAGATGAAACCTGTGAGGATCTGTCCCTGTGCCGGCAATTAGATAATTGATTTATCCATTAACTCGAGCAGTTATAAAACATGAACAGCAGTAAGTGCATACAGAGACCTACACTGGGAGAGACAATTCAACAGTTTGTCTTTTATGGCTGTCTGGTGCTTATTTCTGTGATGTTTCTCTTAATGAGACTTATGAATCTTTCCTGTCTGCTTAATTCAGACTCTGAGATGCTTTTTAGTATATTTATGTCTTAGTTAGAAGACTCTTTTCTTTCAGATAATTGATTTCTTAAAGGAAATTACCTGCTTATTACCACCATCTTTAAAAGATGGACGGCAGACTTACCTAATATTGGTGACCTTGTTTATAACTTCAAACTTTAGTATAACTACAGAGGGAAGATTTTTTGTTTGTTTGTTTTTGAAAAAGTTGTAGTGCATGATTGGAAGTTTCTAGAGGGCATTAAGAAGAGAAAACCTCCATGGAATAGCAGAAGAGAAACTTATGACATTAAAATACGTCTAGCTCAGGATATCTTCCTAAAGAATATTGAAATGTCGGCTGTAAAGCTGACTTACTGAATCTTTACATTTACATTTTCACATTTCACTGTTTGATGCATACATCTACATTCTGCCTGTTAGACTCTTGAGCTGAGTCTGAAATGAAACTTTGAGGGCACGGGTGCTCCTGCATTTGGCTGCTGCTGAACTCAGCTGGGAAAAAAAACCCCAAACCTGTTGTGTTGCACACTTGGATTACAGGCAGATTTAGGTTGCTGGGGTACTAGCCCTGAGAGATGCACCTTACACCCACGGCTGAACTCCTGCACACACTAAGTGGCTGGTTTGAGGCATATCGTTCTGCTATGATTTGTCAGAATTAAAGATTGAGAGAAATACCTAGTGCATTTGTATTTTCTGATACATTTCAACCTTGCCTATCTAAATCATGACAGAAAGTGCAATCTTTCGGTGTACCCATCTTCGGTAGCCAAATGAAAGCATTTTCAATAGAACAGAACATCTCATCCCAGAAGTGCATAGTTACTATGCAACTGCCTGCAAGAGCATGTAGAAACCTTAGGCTTTAAAGATCTCCACTCTTTTCTGATATGTGTATGAGGGGAAATCTGCGCTTCCACTCTGTTCAGCAAGGACTGTCTGCTATGAGACAAATAATGAAAGTCTGCCAAAAGTGTAAGCCAGCCCTTTGGCTGCCGAACTGTAAGGGTGACCTCTAACATCAATTAAAAAGTTGTAAGACAGGTAATTTCATACTAAATCAAATAAATGACTACGCAACCACCTATAAAAGTGTAAGATTTTGAATTATTCTATTGTGTTGGAAGCTCTTAATAAAAGCACGTTTTTAATGTTTCTCAGCAACGATTGACTACAAACTTCGAGAGCTAATACACTACTCAAATGTTTCAGTGCCTTCGCCTGTCCTTTCAAAGTTGTGATTTTAATTATTAGTAGGGCTTAATTTGGGATAAATGGCGAAAAAATATAAATGTATAAATTCTAAACCAAAGGTCTGATTGATTTTTAAGTCTTCAAGGTTAAAGAAAAATGAAGCTGTTATAGGATTTTTTTTTTCTCTTCTTTTTATTGACTCTTCTAATTTTGATCACAAGGGGAAATGACTTACACTGTTTCTCATTTGCTGTTTGTTGATTTATGACATTTATCTTCTGGCAAGTAGCAGGAAAGCAGTGTTTTTCCTTGCAGTTCCAGTGCCCTTTCCTACCGTTGCCTAAACCTGGAACCCGGCAGGCATCTTTTAAAATTTTTTATTAATTTTTCTTTGACTGAAATAATAATAATAATAATAATAATAACAACATCAACAGTAAAAACCACAACAATAATAAAAAATTAGTTTTTGCAACTGCTATTTTAAGAGCTAAAGGTAGACCACAGAAAGCACAGAATTAGGGTAGAATAAGAGATAGTAAGTTAATAATGCCCATAGGTTCATTTCCTTGTCAGTAGGCAGAATATAGCTTATCAAGGAACTAAGTCAGCACAACAGAAGCAGATATGTAGATCAAAACATCTGGTGCTGAGGACTTTAGAATTTTTCTGCATATAATTTGAGTATTTTACTTCAGAATAGCTTTTGTCTGATCCCTGATCACGTGTCCCTTGAAACTACCTAAAGGACCAGTCATGAGTTTGGATCCGTATGTCCCTGTTAAATATTGGAGCACATTTGCAAATGTGCAGGGAGATTTTCTGAATTAGGTTTAACCTGTTAAGGGAAACCAGTTTGCTCACACCAACACTGCTCTGCAAAACCATCTGGCACATAGTAAATGGGAACTGTTTTGGTGTTTACTTCAACACTACTCTAGTGCTCCAGGCCCAAACAGCAAAGGGGGTGCAGCCTTAGAGCATCCACGTAGTCTCCACCAGGCTGGCTGAAGTGCCATGGGCTATGGGAGTTTTGTGTCCTGCATGTGTGGTGGTTGGATGGAATATCCCAGGGCATGAAAAACACCATTAGACACCCATATTTAGACAGTTGCATCCCAGTCTGGATAGCTTTACTGGAGAAGTGGAACTGTGGAACTGTTCCCTGATGTGCCTGAGGCTCTCTGCTGGGAATAAGGTAAGTCTCGTGTGAAGACTTCTGAAGCAGTCAGCTACACTGAGGATGCTGACAGCCAGGCTTTACAGAGCACAGGTTTTAATGAACACAGACACAAGAAATTTGAGGAGAAGAGATGTTACCAAGTTCCTGCTTTTAGTTTGCCTGAGGAGTTGAATAGGAACAGAAAGCCATGCAGCTGGAATTTCTTCATGTAAGCAGAGCAGTGCTACTGTGAATGGGAAATAGAACTGAAGGAGAGGAAACGCAAAAATAAAGCTGTGGGGATTTTTTAGACTTTTGTTTGTTTGTTTGGTTGGTTGGTTTTTGTTTTGTTTTTCTTCCTGTGCTTAAACGTATATTTTGCTTTGATTTAAGGCTTTGTTGAGGAAAGCAAACATTCACTGAGGAGACTATGCCTCTTTCTCAAAACTGTCTGGTCTGTACGAACACAGGAGATGAAGCTCCTTAGTATTCTTTTTTCCATTTTACAGCAGAGATTTGTACTTAGGCTTTCCACATAGCATTTTGGGAGCTGCTGGTATCAGACTGCCTTCAGAGGAGTAGCTTTACCTGTACATCTCAGTGGGCAGACCTGGGACTCATCTATCCCATCAGTACCCTAATTAGCAGGGACTATGCTCATGTCCTGCAGATTTATAGAAAGTTCTGGGTCAGGCTGAAATATTTGTTTTCTGGTGAATGTAAGAGTAGTCTCATTGTTAAAACTGTCTTGGATTCACCTGAGGTAAAAGGTGGTAAGATTTAACTAGTGCTGATTCTAGAGCTTTTTGATTGCATATGATGCGGTATGAGGGAGGGACATCAGATAATGGCAGCTGTTACTAGCTTAAAATCCCACTTGTGCTAGATGCTGTGCAGGGCTATGGCGAATACCAATTCCTGTCGCTCCTGTTTTTTCTTCTAATATTTCTCATCTTCAATATATGGAAAATGCCAACAGTACAGGTACAAAAATGAAGAAAAATCAAAATGTAAAAGGGTATCCATTGCGCATATAAATGACATATAAGGAATTACCTCTTCTGAACAGCCAGTCATTATTCTCTATTATTCTCTTCTCCTCAGTGAAAAATTTTATCTGCATGTCTATCTTCTTAATTGGATTTTGATTTCCTAAGAACACCCATCTTCATTACAGTGGATAATACCAGCCAGGAATGCATAAGGTTTCTGGGCCCTTAAAACTTTCAGCTCTCGGTAAGACCCATTTCAGTGACTCACCTAGCTGTCTGTTTTCAGGATACCTTTTGTTACCAGGCGACACTTTTTAAGAGTCCTTTAAGATTTGGCTTGATTGATCAAATATGATCATAAATCTTTCAAGAAGGCCACATAGATGCAACTCTATCTGGGAGCTGCTGGACTCTCAGGACTTAGAAAATTTGAGCCACTGACCCGGATATTGGAAATCTACTTTAGTAATGCACTTTTGGAAATTCAGACAAGTGGCTCAAAAGTACGGAGAAGGAGGTGATGCCCTTGATCTGGCTTACCACAGTGTTGATGCAGCTGATGATAGGACTGGTACAATCTCTGTGTGAGTGTCATGGGCTGTGGGTGTAATTCTTAATTGATGTTTTGAGTTATACAAATAAAATGGATGGCAGTAATGAAGTTTCATTATTTAATAGAACCTGAGTAAAGTTTTGGGCCTCCAGTTAGCCATTTGGGTTCTTATTTGTATGCACGATGGTGAAGATGCAAAAGCTTAACAACATTGAACCCGTAGGCTTTGGGACCTAGGAGAATACATGCTTAGATGCTTGGTGTCTTCACACAGTGTTCATCAAAATGGGCCATGCCACAAAAACATTACAGCAGGGTGGAAGTCGTGCACAGCCATTAGCTGAAAATTCCAGGGGATAGGTCTGCGACCTGCATTCATTCACCTTCTGCACCGCCACCTGAAATACAAGAGCTGGAATAGGACTTGGATCCCAGATCCCTCTTCCCATGAGCACTGTTTGCTCGTGTCCCCTTTCCATCCAAGTGAATATTTGATTTTACTGCTTCACTCCTGTCCTGCAGGTGGGTTGAAGCAGTGCTGGCCGGGAGCTGCCCTCCGGCTATGCCCAGAGCACTTTGCAGATGGCTTGCCCAGAATCCGGCTGATGATGCCAGACATGCTTTCTGCATGTTACTGCACCTTGTCTGTGTGTTACAACAGTCATAAAGCCAGTAAAGCCAGTAAAGTCAGTGGAACTGGGGCATGGTCAGGCAAAAATGACTGCTAAGTGGAAGCCTGAGGATCTCATGTGAAGTCAGACTCCTGTAGTGGCAGCCTCCTAGTGCAGCACCCGAAGCTCTTCTGGAAGTGTGCATGCTTGCTAATGTGGATATCTGTTCTGAAAATACTTATTGAAATTATTTCCATCAGTTCTGCCTTGAAATTATTCTCATGAAAATACAAATGGTGTCTTATTACTTTCATTTCTGACACAGCTGAATGTCTCCTATTTGGAGTGCAAGGAATCAAAAAGGTGGACTCATTCCATCCTTGTAAGAAAAGGAATTCCTATATGAATGTGTAGAAATAAACACATATAAACCAATACATATATATATTTATATATAAAATACATGCAACATGAATAATGATTAAATGTAGGCAGTCAGGTGGTGGTGGGTTTTTTTTTTTGGAGAGAACACCTGTGCTTTCTGAGAATTCCCATGTGACTGAAGTGATTCTTCTAAAAACTTTCCTAGGCTCCTTCAGTAAATGACAACATGCTTCAAGAATTACTGTTGTTGTTTTTCCTGATGCTGAAACAAGTATAGACAGTATTAGATTTCTATACATTGGGGTCTTCTGTAGATATTTCAGTAACACCCATTTTCTCTTCCTGAGGATTTTGTGATCAGTCAAAAAACCTGGAGACCTGCTCTCAAGTGGCATTAGTTAGGAAAAAAATCCCTGTGTTGTTTTGAAGGTGTTTACCAGAAATGGGGACGTGTAATCTCTAAACCACCCTTTCTATGCTCCTAATGATTCTCGTGTGATTTAATGCAGTTTATTTATCCCTTTGCTTTTTATGACTGTTTGCAAATCTAAATGCATGATTATTTACATACACACTATTCCAGTTCAAAATGTTTGAAACATGTTTGGATGTTTACAAAAGCTTCAGAGGAACTTGCTTTCTTTGTCTTCTGATTTCTGGACACTTAGATTATGCTTTAATGTTGGTTTTGAACATGAAGTCTGGAAATTATTTTAAAATGAGAATTAGGATGCTTATGCATGGAAAAAAAAACATCACTGTGGGGCTTCAATGAAATTCATAAGTTGGTGACAAAAACCAGTTATCTGTTCTCAGTATTATCTGTAAAAACCTTTCAAATGAGTTTTAAATAAAAGTGCAGAGGCACAGAACACTAATATAGATGTGGCTTCTACAACATTCATGAATATAAAATTGATGAGTAGGACTCATAAAAAAATGGGACAGCACCATGCCAACCAATGTATTAAAAAATAAAAATTTTATTAACCCTCTTTTAAAGCAGTTTGTGTACTTCATGTCAAATAGCAAAGTTATGGTCCAAAAATTTTTCATCTACATCTCCAAATGTGTGGATTTAACTTTCCCTTCCTTGTTTTTAACTAATGTGACCTGGAGGTATCTTGCAATGGAAATAAAAATACTGAAAAAGAAAGACTTAAGAGTACAAGGTAGATCCTTGGAGACTGAAGTAATACCATTAGTGGACAAGCTGAAATAAAAAGGCAACTCCAATTTAGACATGCAGCCTGGTGAAGTCCATTTACATTATAAAATATTTGTCAGAAGTACATACTTTTTTAAATAGGAAAAAAACTCCCACTGGAAATGAAAGCAAAAAGTCTAAATTTTTTAGGTCACCCAAGAATATGGTTAGGAGAAAAAAAAAAAAGAATAACTTAGGTTCAGTGCCAGAATATGAACTAGCTTCTCTTACTTTTCCTCTCTCCAGAAAAGCTGCTATTTCTGTAGTTTTTATGTGGAGGAAAAGTCCTGTCAGGTGGCCAGTTTATTAATGTCATGTATGTGTGTACCCTGAAGGAGATGTCCTGCCCAGTTCTCTCTGTGGGGACAGATGCTCAAGGCCAGGCACGGGTGACACATTTTGAAGGTATTTCAGGCTCCAGTGGTGATGGGAACCAGACTGCTGTATGAGCAAGACAGTAAGGAGAAAATCAAAGCAATGAACAGTTCTTGCAGCTCAGAGCTGTTCGTTGGTGTAGGCTGATTTTCTCCATGTACTTTTCATTTGCTACATATTGACCTTTAGATGTGATATACAGTGAGTATTTGGGGGAGACAGACCTTTATCTCTTACTGTCTTACTGTATGCATTTCCTTGGTATCTAACCCCTTTCTCTGATCATTAGCAAGAATGAAGAAAACCCCTTGTTATCTTTTTAGATTCTTAGAATCAAGTTTTTAAAAGTAATCTCTGAAGCAGGAGACAGATAAGTTCGTGTTTATAAATACATACAAATTGTACTATGGGGAAAAAAAGGAGCCTTGTAAGCTGGAATTTTCAGTGCCAAGATTTGAATGCAACTAGGCTTTAGATACACCTGTGCTTGCCAAACCTTTTGTATCCCGACAATGTAAACAACAGGAGCTGAGAACTTCAGGGGAAAATGTTTCTGTGTGAGTGATATCACCTATATTCAGCTAAGCCTGGGTAAGACACAGACCATGACATGCCAAATAACAGACTTGCTAGTGATAGCATTATGTGGAAACTAGGAAATATTTATTCAGCTGAAAGATAAAATATTCTCTTTTTAATAAGGAAGCCTCCTTTCTTCACATCTTACAGGTCACTCGCGGTTCTTAGGCAATATTAATTTTCTCCTGATTCTGTGACTGAGTGACTGAGTACTCCGAAGGTTTCCTTTTGTTTTCAGAGCTGCGTGCGCTTGTGTTATCAGCACTGAACACACCTGAGCAAACGGGGTTTGGTGAGATGCTTGATAGGCAGAACTTTCCAAGAATCCAATGGTCCTACAGTTGCCCCCTGTGTTTGCCCCTGGTGGGATAATAGCGACAAAGACAGACAGACAATGATTAATGTCTCATCCTCTGAGCCCTTCCTCCCTCTGAAGTCCTCTGTTGTCTCTTGCCTGGGATAATCTTGCACAGTGGAGAGAGAAGGGGTGAGATAGAAAAAGATAACTTCACATATGAATGAGACATTTTCCCTTTTAATCCCCTGAAATGAGACCCCTCTGAGTAGCTGCAGCTCCACAAGTGGTTAACTGGACTCTCAAGAACTGATGCAGAAACTGGGAGCTCCCTGAGCTAGAGGTTTATTCTTCTCTTCTCTTCTCTTCTCTTCTCTTCTCTTCTCTTCTCTTCTCTTCTCTTCTCTTCTCTTCTCTTCTCTTCTCTTCTCTTCTCTTCTCTTCTTTTTCTCCAGATTTTCCAGCTCATTACTGGGAACTACATAAGGAGGAGAATTTAACCCTTATGGTTTTGCCAGTTTGATGAGAAAGTTGGCAAGTTATCTTGTCCTTTTAATTCCTCCTCCCTGCCTCCCTCCCCTCTGTTTGCATAACAGGAGAACCTCTGGCATTGGCAAAAATGTGCTATAAGAGCAGTGGATAAGCTTCATCTAGGGTTGAGGGCTAGAAGTAAAATATGTTGGTGAAATTAAACTGATCAGGGGAAGGTAACTGTGGAAAGGTTTTCTGGAGTGACATGGAACCTTTCCTTCTCAGCCTTGAGAAGGAACATAACAGTGAGCAAGATCAATTGTTAATGCCAACGATGTTATTTTTAAAGTTCTTTTAACCCTACGTAAGTTACAGCAAATTTCTTTTTTTTTTTAATAAAAAGTCTGATTTGGTTAGCTATTTCTTCTGTTTTGAGACTGCCTCCACCATCCTAGGCACTGAAGTATGAACAGCCAGTTCATATGGCATTCATCGATTCTTCAGCAGTTAAACTGAAATGGGTATGTCTCTTCATGCTGTCATTATCCAGCAATATGTCACCATGGAGAGTCATTTTTACCTCAGGTGAAAGAATGGAGTATATTGAAAAGCCGTCTATTAACCTGTCATCATCCATAACTTCTGATGCTTATCGTTTGCTCACATGCTTTATTCAAACCCATGAAGTAAATGTCGTTTTCTGGTTTCTGTGGTGATATTAGTTCTTTTACAAAGTTCAGACCTACAACTCCGGTGCTTTTTCAAAACTGTTGGTACAGTTTCAGAACCATGATGGCCTCATGTCTTCAACCTAGCTCAATTAGCCCAAAAGAAATGAAAGAAATAGACTTTAAAACTCCTCAGAAAGTTACATTGAGTGTGTGGAAGAGCAATAACTGCGCAGAGCTGGTAATGTTCCACTACTCTGTTCAGCTCAGACTTTCCCTGTGTGGGAAACTACTCAGACCAAAGCCATGTAAGGAAGTGATATGGAGAGTGGAAACATTCATAAATTAGGGAAAGAAAATAAAAAGTATTTGTTAATATATTAGCACAATCAAGTGTAGGAGACTCAAACCTAATCTCCAAAATTAAGGATAAGGATAAATAAACAGCATTCCCATGGGTAATTATCCATTACCTATTTAAAAACTGGGCAATATAGTACTTAATTACTTCTAAGGCAGGGCAAATCCACCTCTTTTGCTTTTAAATATACATTTATTATTATTGGCTCCTGTAATAACTGTAAATTACACAAATGTCTTCACTAAATGATGTTTGAATTAAGCTCCATGGCATGCCTGCAACAGCCCATCAAACCTAAAGGTGAAGGTGATTACCAACACCAGTTCGACATTTGGTTTTCACATTGAACAATGCTGAACAGCAAGAAATGGTGGAAACACAAACAGCGACCAAGTAGCGTGGTGACAAGAGACAGTGTTCAGTCCCCAAACCTTCTGACTGTCCCAGAAGGTTTACAACCCACAGGGCATAGGGCCGAACTCTGTGTCCATCCAGACAAACACTTCTAGCATAAAGGAATTCCAGGTTTTATTTTAATAACACCAAGTCCATTAGAAAGAAGTGTGGGGGAAACTTCCATGGGTATAACTTTCAGATCGTGTTACAGTCTTCAAGGTAGTCCTCATGTTCTTAAAATTATGTTTTATTACATCTGTATGGCAGTTCTCCATCTTCTTTGACTGGGATAATTAGGCTGGAAGTCTGGACCACTTAAACATATCACACGCATAACTTGAGGTAAAAGAGGTGTGACTGACAGTAAAAGTATCCCACCAAGCTTTTTTTTTTTTTTTTTTTGATGATAAAATTTAGAAAGTTATCAGCAACAGGAAAGAAGACATCAAGCAGAGTGACTACATGACCAGCAAATACTTAGGCTGGAAAAGATCAACACTTGACCAGTCTCCTTTCACACTCACTTGTCATGAAAAGATGTTATCTCTGAGTTTATCTGGTTCGAAGTAGCTTCTCTGAATCACTTTGAAGTAGTTCATGGACTCTTTGGGGTCTGAGAATGGCAGGGTGAAAACTACTGCTCTATAGCAAAGTCATCTGGATCTGAAAGTGCTATGAGAAGCACAGATTCACATTTTTGCAGCTGTGGATGATGAAGTTCCCCTGCCCAGTCCTCAGGTGTGAAGGAGTGCAAAAAAGCTTTCGCAAGGGCACACTCCACTGAGGTGCAATAAACTGAGCAAGTCTTCTCCTGCTTGTGAGGAGAAACATGCTTTTCTGAGATGCATGAAACTGATGCAACTGAGGTGAAGTAGGGATTCCTGGAGAATGTGTATCAATTTAATTTCTGGCAATAGTTTCTACATATAACAATTTTGATCCTTACTGTTATGAAAAAGTTTCAGGGAAATTATGCAGTATGCTTTACAGTTTATGAGCTCCATCATTTCTGCCACAGTGTGTTTATTTTGTAAAAAATTAATTGTGGTCAAGTCTGTACTTCTCTTCTCTTCTCGACCAAGCTTTTTTTTTTTTTTTTTTTGATGTTCTGGATTTTTTTATTTTTCTGTATGATATATCAGGAATACCTGATTCTAAAAAATATTTCAATGATATTTTCACAGCTCTTATTAATGAAAAATAAACACAATAGTCCTACACATTTAACTTGACTCCTTTCCTTACATAAAATGGCTGAAATTAATGTAAGAGCTGAAGGACACATGAAAAGCAACTTAGTTTTATGGAATGTAGAAGTTTTACTTTTTTGGTTTCTGTTCTATGATCCATCAATACTCTTAAAGATTCTTAAAATGTTGCTAGTAATTAAAAATAAAGATACCAGCATTTCTTTCAAAGGTATCTATCATGGAATAGATAACCAGTCAGGGGAAAAAAATATTTGCAAGTGAAATCAAAAGCATAAAGCAACCTGGTTTATAAAAATTTATGTCTATTAACATTTCTGTTGGGCTCCACCAAGTATCATATTTGTGTTAATGATGACAAAAAAACCCAACTAATGTTAGCTTGTGTCAAACGCTGTCCAGAATTGCTGAATTGCTTTCCCTTCTAAAAACATACGCCTAAGACCTCGTATCTGTATAAAATTTTGAAACAATCAATCATGAAAACAGCATCTGATTGCAGAAAACATGATTTCAAAATCAATTTGTCATGCTCGTATAAGGATTTAGTGCCTTCCTTGTTTTGACATTTCTCATTTGCTAAATACAGGAATGCTACTGTAATTTCTCTATGTCATGTTGCAAATTATAAGGCTGGAACGCAAGAAGTTTCTTCTTAGTTTTTGAATTGATCCTGAATATGGAATTAATTGGTCATTTTTTTTCTGATGTATTACTTTTGTGATGCCTTAGAAATTATGCTGCCCGATTTCCATCTGAAAATAATTTCTGATGCACAGTTCCCATCACCAAAAATTCTTGGGAATAGCTTTGACAAAATGATTGGCTTTTTAGATCTGCTTTCTGAGAAGAAATACACTGAGGATCCTTCTAGTGTTAAATTTCATGAAGGAAAGGACTGGATTTTGATGCAGTCCTCTGTGCAATTAATACACTTTAAGACATGCTGGTTTATTACCCTTTTAATAAGTACTTATTTGGGGGAAATTGCTTTGTAACACCAGTTGTTTTGAAAGACAGATGTAACATTGTCATATATGTAAGTGACAGGTCAGTGGTCATCATATTGCCAGAAAAGCTCAGGTTATTTTCACACATCAGCACAGAAATTTACTATAGGACTTTGAGACAGTGAAAATTGCTAATGTTGAATAATGTCTGTCTTGCATAGCTTAAGCTTTTACAATTTTTTCTGACATAGGTATCTAATGCTAGAAAATGAGATATTCACATTCTCTTTTTCTTCAAAGGTGTGTGGACATTGTTCCAGCAGCTTTTGGTATGAGTTAAAATATGTATACTTCTGCCCAGAAAGCTGTTTAATGCCTGTGAACTATATTGCAGTGCCTATTAATTATATTGAACTAGTTACTAACCTTCCTCCCCCTCACCCATGAGGTGTGTCAGGGTAGAAGAGAAACATGATTTCAAACAGTGTTACCATTTACATCACAAATCTGCAATTTGGGGCCACATTCTTGGGGAGGGTTGGCTAAAGATGGTATAGATTTGGCACAGAAGTGATCTAAATCTTTATGAAAATTTGTTCACAATTGTCAACTTTTTTGATACAAGTTTGCATGCCGAGAAATCCTTTGATGTTGTTGTTATTTACTGTAATTTAGAAATCTTTCAAATGAGTACTCCTCTTTCTTGGTACCCTGTCAGAATTTTTTCACAAACGTTACATGCTGCTTGTCCTGTCTCTGTGGAGGAGTGAGGTAGCTGGTGACCAAGAGGAACAACTCCACCTCCCAAGCTCTACTTTTTCTTCTTCCATGACTCAGTCCAGACATATGCTTTCAGGATGCCTTCCAAATAACACAAGAGAGGGGTTCTGATGGAGCATATGCTTAGAAAATTAATAAGGATGGTTTTAGGTTTGATATTAGGTAACTAGCTTAGCTGCCTGGATGAATCAGCTAAATATCTGAGTGAACTGAAACTCCAGTCTGTTCTGGGCTCCATCCCAGACTGACCTATTCAGCCATCCACTTAATTGCTAGTGCATCTTCATTTATGTACCTCTATTGATTTTAATCTCAGATGATTTATACTGCACCATAAGCAGGTAACAAGCCAAAGCAATGACATTTCACTGGAGATGAAGATACTTATAAACTATCTTAATTTGTTCAAAATCTGCTCATATATATAAGGCACCTCTTGCTCTGGTGTGTTTAAAATTCACACTTACGGCTTCTCAGCTAAACTTTTACTCTCTTTCCCACTGCAGGTTTACAGACTGCTTTCCTGTATTTTAAAAGTAAAGTGCATTTCCATTTGACTCCAAGATACATCATGGCCTGCTGCCAGAGTTCCCTAATATTTGTTTTTCTTTCTAGCTGTTTGTTATTGATACATTATTCCTGAATTCGTTTGGCCTGAATTCAGATGGCAGCGTGATAACGACTTTCTTGTAGTTATGAGTGATGACCCCTCATTGGCTTAATTCATACACAGGGGGAGAAATTAAGTAGTTTCAGAGTAAGATTCATTTCACCTCTTTAGATCTTTACTTCAGGGTGAAATAAGTCCTAGACAATGTTTTTGCCTGGAAAAGGGTTTATTTGTTCTTGAGATATCTTTGTAACTGAATTAAGACTAAGTATACTCCTAGAAGGCCACAGCTGCTACTTCCTTGACTCTGCTTCCTGAATGTCCTGAAGCAAGATTAGATCTCAACTCAAATGTTCCTGTATGCGTCTGTAGCACTTTTCAAATTGCTATTTAAAACAGCTTTAAACTAATGTCTCAATGGTTTTTATGCATGAATATTAACATAACTAACACTGCAATGAAAACAAGGGAAATTAACATTGCACAAGCTGTCTGTCCTATAGGTGCCTAAGCAGTCCACTAAAACAACACTTTGCGTTTTGTGATTTTATCGCAGAGTATTATGTGATCTAAAAGCAAATGAGATAAATCATCCTTGTTAAGTGAATCCCATCTTACTTTAATTTTTCACTTGAAATCACAATTAATATGTATAATTCACACCTTTTAATTTCTCTGGCTATATTATATTTAAGTAGAACAGATGCTTTGTGCAGACATGGAAACCAACTAGTGTGATTTGTGTTTTTCAGTTGTCCTTCACTGTGGGCAACAACAGTATAACAGAGGGAACTCACGCTTACTGAAAGCAAAGTAAGGTAAAAGTTTTAGAGGCTGTTAACAGAGAGGATCTGACTATTCCTTTCCACAGTTACCACACATGCCATATCAGATTGCTCATCCTGCACAGTGGGAGGAGTAAACAGTGGATTCAGGTGGGAATGACCTCAGCAAAGGAAAGTGTCCTTTTATATAATTTTGGTTAGAAATTTGTGGCTCAGGTTCTGGCATTTTATCTGCAACTGTACCAAATTGAGGTCTGGGATGAGTTTGGGGATAATTTGCACCCACAAAAGGTTTTGTGGTAAGATTCCACAGCTTTAATGTAGCTTACTTGTATTAAAGTCGGGATCTTAAATATGAGGTAATTTTTTAAATCAAGAACTCCATGAGGTATAATTTTTTTGAGGAGTTTTTTTGTGACTTCTCTCTGGTTTTGAAGGCTAGTACATACCAAAGCCCAGCACCTGGGGAATGACAAAGCTTAAGCAAAAGAACTGACAAAACTCACTTGGATAACCTTAACCTATGGTCTTGGTTAGGGGATTAGCCCTAGGCTGAACTAATTAATATAAAATGTATACATCTCTATGATGCATTCAGACTGTTTAAGGCCCCAGAAGATGCCAATACAGAATGAAGATCACTTTAAAGCTGAATAGGGCAATGTTTTTCACAGAGGCATGATTATGTTGTTTCTCCAATAATCTGTGGAAAAATACGAACAAACATTTCTCTAGCAATGTTGCAGAAAGATGAGAAGCTATCCAAGAAATACTATAGGATTACTGTAAATGCTGAAAACATTTTAAAATCAGCATGGAAATAACAGTATCTTTTAGAATCACTGCTTAATGATGACACTTCATAATTCGGCATAATATTGAGTACCATATTAAATCTGTGGTGGAAGTAGAAATCGTTACATTAAAGGTAGAAAAACAGAAGCATTAGAGAAAAATAAAATATTCAAACTCTCAGTTCTTAATCTGCATTGTAAATTGAATTACAGAAACTGAAATTACTCCCAACTCTCTATTAGTTCAATGAAGGTCATCTTATGGAATAGCTACATGAAATTGAAAATCATTATCATAAATCTTTGTTTTCAGTGCGTACATATGGCCCACTGTGAAAATCAGATAAGTTACATTCAAATGTATTGTTTAAACAATATATTGTTTCCTTAGGTTTGAAAAAGTAATAGGCTGTTTTTATCTCTGATGTACAAGGACCGTCTTCAGGAGATATAAATGTGGCTAAAAAGTCACAGAGATTTTTCTTAGGTCATCTTTTGAAGGAATCTTTCAGGAGAAGGAAGGAAGAAAGCTTTAAGAAGATAAGATTTCAAGACAAACTGGAAAAAAGCTATTTCAGGAAAAAAAGAAATGCAGATAATTATATACTCCCATATGATGCTGTTCTTTTGTTCGTTTGTTTAATACTGCAGCGGTGCTTTTGGCTTTTCTGGTACTTTCTTGAGCTGTACTATATACTATATATAGTTCTTGTCCTGCAATGATAAATGTCTTACTGAAAGCACTCAAAATATTTCAATTGACAATTAATTGTAGAAGTCACCCTCACCTTCTAAAACTCTGACTTTTAGTGCTAGAAGATGAATACAACCAGTTCTCATAATCCAGGTAAGGACATTGTAAATGTACCTGAAAGAATAGCACCTTCCTAATCTAAATTAGCACATTTTAATTTAAGCACTTTAGATTTTGTGATCTTCATTCAGCTGCTTTCCAGATCTTTTCAGATCTGTGTTGAAGCAGTTTTTCACTTTTCTTAACTAATCTATTGGTCTAAACTCCCTTTTATCTCCTGGAAAGGAAAATTTTAACCAGTGCATGATATGAATCACCAAATGGATTGAAGGAATGCAGATCGCTAGTCTTTGATTAGATTTCAAACTGTTTCTCTAAACAGGATAAATTTTGATCTAAGGATATACTTAACATTTTTTTGAACCGAGTTAATTAATAGGTGTTAACACAAGTTACTCCTTCCTTTCTGATGTTTTTTTAAACTGTGGAATAAATTTTCAAAGAAAAAGAAAATAAAAGAAAATCAGTCTCTTGTTACCTAAAATGAAATTCTGCACTGAATAAAATAGGAAAGCTATGTTACTGTTTTCCCAAGTACTCAGTGGCTCAATGAAACCCAACTCAATGGCTTAATGAAACCAATAAGGCTTTATGTGAGCTCTTGAGCACAGAACTCACTTGATCAGAGCTGAAATCCCTATGCTTGACCTCATTATTTTGTAAAGCACTGAGATTTCTCAGTCGTTCTTGATGCTTTATAAAATTAACATCAACATTTTTGTTGATTTTGGGATGAGAAAGAGCTTGTGAAATTCTTTTTATTTGCTGCTGGTGTGTTGCTTAAAATTGCAATGGATGACTAATTATAGCCTTAACAGTAGTACTAATTTTAAGGATAGTATAAAAGACAGCCAGACGCCATCTTCTAGCTGTACCCAGCCTATTAATCAAGGAACAATAGAGCTGGACTCTGAGTATTGTAACATTGCTTTTTTTAGATCATGCCCAGCTCTGGTGTCTTCTCTGTGTGCTTGTACAGCATGCAACATAGCGAGGTCCTGGACTGTCTCTGGGGCTCAAGTGCAATGCAAATAAATACACGCAGCCTGTCTGCACAGCTAGTGTTAAGACTGCCTCCCTTCCACTAGTCAGAAGAAATTATTCTAAGACTTGCAGCGAAAACCTGCTCCAACAGTCTCCGTCTGGGTATTAACACCACAGTCATAGCCGTGGTAGTGGAGTGCTTTGGTAAGAGTTGTGTGCACAGTGAAAAGAGAATATACTCATTAGTGTCTAATGTATTGTTCAAGGTTATACACAGGATACAGAAGTTTAATGAGAACTTAATGGGACTTCTACTACTACTGATTAAGTGTATCTATCATTTTGAGGGTGTGGGTAAAACTGCTTAACACTGTAAAGTTAAGGAAAAATGAATGCCCAGTACGTCACTGCCTTCTGCCATTAATCACATTCATTAGCTGCATTCCAGTGTCAAGATTCTGACCTATTATTAGTGCAGTACTGGTAAGACCACTACAATGGCCTGCTGATTTAAATAGTAATTAATCACATTAACTGTTATGATTGTTATTGTTCTTTCTGTCATATATGTCTTGTAGATTAAGCTAACTGACAAAAGTCCAGTACTTTACTGTAAATTTATCATCCATGGTGCCTTGCAAAAATCCTAGACCCAGAGTGGGAAAGGCAGAGCTGATGAGATGGCACGAGGGGGAATAAGTAACATGTCACTTCTCTGCTTTAGAGGGCTGTTTACCCCAGGCACGAGCTTTACATCTGTAGAGGCCTGTTGGCTACGATATCCCCAAATCATGATTAATTAAATTCTGATTTATTTAGTCTCCTTTTAATATCTTTTGGCTTAGGGGGCATCCAGGAAGGCATGACTGATTTTCCCTGCTTTTACAATGGACTTTGTAAAGGTAGGAATGGTATGTTTGATCTGTATTGTGTCAAGCAGATTTCATCCAGCATCTTGACATTTTTCTTTGTCATGGGGCACCCTGCCTCTAGTAATAAAACCAATACTTTAATGTTTGAGAGACAGGAGTGGAAGAACTAGGTCCAGATCACCAGATATTCCAAACATGGACAGAACTATTATTTGTGTGTTCAATAGCAAACCAGACAATATCTGGCCTTTGCAAGCCAGCATGTGCTGACTTCAAGTCATTTTTACAGTTTCTTTAATTTTAAGGGGAAGTATTTCTGCATGTTTCTGAAGGCACTGAAGAGCTCATGTTCCCCTAACTGAGGTTATTTTGGAGGCTACTGATGTCCTTAGCATAACCTTGAAAAATTACCAGGCATAACAAAAATGGCAACTCTCCCTGGGCTGCAGTATCCCCAAGAACATTACTACTATGTCCTGCAAAATTCTTTCATCGTTGGAAGATGTTATTTTTCCAATTGCATGCCCTGCAGAAAATATCTCCTGGAGAACACTTGACCTTAATTTGTTCATTTTACCCTGTGTTAAGGTCTTGACCATAACCGTCAAATTGTCTTTCTGCTTTTGCATCTTTTCCAGAAAATAAGAATGTGAGGTGGTTTTTTTTTGTTTGTTTGTTTGTTTTTTTTTTTTAAGTTGAGAGGACACTAGAGAGAAGACCCTCTAAATGTACATGCTTCACATGAATGTAGAGAAAGAGTCTAATTGTAGCTCTACTGTAGTAGAGGTTAATACATTTTAAACTAAATCACGGGTACAATGGCACTGTAAACAGTGTTTAAGAAAAAAGAAAGGAAGGAAGAAAAAGAAAGAAAGAAAGAGAGAAAGAAAGAAAGGAAGAAAGGAAGAAAGAGAGATAGAGAGAGATGTAACCCAGCCTTTTTTCAAAATGCACTTATGGGATTGCTGTTGCTCTATTCTGTGACTTCTTCATAAGTTTTACAGATCTTAAAGTCTGGCAAGTTTGATTACACGGGAAAAGAATACTTGAATATTGAATCTGAAAGATGTTTCATATTTGATTGTTTCTCATTCATTCATAGTTCTTATATGAAGTTTTTTATTCACTTGCTGAAGGCAGTTACATAATTCTTCCTGATTTAGGGCTTTTATTGAATTAAATTGGTACACTATATAATTTTACATAATTGACATGGATTAGTATGAAACATGATTTGTCTACCGGAAGTTCTATGAATCCTTAAGACTGTTAGATTAAGGCAGATTAATTAATCATAACCCTCATCCTTAACAGTAAGTACAGAAGAATAAATGATGAGCTCATTATATTACAGTATTAATATTTATTTTTTATAGTTGTCTTGCTGATTTCACTTAACTCCAGTATTTGGTCTGGACCAGAAGCAAGCCTCCTACAACAAGCCTTTTAAGTGATATCTTGCAGATATTTTCCCTTGTACTGCAGCAGAAGCATCACTGAACAAACAGCCTTTAAGAGGCAACATTGAGACTATTTGTCCTAAAAGCTGGCCTACCTTAAAAGTTTTTATAGGTTTGTTAATGTTAGCTGAAGCATTTTAGGGCAATTATTTCCATGGAGTGTAGAGCAACGTACATAGTTACGGCTACCTAAGTGCTCTCTTTTTAAAGAGGTTTTCCAGTTACTACTAATTATCTCAAATGATAGCTATGTGAACTTCCTTTCTTCCTGCTATATTCTGTTTTGCCTGAAAGCTGTTTTTTATGTTTAATCTAATTCCTTCAGGCACTTCCAGGGGTGAACTTGATAAAGCAATTAAAGCCTTTCAAAATATGTGCGAATATATGTATACTTAATGTTTTTTTGTGGCTCTGCTTTTTGAAAAGTTATAGACTTATAAAAGTCTGTAAGGCTATAAAAACTTTCAAATTTCAGGGAGAATTTGTGTTCAAAGAACCAAAGAACTATTTTTATGCTCAGATTTTGTGTAAGGAAATGAAGTCATTCATCTTCAGTTTTGGATCACCTGTTATCTGTTGGGTTTTGTCTGTTTCTCTGTTGCTTTTCTGTGTCCTCATAATCCGATCAAATATATTTAGATTTCTTTAGTTTTCACATGCAGTCTGGAGGACATGCTCATTTCAAAGCTAATCATGTGGCTGCATTAACTTTCCCTTTCACCAGCTGCTCCAGGGAGCCCCGACCACCTGGGCATGGAGGATTTGAGCATTACGTGCTACAGAAGTGGCACCTGTTGTCTAAAAGCCTTTGCCTTCAGGTCCAATTCTGCCTTCTCAGAAAACCCAGTAGGCTAAGTGTCTCATTTTCTAGAGCCTCAGCCTCAGCCTCACGAGCACTTTGCAATAGTGGTTCTTATTGAGCGCTCCTCTCTCATGCTTTTAAGGGCTTAAAAAAACCCTCATGCTCTTTTTTTTTTTTTTTTTCCCCTCCATTTTTCTTTTTGAGTACTTTCAATTTTCCTCTTATATGTGACCTCTGAATCTTGGAGTTTTTGCTGTTTGCTCCAGCCTCCACCTGCAGAAGCAAAACGGAATTCCTTTGCCAAGTAAAGCCAACATCCTCCTTCTTCTTTTGTGCCCAAGCTACCTGCCTTTGTGCATCTTGACCTACCCCTCAAGCTTTTACATAGATATACACACACCATGAGTTAATCCACAGCAAGGCAAGCGGCTGGTCTTATTTTAAAGAGATGTGGACACCTCCAGCTGTAATTTAATCTTGCTGCAGCAGTAGCCAACTGACTACTGAACAAATGGCAGCTACATTTATCATGCTTGAAAGTACCTTTCCTCTTGATGCACAGCATGCTCGCTCCTGCTCTCAGAAGCACAAGGTGCGGTTTGGATGCAGTTGTCACAGTGTGATTTGCTTCAGGCTTTTTGCCTCAGGCTTTACTTCTCTGTTGATGTGTTCATAATCTCTGTGGTTTTAAAGAACCAGCTGTAATGCCTGAATTCTTTCTCCTGCTCCTGCTGCTTCAAGTGCCCTACCTATGGGCAGAGTTATCTGAACTTATTATTATCATTCTTCTATTAGTGGACTGTATTAGCTTGTTTTCCTATAGCTGAGAATCATGCAGGTTTAGTGATCCTATCTTGTTTCCACCTCAGAAGATAGTTAAAATGTGATATAAAAAATTTCAGAATGCCACCTCTTTGCAACATATACAAACATATTCTCATGCTACTGCAATCATAAAGGCTTTTTAAAATTACTAATATTTTCTTGTCAGCAGGGAGAGAGGCATAATATTCAGGGCACAGAAGATCTGAATAGCCATCTGGAAGAGCCCAACTTTTACCATGGACACCAGAGGGAACATAAAATAACTCTGTTTCCAATTTTGGTGTATCACTCAGGAGTCTGGAGTTGAATGGAGTGACTCCAAGCCACAAGCTCCTGAAATTTTCAGATTTTCCCTTAAAAGCCCGAGTCTGCTGACTACTAAAACAGGCTCCAAAGTTGGATATATAAAATTAGATGGATAGACCTTGACATCATTTGATTAAAATATATTTATTTTAACACATTATTTTTTAGATGAGTCTGTTAGAGCATCCTATCTGTAATGTTTTGGGCTTAATGCCTTTGATGGCTTTAAATAGGTTTAATAGCTTCCATTAGGCTTCCATTAGCAGGGCTGGAGAAAACAGGAAGATAAACATGCAGAAAGGTGATGATTTGTTTTGTTGTTCCATATGTAGTGTAGTGGATGAAAGCATTTGTATACACTGCCCATGAAACCAGATGGCTGTTACAGTACAGATTCCTCCTGACGTTCTTTGGTTCTTATAGATATGGATTCAGAATGGAAGTTTAATAGCTTTCTAAGATTAATGTTGTAAACTCATCTGTAAAATAAAGCAAATGGTCTCCCATTTAGCCCTTGCCTTAAATGAAGTTCAGTGATGTTCACATATGCTCTTCATAAGTTTGACTGTATGCTCCGCTTACTTTTGCTCTTTGTATTTTACTACTTAGTCATGTATAGCAGGAGACCTGTAAATGTTTTCTGATGTACCTGCAGGGGAAGAATGGGATACATACTAGACTATGATTAAGTAGTTTACACAAAAGTTTTTTTAAAAACTTTACTATTTCACATGACTCACATGACAGCATATTTGTATGAAAAATAATGCCAAATTTTAATTAAATAGTTCTGATGTCTATTTTCTAGGAAATAAAGACAATGAAGATAAACTTTAGTTCCAAACCATACCTGTAAAGATGGGTTCTTTTTATGCTACAGTTTTATGTATTTGTAACCTGAGAAAACTGCATGTGTAAATCTGTCCTGTCACCATAGGATCAGTTTTTGACCTTGATAGAAGGCCAAAAGTTCGGACCCTTTGAAGCCAATTTGGGTTACAGTTTACTTTGTTATTGGAAAGTACAGTGCTATTGGGACTGGCAGAGACTTGCATGGAAAACATGCAACTTTCCATATACAGAAACCTAGAGATTTGGGAAAATTTCTTAATTATCTTTTACCTAAGTTTTATTGTCCTTGAGGCTTTCATTGCAATTTCTGATATGTTTTCAATGGCTCTCTTTCTTACCTAAATATAAAAGTAATGTTTGAACTAAACCTCCGGTTTGCCAGACGGTGCTAGTGCATAGCATTATTAACTGCTTGCTTGGTGCTACAGAAATTACAGACTTCTGATTTTTATTTTTTTTGCCCCCCAGAGATGATTGCAGCATTCATCTTAATATCTTATGGGTACAGAAGAGTGTTCCAGCAGACAGCAGGACATCAATTACAGATGTGAGGCATGCTTGCAGGCATATGGGTCTTATGTTAGCAGCCTGTTCAAAGAATTAAATAGTGAGGGTCCAAGACAGTCCAGATGTTGCAAATTTCTATCAGTGGTCACTGCAGTATGAAATCTCATGTGAGTTTCACTTCTTGGAATCATTCAAGGTGAGTTATATAACAAAACTCATAAATTATTATTATCAGGACAGGTTTAATGAGTGATTAGCAGGAAAATTGAAGGATTAATTAACTTGAAATGTTCTTGCAGAGTAGCAAACAATCTGAGCTTTTACTGTATGAAAATGTCTTGACTTTTACACAAGTGGTCATCCCACTTTTCAGTGACCTAATTGGGTTTTTCAGTCTCACTGGAGCAGCAGATTCATTAAAGCAGAGAATAACTCTTGGGCAAAAAATGTGCCTTAAGCACTTTACTCTTACATTTCCAGCTATATTTTGCCTAAAGGCAGTTGTTAAAACTGATGTTCAGAGTCCAAGTAAATCAGCGGAGGTTTCTCCTTTCTGAATTGAAAAAAATTAGGAGTACATTGAGTCCTTAATTCTCTAGATCTAATTGAGAATTGCTAACACTTCGATGAGGAACACTTTTCAAGGTCTGTGGTAGTATTTGAACACTACAGATTAACATCCATTTCCTCCCAAAACAATGACAAATTAATTTTATCAGCTGGAAGCATAATTTTTTTCTTATCTCTTATGATGGGTGAAAAACCTGATGGAGCAGAATGGCTATGGATGCTCAACCAAGGTGACTTACTTGCTGCCATAAGTAATGTCTGTAGACATTCCAAGGTCAGTCATGAAATATAGAATATTAGGAAACAATAAACATAAAAGTTGAGAGTTAGAACTTTTTCGTAATAAAAAAATATTTTTAGAGCCATAATAAACAGGTCTTGCAACGTCTCTTTGGACTAACCGTTAGCTGTGATACCCTTCCCTCTTCTCCTTGTCTTTGCAGACATGAGGGATGAAGACAATATGAGGTACTAGGATGTTAAATGATTTTAACTCGTGTCCCACAACAGAGGTAAATCTGTGCCTGAATTCAGTCCAGTATTGTAATTCACTAGTTGTGCATACAATATCAGTAGCAGTAGCTCTCCTGTACTCAAACCTAGATATTATTTGCAAAGCTAATAGTATTTTCCCCCTCGTAAAGAGAACATTTTGAGTTTGCTGAATGAACTAAACCCAAGAAGTAGCTAATTCAAACAGCAAGGGGCTGAATAAAAAGATTCCATTTTATTACTTTCTAAAAAATTATCAATTTAAAACCTCTTTTATTCATCTGTTTTTCCGAGCTCAACACTGGAACATACACAAAGACCTCAGATAGTCTATAACTGTATAATTTAAGGGCAAAAAAAATGTCCAGAAGATAAAACCTTCCAAGTATAGCAAGATTGCAGTTCTGAAAGAATTTACATATTTACAAACCTGTATTTGTGTGCAGCAAGAGGAGTACACTTATAACTGTTTTTAAATTCAAGGCCTGTGTTAAGAATAGCAGTTAATTGAAATGTAGATTTGAATGTAAATGCATTTTTAAGTCTTAAATTCTATTGCCTTCGCTTGCGTGAAATAGTACGTTTATCAGCAGAGTCCTGATTAAATAAACAATATCGAAAATGAATCACATTGGGTACTATGAAAACATTTTCTAGTAATTATTTGTGTTTCAGTAATTTATTAAGGAAGTCTATAACAACTTAGTAACTTTTTGCTAGGCATCTTAATATTTTTACTATCAGTATATTTGACAGTACGTTTTTTTTTTTTTTTTTCTGGTGAGATTTCTCACAATTGTAATGTCTGAATTTGGATGGGTTAAAATCAAATAAGAAAGTAAACCTGTGCTCCCAAAGAGTTATGCTTAATGATAGACTTCCTTTTAAATCAGTTTTGATAGCTGGAAAATTCCTTCCAAATTATTATTATTATTATTTCTCCTGAATATTTTCATTAAATGAGTCTTCTACTCATACACAAACATGTTTAGCATTTATTGCTTGTTATAAATATGGTGAATAAAGTGTAGCTGATGCAATCATTTTAGAAAAAAAAAGAAGAAAAGCTGAGAAATTTTTTGTTACTTACTATTTCAGACGTAGGGTTTCTGCATTTCTATAGATGTGTTGAATAATAGAACAACCTGAATTTGAAGGGATCTCAAAAGATCATCTGGTCCAACCCTTAAATATCATTAATTTCAGTATACTAGAAAATAGGAACTTAAATTAGAAGTACATCTTTTTAAAATGTCTTGCTTTCAAGTGGGTTTTATGTCAAGCAATCCGTCTGCTTTCCTACTACCGAAGAAGTATGTGAAATCAGAAAATAACATGAAAATTAGTAAATATGTACACGAAACTTGGACAGAGCTGCAGTAATGAAACATATGATTAAGCAAAATGCACAGATCAAAAAGACTTTACAAAAGACTTTACATTATTTTTGCAAAGTTATTCTTCAGCCTGATCTGCGAAAACTGACCATTTGTTTGATGGAGAACTGTTGTCACTTGGGTCCATCCTTCTTGGTGACAGTGTCAGCAGCTCCTGCCCAAAATGGAGGCCCCTAGCCTTTGCTCTGAAGAGGACTGAGAACATTGAGCAATCTCCACTCCAACATTTTCCATCCAGATATGCAAGTTCTTGACCTGAGCGTTTCTAGTCAGGCATTCTGTACAAAGTACAGAAAACTTCAGTGTACTGAGCTGAACTAAGAAAAGTCTATTTAATAAAAAAATATTTTCTTTTATTTTTTTTTTTACCTTCTGAAGTCTTACAATGTAAAAAAAAAATAATCCATATTCTGCTGCAATAAATACTGAAATCAAATGCTGATCCTACTATAAAACACATTGATATGAAAATGCCTATGATTATGTGGTAATATTTCCAAAGATGGTATCAAACCAACAGCACATGGACTTATGGAAAGCTTAATTAACCTTTGGTGTTTGAAATGTTACTACTTAGTTCAGCCACACCGAGGAGATTATCTGGCAAGAAGTTGGAAAGCTGGTGATTTGAACATAGGCGTACAATTATTCTCACTGGTAGATTATGTGCTGATGGGCTCCAATTATATGCCAACCAAAGCTCTCTGAATCATCAAAAAATAAATGCTAAAAATTCCCTTGGCTCCCAAGCATGATCTCTACTGCCATATGTCAGAGCAGTTTTCTGACTAATGCAAATCCCTGCAAGACATTTCTTTCTCATCCTCGCATTACCACCTCTCAGAGCATCCTGAAGGATTATGTGAAAGTACAGGTCATTTCTTTGGAGTGTACATGTTAGTATGTTTGTTACCATGAAATTATTCCAATAACCTGTTTTATTTAAAGATTACCATACTGTAGGGATGGCCAATGGCATTGAAATTATGCATTCATACAAGTAAAGGTCACTTGGAAGAGAACAGGAGTTAAATATCAAACACACATGAAAGAATGGTGACTACATATAAAGACAAAGAGGAAAAAGATCAGCTTAATCTATCCATTCCAAGATACAAGATGAAAATTTTTCTCTTTGCCTCAATGTCTACAGCTAGTTGGCTGTATAACTGTTGTGAGCAAGTGGCTGAGATCTCAGTCCTGTTGTGTGCCTTGGATGCAGCCACAGAAGAGGAGCTGAGTCTGGAAGACCCACATTATCTGTGATTTTGATCATTCCTTCGGGTCTAAATTGAGACTGTAAAGATCTTTATTTGTTCAGGGATATTTAACCTTCTCATTTGGGAGTACTAACTGTCGCTTGCAACTTCTGATTTGTTTTTGAGTTGCTGGGATCAAGGCAGGACAGGTGCAAGCACTCCCATGTCTGCAAAATGAAGAACTTGCTTCTTCATAGATTTTTCCATGTCTGGGAGGGTAACGTACCATCTCTGCTTGAAACATTTACATAAATTGTTCCTTATGTTTCACATAAATATGTGACTACTCCAACTGTGGGTTGCAGTGACTGACCTCTCACTCCCATAACCTTCCCTTTGTCAAGTGCTACCACAAGTTATTATGCACAAAATCAGATGTTCACTGTGATTTGAGTTGGTGGGATCTGACCCTCATTAGGTTTTGCTCTATTTTGTCTTAGTATTAAAAAAAAAATAATTGTTGCAAATGAGAGCAAATCAAGTTCCAGAGCGTTAGCATTAATAAAAGGACTATATTTATTTTTAAGGTAAAATCAGTTTGCTTGGTTGAACAGAAATAAACTTCCTATCAGGAAATTCCTGCCAGGCCCAACCAGAAGATAAAATTCACTGACTCTTGATATATAAGAAGGAATGTGTTTCCTTGGTTATTATTCCTCAATTTAAGATTAAAATTTTATGTTTAAGCCATTACAGTTCGGAAAGTCTCCATTATTACAAAGCTTGGAAAGCTGCAAGATCAGCAGTTTTCAAAACTCCTGGGAAAGCTGTGGTTTGAAAGCCAGACTAGAAAACCATGACATCCACTGTACATAGGTTACAGTTTTGACCCAGGTGTGTTTACATATGTATATACACCTATATTGTGTATTACATTTATTTTTTAAATAATGGTATTTTCCTGACTAGTTAGTCTAAGCATTCAGAAGAATAAAGTGCAATATACATACTAGTGTGGCTGTGAGAAATTCCAGGCTTTAATTTGAAGGGATTTGAGAGTCAGATTAGCAATATAGATGTAGAGATTTAAGTTGAGTCAAACATTCATAAAGATGCTTCTCTCTATTGCAGACTTCGGATCCGCTGCAGATTTAACCTTCTTATTTCAGTATCCTTAGGTAGAGTCTGAAGCCTTGTTTGTAGGACAGAAAGGAAATGTGAGTGACTGGACATACACCCTATAGGAAACCCATCTTCCTTGCCTGTGACATTGAAAAGAGAGAAGTATTTCTTGGGTCTTTTGACTACACTGGAATAGCCGTTATTTTGCAATGCTTTCTTTAATAAAAATAATTAAAAATATATAAATATAGGTAATCTGAGGTGATGAATTTTATAGACCTAAGATGTAGACTGGAATAAAAAAAAAGTCACCTTAACTTCATATGTACAATACAAATATGAACAACTCAAAAGGGCTTAATTCACCCTTGTTCTAATGCTCTTGATTTAATTAGCATTGGACCATGCATGGATTTGTCTAAATATAGTTTATGTCTACATTGTAAACATAATGTAATGTAATATATTATATATAAACATAATAATATAATGTGTAATGTATCTGCAAATCACCTAGAACATATCAAATGATAGTAGGACATCAGAAAACTTATGGTTCAAATAATTTGAATTTTGTGATTAATAATCTAAAAAGTCCAAGTAAGAATTCAATTCACGCTTAAAAAAACAAAAATATGGAAACAACATCTGTTATTTTGCAAGCCTGTATTCACAGGCAACATGTTTTTAATATCATTATGATCTAGTAAAAATAGAATTTTTTCTACACACGATATAAACTGCAGGTTCATTTGTTAATTAGAACCTCACTTTTGCTGCAAGCATATAGTTAAAGCAATAGTACAGTCAGATTTTCAGTCTTCTGAACAGTCACGCTGGAAAATATGAATTGAAACACAATGGTGTAATTTTTGTATATGTGTGTTTCCTCCAGAGGCTGAGGGACCTCACAGGGTGCCATTAAGAAGTCAGATCCTATCAGGAGTTAACCACATGATGGTTGTTGAGAAATTATAGAGCCACCCTAATGATTGGAGTACTGCAGTGCATTAACTGTTAAACAAGTGATAAACGTTCATCTGTTCCATCTGTTTCCCCAAATGTTCGTGTGTAGGCATTGGGATCCTCATCCTGGTTATGTTTTCTGGGTGCTAAAATAGTACAAACAAATTATACAAAGGTAAAACAACAAAAATGATGGTAAAATTCTGTACCTTAAAAGTTAATCTTTATTCACTACATATATTCTTGAAATACCCATTATCTTCAGACTGCTGCTGATAAACAGGGAGGTTATATTGCCTCCAGCTACCCCAAATAGTTGTGCTACTCCTCTCACAGAGGTTCCCACCCATCCTGAGTAATCATTCAGCAATTCTACACTGTACAGCTCTGTATTTTAAACCTGCTAGTGGTGTAAGTTGCTATGTTTAAAAGTAAACTAGCTATCAGCAATATCTGTTTAATTGATCAGTTATCTCTGTGCTGGTAATGTGAACCTCCTGGATGTGGGAACCTCCTGTAGGTACACCATGCATAGGAAAATGGTAACAATCATCTCCTCTGTCAGTCAGAATCTTTATTTTGTAACATTTTAGCTGCAGTACTACAGGAAGGTGAAGTACTCTGATCATTCCATGGGGATTGAAACAAAGAGGATTTTTCCAAATATCCAGCCCATTACTCAGCTCAGAGCTTCTTGTTTTGGTTTCACTGTGAGATTAAAAAAGATTTAAAATCTTTCTCATTAACACCAAGCTTTCCTCCAGGCAATCTTTTTCTATCACTAATCAAAATTAGTGTTGCTTGTTTACTTAATGACAAGCTAGCAGTTTAAAATAAACTGTCTCATAGTTCCTGCTCCAGAGTAAGAATAACAAAGCTAAAACAATCAGTCTGTTTCATCCCAGGTCCAGGCAGAAAGAAATTCCTTTTGAAACCTCTAATGGTAGGCAGGAGGTCAAGTAGAGTTCTGCTCTTTTTGGATGTTTTTTTCCAGTAGAGTATTTCACAAACTCTAGGATCCCTTCATGAATCTTCCTCATACAGCAAGACTGTAAATTCTGTAATCCTGTAAAGACTTTAGGAGGTGAAAGTAGGACTTAGAGCTGAAGTATACAAAGCAAAAAAATCTTATTCAGAGCCTTTGTTGTAGTCTCTTAGGCACCTGCATACCTAAACTTCTCTGTTCTGAGAACGTCGTCACCTCTCTTTAGTCTTAGCCTGGAGAAAATTTAAAAAATTTGCTTTCTTTGCCTAAGTTAGCATGGCCATGTCTAGACGGGATCTGAGAGTACTTCTAAGACTCTGGTGCCACAGGCAAGACTAAGTGAATAACAACCTGCAGTGGATCTGGATTGTAATGTTTATTTAAGAACTAGTGAGGTGAGAGTTTTATGCTGCTTGATTACCTGAGGCACCCACTTCTGTGTCACCCTCAGTGCTATTGTCACTAGATCTTGCTATTCCTTCCTATCAGGGAAGTCACAGCTGGCCTGGGACAGCTGGTTAGAAAGTTGGGTTGGTTCCTACTGCGCCACCTCTTATTGTGACTCCACTTGTGTGTGTTAGTGGCCAAAGTCACTGGGCATCCCTCTGCATTCACTTCCATGCAGCTCTAATCTCCAGGAACATCCCCCACTGCTGGGACACTGCCTTCAGTCGAGATCTTCACCTTCCTCTTTTCAGCCCCCAAAGCCCTTTTTTATTCAAAGCTAAAGAGTCCATGTGGGGAAGCACAATGCATGGTGAGCCCCCAGACTGCTAGTTTTGGCTCATGTCTCTTTATTAACTGGAGGATTCAGACTGTGACACTTTTGTTTAGTCCAGGTATTACCAAAGCTTATAGGCAACCCATGATGTTTACAGCTAGAAAGTAGTGGATTTCTGTGTAAGAACTCAGAACTTCAGCTTGGGACATCCGCTCCCACACATGACCCAATTATCTGGCCCCTGTTTGTATTCAAAATTTGAGCTATTTTTTTTCTCTGCCCTGCATGTTCTTTAACTCTGCGCTTGAGTGATGTGTATCATGAGAGTAGCAACACCAACACTTAAGTTCCAAGAGAACTGAGCTTTCAGGAGCAATTGAGGACTCCAGTCACCTATCCCTGGTGTTACTTACCCTGTGTGGATCACTTTGGAAACCTCCTGAGGTATCTTGACTGCCCTGTGAAACCCAAGCTCCTAATGATCTTGTAGCACATTCCAAAGATAACCAGCTAAACTCCCACCAGGGCTTGCTTACTGCTTGTTTCCCAGTTTTCTGCACACTCACATACTCACCTTTTATTGGCTTCTGTTACAGACTGCATCATAGTTGAAGCCTTATAGCTTGAGCTTGAAGACTTCTCTTGAATTTTTAGCAGCAGTACAGACTTCCACTGGGGCTCCCCTTGTCCCTCAGCAACTCGGTTCCACATTTGTCAAACCTGTGAAATACTCTTTTCTGCTAAGGGAATACAGCATGCGTAAAGGAGGAAATTATAAAGGGCAAAAAACATGAGCGTACTTTGGAGTTTCTCTTTGGTACTCCTTTATTGCAACATTCTGGAAGAATATTTAGAGTATTTTATCATTATTCTTTTGTAGAATAACTGAAAACATTGTTAGCAAGTAAACATGTTTAGAAGTACGTGCTTTCTTCAGGGAGGGCTTATAAAGCAGCTTATTATGCTCAGACCCTCTCTTCCAGCTCCCCTGATATCTTTGTATCTTCACTATGCTCCGAATACCATCTGCTGCTGTTTATGTGCCTCATCACTGAAATGTAAACTGAAATTCCTCTACACTGGCACAAGAGTATGCTGAAAAAAATATCTTCCTCTATTGGTGAAAAAAACCACCCCAGAACCACATTACCATAGCAGCTATGGGATGTAAAATAATCATGGTGACCTGTGAGGTCCTAAAAGCTGTTTTCTAAGCTTAGTAATGTGGTAAACAGCCTCTGGTTTTTTTGCTTAGCGTGATTCACAATTATGGCTGCCACAAACTAGGTGGAAGAATTCTTAACAGGGGAAAATCGGTGTAATAAACACATTCACTCTGGTTTTCCTAAAGAATAAATACAGTTTCTCTCATGGTCAGGCAGCATGCTTTACATGTGGAAGGTTTCTGCACTCTTGTACTGCTGAGAGCTGCCTCTGTGCAGCAGAGCAGAGGACCAAGCAGCTTCTCTCTTGAGGGCTCCAGGCACTCTACTCTAAAAGTACTGGATTCATGAAGCGCAAAATGCACAAAGTGCAGTTTGATATTGAGCTGACTCTAAGTGGAAGATTTCAGTTAGTTCAGTAAACATTTTGATTACTGTTAAGTGTTTTGGTTTTGATTAAAAATGCCTAGAAGAAATCTTCCCTTGCTTGGGAAACGGCAACTTTGAAACACACTGTTCTGTATATCAGCATTGCTTAACTGCAACCAGGACCCGAAGACAGTTTTGTTCAGCTGAAAGACCATAATTTCTGTGACCAGTTGAGCTAGCTAGAATAGGGAAAGTGGTTCAGGACTGGGCTGGATGACTTCAGTTGTCCCTCAGGCACTGGAAGTAGCTGGTCTCTAACTGGCTCACCACATGTCAGAGGACGCTGTTTAGTTTTTGGTGGCATAGAGTACTTACGATGATGCTTACTGCTTTAGTATAAGAAAATAATAAGTACTGAAAAATAAATACATGTGGAAAAGAGGGGTTTTCTTTTCTGCTGTCCTCTTTTTGTGCTCTAGTTTATGATCTTTAAGCTCTTCTCCACATTTTTTTGAGATAAGACTCTGACATTTTAACTGTAGCTGAAATGATCTGGTATTCTAAAGCTATGAATAAAAAACTCAAAACATCCAGCAAGTAACATGAAAATCAACGATGGTGAAACAGTTAGCCAATAAAACTTTGGTATCCTCTAATATAGGGGTCTGTTGGCTTTTGCTTGGATGAAGAATACAGGACATGCATAAGTTGTTCTGAACAGAAAAATGATACCTGCAGTTGCCTTTTTACTTATTCTTCTGTAGAAACATCTTAACCCAGTTTCACTGAAAGCTTCCCAAATCATTTGTTATTGGCTAAGCTGCATTTAGCGGATTGGATTTGGGACAGTACCCTCACACACCTAAGGAATGTTACACTGATAAAATAACGTCAAGTCTTCTTATTTTATTTCCTACATCTTAATGTGAAATCAGCTCTTTAATTAGATAATTTGAAAATATAATAGAACCTTCCTCTTTGAATTTATGCAGACAGATCACAATGACAACCCCGAGCCAGGAGATGAAATAGAGAAAGGATAGCATAAACTGCATGGACTTACTGTATAACAACAATTTTCAGTGTTCTTGTAATAGGTACTGTCTAATAATTACACATTGCCTAGGGAGAATTCATTAGCTTGGTGTAACAAATAATGAAGCACATTATCACGATAAGTGTATGAATTAAGTTAGAATCTCAAAAAGGACAGAAGTTCAGTAATTTTTCTAAGAAACTCAATCTGCATTAGCAATTTCACCAAAATGAGGGCATGTATTAGGTCCCTTATTGCAGAATAACGGAATTGTTTTAAATAAAAAAATAGAGTTTTGATTGTTGAGCGAAATGGTAGACTTCCATTGTTTTGGCTGTAATAAAGACAGATGCATGACATTAAGTATTTAAAATGAACATTTTTACTCGCTAAAGCAATACACATTATATACAGCATACGTAGCATCAGACTGATAGATTGCTGGGAAGACAGGAAGAATGTCAGTTTGCATTACCGCAATAGCAATACTTCAAATGGCCTCTACCAGTGTAAATGAGATAATAATCCTGGCTCTTGATCCGCTATATTTAAGCTAATAGGATCCCATGCACTAACACAATCTCCACTGAAGTCAATGGGTCAAACTCCACTCTTAAAGACAGCTGCCCAGCCCCATCCATTTCAGTGTAGTGATGGCAGAATTTAGCTCCCTGGCTTGTTGGATGCAGTGATTTTCCTGCCATTTGCAGGCCAGGTGGGCTGACACGTTCATTAGACCTATGGCTGTGACAGTTGTACAGCACTCCATAATTCTTTTGATCAATTAAGAAACAAAAGTGCTCCTGAAATTTAATTTGCTGTATCTTTATAGGTTTATTTCCCCAATATAATGAATCTTGAGTAGTGTAATTATCTTTAGAAGAAGCACTAAATAAAGCCACCAATTTAAAATATTGAACAAAGTATAGATTTGTGGGCAAAATGTAGTTTGTGCAAAGAATTATTCTATCTCCCTCAGTATCTTATGAAAATGCTGCTTGTCCTTTAGGAGTGTATATTATAATGTTCTTCAAATTTCTTATCCATTAGAAAAAGACATTACCATTACAAAACACTAAATGGAAGAGTCTTACATTACAAAAAGTTACAAAAGCTACCGCATGAATGTAAACAAGTGTGCATACACATCTAGCCAACAATTACTAGCAACAATTGGATAAATCATAGACTAGATTAACCAATTAAAGTTATAAAGATTATAAAAATACAAAATTAGTGTTTCCCTTTCTATTGGACTTTACAGATGGCTTTGCCACTTCTACAAGAAAATTTTATTTTTTAAATTATAAATAAAAATTTATTTATAAATTATTATATTGACCAATATGTATTGATTTGAAGAGTGAAGTAAGTAGTTAAAGAGAAGAAGGATTTTTCTGTGGTTACTGTACAGACTTCTGAATTACTCTTCCTGGATTTCAGTTCTGTATACTTTATAAATTTCCCATAGCATCTAGAGAAGTCCCAAATTGACTTGATAACCATACTTAAGTAATTCACATAGGTCTTAGAAAGAAATGTCTTGGGGTGCATGTAGGTAATACTGAATTTTTCAGAAGTACTTCAGCCCCTAGCTTCATCTTCAGGTGCCGAAATATCTTTAAAAAGTAGTGCTGAGAAATCAAGTCCCATTAAATTTAAATGGTAGGCAGGCTGTATGTGCACTGGTAGTGCTTTCCTGGTATGGAAATATCAATATTCTAATCCAGATAAGTGCTCCAAGAAGAAATTCAGTAGGAACTGTAAAGTGATGCATATTAAGTCAGCACCAGTACATTAAATGACCATCTGAGTGGAACAAGCTAAATTGTTCAGATTCCAGATGTACTGGTAAAGCAGCATTAATACTAGGAACTCTGCTGAGGCAGCACGTCAGTCAGACATAATAGCTCTTAGTACCCTGCATTAGCTTAACTGTATCAATAGAAACTTACACAGAGAACCTGCCCTTATTTCCAAAATAACTTATGAAGTGCCACTTAAACTTTGAAATCATATAGGCACCATTTGGAAGGCTGCGTTTTTGTTCCTAAACAATCCCTTGCAAATAGTTTCTGTTCAAAGTTATCAGATGCCTTTCTGGACCTAAGAACTGTGCCTTCTTGCTGCAACACAATACCTTCATATCTCCAAGGCCAGGGCATCCTTGTGGGACATGGGTTCAAGATCCCTCAGCTGAGAATTAAGTTGGAACACAAGTCTCCCATTTTAACTCACTCATAGGCCTTTGGGTAGAAGGTCGGCAGCATCCTACCAAAGCATGAAGCTGCGATTTCCCTAGTTTCTCTTGCTTTTCCTCTTGGAGGTCTCTATTAGTTAAAAGTCCTTGAGGAGCTGAAATTTGCAGTGCGTACAGCGTGCAGATACCAGATTTATCTTAGACATGTTGCCACAATTTGATAGTGAGGTTTCCACAGGGACCAAGAACAGATAATTAACTTTGGTGCTTGACTGTCTGTTTCAACTAGATATTATTTCACCAATTTACATGACAGTCTTAAAGGACGGAAAATTTTTTTAACAAAAAATCTCATCTATGGGATGAGCAAGAAGGTCTTGGTGTCCTGCCAAGGTACTACTGCTTGAAACCTTGCTTGTAGAGTGCTTTGTAGTCTTTAGAGAAAAGTGCATTAAAACTGCAGGTGGTTGTTATGAAGCATGCAGAGGCTTCCCCGCTCCAATCTTCCTCTTGCATTGTCTCTGACTACCACCTAATTTCCTGCTTGGCTTCCATCCATGATTCTTTCTAATACAATTGCCTGTTGGTAAAACTGCTTTACATACTGGAACTGCAGTCTTTGTCCAGACGGTTACTGAGCTCTAAGCCTCCTCATACTTCACAGAAGTTTCTTCATATTTTTAGATCTATGGTAATATTTTAAAAAACTGGATCTTCAGAGGAACATTATTCAGCCTCTTTGTAATTGATTTTGACCTTCTGTCATACTTTTGTGTATGTTCTACAAGCTCATGGGCTTTAAACAAGCCTGGTTTTATTTGGCTTGCTGGCTTCTGAGATAAAATAGAAGGATCCTGAATTCTCTGCTTCTAGCACCTGAGAGGATTTAATACCTTGTGGTAGTAATTATAGAGTCAGAGAATTCCCTAGCTTGGAAGGGACCTTTCAGATCATCTAGTTCAACCATCAACCTAAGACTGACAAAAAACATCACTAAACCACGTCCCCAAGCCCTATGTCTATCCATCTTCTAAATACCTCCAGGGATGGTGACTCAATCACTTCCCTAGTCAGCCTGTTCCAATGTTTAATAACCCTTTCAGCACAGAAATTTTTCCTAATAGCCAATCTAAATCTCTTCTGGTGCAACTTGAGGCCATTTCCTCTTATCCTCTCACCTGTTACTGAGGAGAAGAGACTGACTCCTACCTCTTTACAACCTCCTTTCAGGTAGCTGTAGAGAATGATAAGGTCTCCCCTCAGCCTCCTTTTCTCTAGGCTAAGCAATCGCAGCTCTCTCAGCTGCTCCTCATAAGATTTGTTCTCCAGACCCCTCACCAACTGTATTCCGATTACCTAAACACAATTTACCATATTTACACAGGTTAATTTTTAAAGCAGCAATTGTCTTTATGTGCTCCTATGTGAAATTAAATGCAATCCCTTTTCCTTCTTTATACTAGACCTTGTTCGGTCTTGAATCGGTAGTGGGAAAAGTGCTTAATTTTCATTAGAAATAGTTAAAGCACTTTGGGATTTTCCTTCTCTGCTGCAATGCTGCATGCAGGTACTTATTCTAGCCCCAACTGAGTGCTTAGAAGTCATCTTTATGTTAAGATATTCCTGTACCCAGCTGCTTCTCTGTCTCTTGACATTACTATACTGCCCTTAACCTCCCTTTTTCAAGCTTTGCTGTTGTGGCCTGTATGTACTCGGGATCCTGAGCTCAGCTTTTCACTGCAAACACTGCCACCTGAGAGCTGCCTGGGAGCTCTGACTGCACCAGCTGCTGCCAAACCCCCTCCATCAGTGCTGAGCTTTGAGCATGGCCCATTCACTTTAGCTGGGAATTTCAGCTGGGGAAAATTTGGCTGCATGTTTCCTGTAAATGATGGAGAACAGCACACACTTTTCCTAATTTATTATCGAGTTTCACCTTCCTCTTTTTCTCTTGTCACTGAGTTGCAGGTAAGTAAGATGATGGCTATTACTGAAAGCACTGTGGTTTGTGCAGTGTTAGATTTTTCTATAATGAGCCGTCATTATGATTTGGGAGAAGCTTGTTTTGCTTGAATGGTTTATCAGAGGTTTGGTGTCTGTTAATTGTTTCTTATTTTTGGTTTGTTTTTGTTTCTTTTTTTTTTTCATTCTTAATTTTTATTCTCTGACTGTTCTGTTTGGATTCCAAGAGAGACATTTTTTTGTTTATCTAATAGTTTAATTAAACTACTCTACAGTCTTATTCAAGCATAACACTGTTGGTATTAAATAATAGAAACAAATTGCCAGCTGCAGGACAAAAGTCAGGGACACATTTTAAAGGAAGCTATGCGGTGTTACTGATGCAAATTTGTGCTGATTCACAGGAACTACACAACAGTGTTTTGATACTGGGAGGAAGAATTTTCTCCAGTGTAGATGGTGTAGTGGTGGGATGAAAATGAATAGTGGAAAAAGGCGTCTTGCATGTACAGTACTCGTGATTCTGTTTCTTCAGTGGGGTGTCAGAATACAGCCCTGCAGATGTCAGATGACGTGCCTCTTGTTCTCCTAGGAAACAACGACCTTCACTCTTAGACTGAACTCTGTAAATTAATTGCCTTTGCCATGTATCACTGAGGGATTTGCAAGGCATGTTGCAAGGGGATACAGGTTCCTGCCAGCCAGTAAGTGCCCCTGTGGGATGCTGCTCCTGCACTGCTGGACATGTGTATTTACTGCCACAAGGGTGGATCTCAATCAGGTACTGCTGGGTTCAGTGCCTGTACATCTGGTTGTCTATGGTCAGAATGGTTTAATAAATCACTATGAGCTTGTTTGTAAGCATGGTTTAATTTTAATAGCAGGGATAAGGCAAAAACAATAGGATAGTCTGTGGCCTATGCTGCAGACTGGGTCACTGAAGAGACACAGGCTGTAAATAGATGTTTTGGAGCTGTTATTTGATACTTCAGTCAGTTTCCAACAGCTTTCCTGGCTGAGGGCAACCCACAACTCTCGATGTAGTTGGTTCCCAGGTTTCTTGGTTTTTCTAATGACATGTCTGGGGAGCTCTGTGGGACGTGCATGGCCTCTTTCAAATCAAAAGCTCTGTCCTCTTCAGTGTTTGTGGGGAGAGATATATTGGCAGTCTGTCTTGCTTCCTCCCTGTTTTGTTTCTCAAGATTTATGTAGCATCCTATGATCATACAGCATGCAACTGACTGAACAGGCAACACAAAAGGGCTGCAACAGACTACCGGAAAATGCTAATGCCATAAATGCCAGCCTTGACCCTAATTCTGTCCTTGCCCCTGATTTGGGTGGCCTCAGCCAAATCACTCAAGCCAGAATGATGAAAACACTTACTCACCTGCAAATGTGTGTTACTACTTTGTGGGTTAAGAACCTTGATAGATTCTGTACATGCTATTAATTTGCACTGGGTGAGTACCTTTGACTTGTATGCTAGCTACCCAAATATATTTGAATTACCTGTTTATTTACCATGATTTCCTCTTTTTTTTTTTTCTAAGTTGGCCAACAAATGCCCCATGGACTTGCTATTGTGAAGATGAAGTAGCTGGTGAGAGTGCAGTGCTTTGTAAATGTCTGGAGATACATACATATTTAAAAAGAATTTAATACTCCTCCATGACTTACTTATTTTGCTTGTTGTCTGACATCATACAGCATGCTAACAAAAATATTTTTTATAACATAGCTAGTGTATGGTTTAATATTTTCAGAGGCACTGTAGCCATGATTAGAGGACTGATGTAGGTGATATGACTGATCTAAACAGTCCATAGGAATGTCTGCTACTTCACCTTGCTGTGTGCTTTAACTTTCTTAAAAGGCAAAAATATTTCTAAAACAGACAGGATTTCTTAAAATAACAGGCAGGACTCACTGGATTTTATCCATTTTAATATGGTAGTCTTTACTTGAATAATTCAGTGTGACATGTAGCTTCCAGATATGCAACTTGAATTCCAAAACTAGTTCGTATGTGAACGTTAATTCTCAGTAAGTCACTGAAGGTTTTGCATTTTTAACACGTAACCCCCTAATAGGGATGGGGAGGGGAAAAAGCATTCTTGATGCACACAGAAAGGGAAACAGGAAATTCACGTTCTGGATAAGGCCTGAACATTTATAGTCATAGATTAGACTTGAATCTATACTTTCATTTGCTATGCTTTCCTTCAATTTAAGCCAGTTAAATTGGATAGGTGTCAGAGGTGCAGTATGCAGTGACTGCACTTTTGTCTGCATTCCTCAAAGAAACCCGCTACAGTGAAAACCTGAGGCACAAAATAATTACCAATTGCTATTTCTTTCTAGAATGCATGAATTAATGTAACTTTAAAAGTTATGTTAAAGTATATAATAGGAATGCATAGGACACATGGAGCAGGGACCCTGCAGAAGTAAGTGTGGGATGAGGAGCTTCCCTGCAGTTTGCAGGGGCTGCGAGCACACAGCCTTTCTCTCTGCTGCCTTGTCACTCCATCCCTGGGCAGACAGACCAGTGTTGTGTGGCACACTGGGAAGGAGTCCTAGAGAAGCAGAGAGGTGTCTAAAGGAGGCGGTGTTTTCTGCAGTAAAACTTAGCTTGTTTTCAGTGTGTGCAGGGCTACTGTGTGCTAGGGCTTCCCTGAAGTGGCTTTGTTTGGTGCCTTTAGACTTTCCCCAAGAGCAATTTGGAGATAAGATGGTGGTTACTCAGGTTTTTCAAGTGCCTGGCAATGTGGCAGGAGCCACTGTCGGATACTTGTAGCTTATGCATGCATGAGTTTTACATCTGGAGAGCACTGGGTCTGACGTGCACCAGCTGTACCACGTTTGCTGTGCATGTCCAATGCAGGAAGTGGGAGCCTGGGCATGGTGTATTACCCTGAGGTGCATGGCTGTAGTGCCGGTGGTCTCTGCCGTCCCCTTTGGCTCAGGAAATCCAGACAAGTGAGATCTTTCAGTCCTGCATGCATGTGTAACTACCCGATTTCATCTGAATGAGCTTTGATTATAGATGGGGGGAAAAAAGGTTTCTTCTGAATCATAGATTAAATTAGCCTATGAGTTTCTCAAATAGGGCTTTTGGAAAAAAACCCCTTAACGTTATATTGCAATAACACAATCTCTGTCTTAGAATGTAAATGGCTTAACAGTTGAGCTCTGTACCTAAATTGCATTTTCTGCAATATCAAGCCATTGCTACAAGAAATAAAAGCGGGAAGAAAATAATAGGAAATCATACTGGTGCTGTAAGCAGCATAGAGTACAAGAATGAAAAAGTACATTATTGTTTCTTACCACTTCTCTTAATCTCCCATGAAGTTCATTTTTATGACCTTTAGCCACTTCTACGTGATGATGTATGATGTAGTACTCTTGGGCAGAGAGTAAGTCAGTTAATCTTTCTGTCAGAGGAGTACTCTTGCAATTCACACAGTAGCTGGTATTAGAGACTGGTGAAGCTACAGATGAGACATCAAGTTCTGCAGCAAGGAGGCTTATTAATTTTACCCATGCTGGTGCTCCAGAGTCCACCATCTGGCTCTGTAAATAACAAAATTAATTTACATGTTGACCAACTAGCAGCAGTTTCCATTATGCTAAACACCTGTTATCACTTAAAGCCATTTTACTGAATATGATGCATTAGCTGTATATTATTGGTGCTAAGGATGCATGCAAAAATATGTCATCCACTTACATGGTTCAGATGTTGCTTAAACAATCTATTGAATTTGCTGAAGAGCTTATGCAAGAAACAATTGTATTTAGGAGGATCGGCAGACAGCATTCTTAATTATCCTAAATATTTCTGATTACTGCATTCAGAACACACTCTCCTGTCTGTTGTGGTATAAGATGTGTGTGAGGATTATATGCTGTATTCCAGTTGTTTCAAGATTTTGTTCAATAATTAAGAAGAAATGTGTGTAGATAATGTCATATTCTTATTACTGGCAGGTGAAAAAAAGATTCAGGGAAAACTGGTAGAATTTGCCAGCAAATGTTACCAGACAAATTTTGCAATAGACTCTCATTGGAGAATGTGTAAGTGTTAGATCTTTCAAGAAATCGTCTGGTGTTATTTTAATTCCTAAAGGTCTGTGATTTTGGAGTCATAGAGTCATAGAATATCAGGTTGGAAGGGACCTCAGAGTTCATCTGGTCCAACCTTTCTTGGCAAAAGCATGATCTACACAAGACCACCTAGCACTCTGTCCGACTGAATCTTAAAATTGTCCAATGTTGGAGAATCCACCACTTCTCTGAGGAGATTATTCCAATGATTGACTGCTCACACTGCAAAAAATTTTCCTCTTGTGTCCAATTGGAAATCTCCCCAGGAGTAACTTGTACTCATGATCCTTTGTCTTTTCCATATGACCCCTTATAAAAAGGAGTCTTTGTGGCCACCCTTTAAATACTGGAACATGGGCATAAGGTGTCTTTTTAAGACTCCTTTTCTCAAGGATGAACAAAAACAATTCTCTCAGCTTTTCCTCATATGACAGGCTTCCCAGTACTGTGATCATCTTTTTGGCCCTTCTCTGGACTCTCTCCAGCCTGTCCACATTGTTGGGTTTTTTTGTAGAGCAGGGGCCAAAAGTGATCACAATATTCCAGATATGACCTAACATGTGCTGAGTAGAGCTGGATAATGACTTCTTCATCTTGTTTAGTGATTCCCTAGTTAATACATCCCAGGATCCTGTTGATTTTCTTTGCCCCTGTAGCATGCTGTTTACTCATTCAGCTTGTCCACCAGGAGGCATAGGTCCCTTTCCACAGAGCTGTTCTCCAGCTAGATAGGTCCCAGTCTGTTCTGCATTCCTGGATTGTGTTTTCTCAGGTGCAAGACCTTATGCTTGTCCTTGATGAACTTCATAAAGTTCCTGTTAGCTCATTCTTCCAGCCTACACAGGTCTTCCTGTGAAGGGACTCTCCATTCTGAAGCGTTCACTCCCCCACTTGGTTTAGTACCATCATCAAACTTCACCAGGGTACATTTGATCTCATTGGCCAGAACAGTCATGAAGGCATTAAACAGCATTGGGCCAAACATTGATCCCTGGGGAACCCCACTTGTGACAGGTTGCCCGTTTGAAAAAAAGCTATTTACCATCATGCTGTGGGTGTGCCCTGTCAGCCAGTCCCTCAACCACACTGCACTGGCCATTTTCTAGACCATAATGCCTTTGTTTTTCTACTAGGAGGCTGTCGGAAACAGTGTTTCCATGATGACCATGGCCTGAGCAGGAGCTGGGGGGCAAAAATAGGAAAAGCACACTACTACAGGACTCAAAAGCCTTGGAGAAATTTGGAATATTGTTGCACAATGTTCCATGAAGTAAAACATCCTTCATAAGACAGGAAAAAAAATATCAGATGGCAGGAAACTTGATTTATGCCATATTATCTATTTTGTAGAGTAAACAGAAGACTAGAAAACTTCCTGGGAAATTAGCACTTGTTAGGGGCTGAACTATCAGGAAGGTGGGTTGGACTGTGTACCGCCTCTGACTATTTCACACTTAGCCAGCTGCATAGCCGCAAATAAAATATTTTTTTGTAGCACAATGGACTTCATCTCCTAATTTTTCCCAAACTGTGTAATCAGCAAGCCTCTTGTCTGAGGTCTAGACAGGAATTCAATACAAAAATGAGAGACAGCAAGATTATCAGTTTAGAAAAGAGGGATATGTCTGTCTTTCAGCTAGATTTTTTTTTTTAAGTCTTGCTGTGTCTTTTACTGTTGATTTGCTTCTCATATTTATATTAAACTGCAAGACAGTTTTTCTTTCACTTCAGTGCTTTCAGTCTCACTTCAGTGTATGTGAAAAGTTTGCTATGAACCTTCAAGTTGAAGACTCTGTCAATTTTGTTAGGGTTTCATGTGTCTTGTAGTCCTGGCTGGATGTGTATATGAGTTAGATGCATGTAACAAAAGCAACCTGAATGAACTAGAAATTCATAACATAGTTGAACTAGAAGTTTTCATCCCATCAATCATCTTTGGAATCATATAGAAGTTTTCAGGTTAAAACCCACTGCTCTACAAATGTTAACATGGGCTTTTCTACAGAGGTCTGCCCTTAATTGTATTAAATGTTCTTAAAAGGTCTTAGTAGTAAAACAAACTAACACTGTATGGGTTTCTTGCTGTATACGAAGAATTCCTTTGAAGTTTATGATTTCATCCAGGAAAAAAGTTAAGGTGACCTGTCCAAAGGTAATGTGAACTTTAGAAATGGTTGTTCAGCTAGGAGACATTCCTATTTAGGTGACTATCCAAGAGGATCCTCAGTCCATTTCAAATACAGCAAGTGGGAACATAAGTTGAAAGAAGAAATAGCAAAGAAGGAAGTCAAGCATGAAAAAGAGAAGCAAATAAAACTTTTCAATTAGTCAAATACTTAATTGCTCAACTCCCTCTTGGGTATGATAGAATGACAAGAGAAAGCAGAGGCACTAGAATTTTAAATTTGCTCATGTGTAATGCTTCTATCTCTCTAGACATTTGCAAAATACTGTTTAAAGCTTGTAATATTAAACAAACTTTAATATTCATCGATTCAAATTGATATACTTTTTATGGTTTGAGATATTAAAATGTAATAATGACAATTGTATACTGATCACAGGAAAACTTGGTTTGGAAGAGATGTCTGAAGTTTTTCTAGTTCAGCCTTGGTGCTGCTGAAATGAACTTCTGTTGACATGCAATGACCTCATGCAGAAGACTGAAAACATTGAAGAGAAATTTGAAATTACATTTGAATTTTATTCTGAAACTGATACAATTTTTAAAAACCAGACAAATCCGAGTACATTTTTCTGCAAGCTCAAAACTTGTTTTTATTCCAAATAAAAAAGAAACAAAACTTTTCTTCAAGGACAAAATATCTATATAGACCAAAAAAAGTGTAGACAAGCTGTGACTCTGAAGGCTGTTTTTTATATATAATTCTTTTAAAAAGACACCTAACTTTTTGATTTTTTTTTTTCTTTTTTTAAAGTAAATGCCAGTGACACAGGGTGTCCTTTTCAGAGGTATAGCCCATTTCATTAGCTACATTCACCCTTCTTCAAGTGAACCAAAGGTAAGCGAAACTATCCTCTGTTTCTCTTGGCACCTTGGATTCATTTGAGAGTAAGACATTTGCCCTAAAGGAGAGGGGCATTGTGTCTGCACAGAGCTGAACAAATGTTTTTTAATTAATAATTTATTCAGCTCATGCATTTCTTTGTCTATGTGTAACAGAACCCCCCTGGTAAGATCACTGAGAGTAGAGGCTGAACTTGGGACCTTGAATCTGAAACCCTGGATGTCTACTGCCAAAAACCTTATCTTTGCCTAACAAAGGTACTTCGGCATCCTAAGTTGTGATGAGGCCTTCCATTCTGGAAAGGGTTGTTTCCCTGGGTATCAGTCAATCACTGTTTACCTGGCTGACTGACACCCAAATTCAGTTATTTATTAAGTAATCTGTTAAATTTATTAAATTATGCGGAGCCAATTTAGATGACTCAAAGTAGCATAATGCTAATAATATAGCAGATTTAACAGAACAAATGCAAGGTGCAATTTCTTCCTGCCAAGTTTCCAGCCCTATTTCTTGCTGGGGTTACCAGGTTTGTGTAATAGACTGGGATCAGTCATTTCCAGCCTCTGTCCCTCTCAAGGCAGCTCCTGTCTGTGTTGTGGGACCCTAAACTCCCCTGGAGTTAACCCAGAACAGGACAATTTTGGGTAGTGATCAGTTTTGAGAAGAGGGATTTCCCTGTCTCTCCTGTGACTTGCTAATGCTTCGGAATACTTTGCTTGGACATCGCTGGAATTTTTAAGAAATTCTTACTAACATACCTAGAAAGCAGGAGAAACTATGCTGAGCAAGGCTAAAGACTAGCTCAAGCCTCCTGCCCTCGACAGGGCAGGGCAGCAAATACCTGGGGAGAGGAGGCGAGGGCAGGCATAACCATCGAGTGGTGCTTCTCTCCCCTGTAGGAACTTGCATGTTTGGCAGAGTTCCCAACCCTGGCACTGCCCACAGGCTATATCCATTCAGACTGATCAAAGTTCGATCAAAAGTTAATTACAGCTTTTGGCTCCTTGTGCTGACATCAGCGAAGCAGCAGAGATTTCTGGGAAGTTTGGTAAGGTGGTTTTGCGTACTTGTATAATTATCATGCAACAGTGCTGCTTATTTGCCGGGAGCTGTCACGCCATGACAGCAGGGCTAGCTGTGTACCTTGTCCACGGATGGAGAGGGGACTTCCTCAAGTGTCTTAGCGATAAAGAGTCCTCGTCAGAGTAACTTCAGAGGAGTATTCTCCTGGAAGAATTTGCAAACATTATGTTATGAGCATTTATGGAGGGACAGCAGAGGGTTTTGCAGCCTAGCCTGACACATCAGGAGGTGTTATTGTTTCTTCTGCCCACACTGGATGATCAGTAACTCTGCTTCCAGTGGAACAGCCAGTGTTCACGAACATTGTGGTTTCTGAAAAAAGTCCCTCCAGTCACTTATTTAAATTCTTCACAGGAGATAAGCAGAAGGACCACAAGTGCAGTCAAGAGTATTTCTGTGCTGACTCCCTGACCAAAGAAAATAGAGCAACCTCAGAGGTGCAGCTTGCAGGAATGTAATCAACGCCAGGGTCTTGCTACATCTTTAAAAAGGCAGCCATCACCCTTTTGTATTGGTACTGTGAGGTGTTAGGGGGTGCTGCTGTAAACACTGACCAGTAAAAACTGCTGGCAGTGCTCCGCATGGATCAACTGAATAGCAGCTGCCAGTGTGTTTAATTCAACACAGTAGAAAGCTTCTTTCACTCCTCCCTGGTGCACCATGGCAAGAGTACCTATAATTTCGCTCTGTGAATGAATTGTTTGCTATCCCAGAGACCTAAAGCCAGATAATTGTTTTATGGACAATAACAGTTATACTGTATCTCTTTGGATTTTTGTTTCATGCAGAGTGCTTGGCAACATGAACTTTGCCAGCTAGTGCTTTTATGGGAAGGGTGGGAGTTTTCAAAGGCAGTGGACTGATTTAGGAGTGCAGATGCTAGTGGGTCTGTTAGTTTTCTGCTTTCATATACCAAAGGGCTTAATATCATGAATGTATTTAGGTGTTATTTTTGGTTTTGCCTACTGAAGTCTTCTACCTGCCTAGCGATTGGCTGCAGTGTGTGAACAAAGTGATAAAAAGACAAGCCTGGAAGCCTGGAAGGTCTAAGAAACTCAACACACAGGTCATGGTGAATACACAATCCTTTGAATATTTCTGGAGAGTCTTGGTGTGCTACAACACACATAACAGGGAGTGTATTACCCAGAAGAGCTGCAGAGAGGAGTATAGGGACCTCTTCCTTCTCCATGGTCTATGCCAGGGAAGTCAGACATCCAGGTTTGAAACTCTCCAATATTTAGTTTACAGAAGGGACTGGGAACATCTTCTCTCTCTGATAAGATCCCACAGGTTTCTGATACTTTTCCAAGTGGGTTTGAGCCCATGAAGTTGTCATCTGGAGCTGTTTTTACTTTTTTTTTTTTTTCCCCCCAGACTGGTATGTATCAAGGACTAGGCCTATATTCTGCCCTGCTGGGGAGCTGCTGTTGTTACAGATCCCACCCTGCATTTGTGAACTTTCCCTGTGCCCTGGAGGTGTCAAAGCCAAAGATTTTGATTTGAGCATGACTTATCTATGTTTAATTTTATGTATTTGCTCAGGTGCTACCTTTTGTGTGTGTAAGTTTCAGCAACGTCAATTATTCTATGGCTTTATTTACAGCAAACTAACAGCATAGAAAAGCCACCTCTGAAACTGGGATCCCCTTCTTAACTGGACCTACGCAATTTTTCCTGAAGAAATTAGTGAAATAAAGCATAAAGTTCTTCAGAAATTCTGGTAGTCCCTGAGGCAGAGAAATAGCTCTAGAAAATGCATTTAAATGAGAACGTACAAAATAGCTTAGATGGCTTAGTAGAAAATGTCCTGAGCTTCAGTTTTGTAAATGTGCTAGTTCAGAGGTGTGGTAATAAATATTAATTTTATTTTGACATTTGAAAGAGACATTTGAATGCTGCGTATGTGCAGTGCAGAATGATTAAAAATTATTGTGGCGTATGAAATTTATGTTTTAGCTAGCGTGATTACATCCCTCTAAAAATGTGCAAGGCTGTAATCTTTTAAAATTGTTTTTGCGAGTAGAGAGCATTAAAATTCAGTGAAGCACTTCATATATTTTTAAACAATCATGTTAATTTGGAAGTGACTCAAATAACATTCATTCTATTTTAAACATAAATCATAATGATCCGTGTTCAAATTCTTTGTTTCCAATAAAAATAGCCATGTCTGCAAAGATCTCAGCAAAAAAAGTTTTCATTATGCCTTGAGCCACTCCAGAAGTGACACCAACCTGTTCAGTTTACAGGAGACAGCAGAAAGATTAAATGTATTTCCAGTCCAGATCAGCCCTTTATTTTATAATACAGAATAGTTTTCCTTCCACCTTTGCCTCCTGCCATAACCTGGCTCTCAGTTTGAGTGCTTGCCCTGGAAATTCCCTGGTGTGGCGGTGGAGTTGGAGTCAGGACAATTTGCTGCAGGCTGGGATTAGACAGCAGCTGAAAGACTGTGTGGGTGCTGTTCTGCTGCATTTACTTTACAGATATGGATCTTGTGTCAGGGTTGCACTGCTGAGTGTGAAATTAAAATCAGAGTGTAGTAAGAGTCGGTGTTTTTCTGAATGGCAGAAAAAAATAATATAAAAATTAAATGGGTCTTCAAATCTTTAGAAATATGTAGCACAGCATAGCTCCTTCTTAATTACTGGCCTGAGTCCATCTGTCCTCGTATTCAAGCATCCCACTTCTTTGTCAATTCTGTATTTCTCTCCATTAAAGGTTATAAGGTGTATATAGGTCTTCTGGATAGTAGCTTACCCTTGTGTTGGATGGACTACAATGAAAGATGTTAGTTCTGAAGTTTGTATTCTTTTGTTTTCTGGTAGGACTACCATGGCTCTCTATCCATTATTCAGCATTGACTTTCATCCCTAATGTATTCTTGCCTTTCCAAGGCCTTTCCAAAATTAGTATTTAGTCATTATTTCAGTGGCAAGAACTGGCATTACACATTTCTAACCCCATGGACCTATACAACCCGTATCTCCTCATCTGTCATGAAGCATTAGTAGCCTGCCTGTTTCTTACCATCTTGATTTATTGACCAGATTCCCTGGATGCATCCCAGACCTGACTCACTACCAGTCTTTTCCAAGATGCTCAATTAAGCCTTGTATATCACTGCCATGTCCCTGTGGAAATGCTTGGGACTGCACCCTGCCAAGGGGCACTGCCCTGCCTGTGTGAGGTCAACAAACTTGTGTCCTGTCTCATTGCCATGGGCCAGCTCCAGATCCTCCTTGACAGTGTAGGTTCAATGTCTCTTTCTACGCCATTGGAATAGGATGGATCCAGAGCTGCAGTGACTTGGTGACAAAGGTGAAACTAATTGCAAAATATAAGGGTTTAGCCAGCATGCAGTTTCAAGTTCTTCAGCTGGTGCAGCTGTGTGCTGACCGAAGGAACTTTGCTGGAAAACTGTCTGTTGAACAGACCTTTCTGTAAAGTATGTTTTGACAAACTTTGTGACTTGCCCATTAGAAGTAACTAAAATTAGAGAAAAGATTAAAGATGCAAGGTAGAAACAACATCTGAAGAGTTCTTTGTCGTATAATGTGGGTGAAAGCACTCTCCTTTGATACCTGAAAGGTGCTTGGTATTGCAGAGCATCCATACAAAAAGGAGGTGAATCCCAGATGATGCTTTCAGACCGTCTGTATTTGGTGAGATGCTTTTAACGGGCAGATTCTCCCCTTTTTTTTCATCTGACCTTAAGGGAAAAAACACATTAAAGAAAGATAGTTCTGAGGATGGAGTGTACCTTGCATGGCAAGACAAGGTTCCTTCTTCACTTGACTTTAAACTCCAGCAGTCATAGTTAACTCTTGAAGTAATAAAAAGAGCTATCAGTCTCTAATAAAACTGAATCTATCTTTCTTACTCTCTTGAGCTAGGTAATGTAGTTTATGACCATACTTTTTTTGTGAATTGTAGACATACCTAAAATCAAAACCCAACTCCTTATGGGAATTTGAAAGAAACCTGTGAGTTGTTGTTTTCCATTCCTGATGGATAGAGTAAGACTATAATGTGTGATTGGGGGGGAGGGTGAGGAATCCTCCTATCTTACTAAGAAAATACTGCTTAATTGCCAAAACCAGATCATGAATGTGCAGGGAACTCAAACTCACAATGGGCTACTGGTTGATATAATAGTATCGATGTCAAGACTTCTTGAAGAAACATCAGAAGCATCAAATAAAATGTAAATCATTCACAGTGTCCAAATCCATGAGTAGGTACCCACTGCTGATCTGACTACACCTGCCACAGGATAGGGAGAACTGCAGTGAAATCTTTTTTATTTCTGAAAAATATATGACATTCAGCATCCAGTTTTAACTTGTGAAAAAACTTATAAAAATGAAAAAGCTGAGTGAAACCCCTTCTGGAAAAAGTACTGAAACAAAAAAACTACTAAATGACATTGGTGTACATGAAAATTATTGAATTTCAGTTTGCAGGTTGGTTCTGATGTACCGTATCTTACTCTATGGCCATTACATGTGTTGACAGAAAGTCCATTTTGGAATGTAAACTTCTCAACATGTAAACTGGCCAATCTAATTAAGATCTTTTATGAAATAAAAAAGATGAGAAATGAAGGTCAACTTTCCAGCTTAAAACTAGATTTCAAGAACTTCTGCTTCTTTTTGTTAAGAGACATCAAGCAAATGTTGCTGGACACTGTAACTGCCCCTCCTCAAAATCATTTTGGTCACCCCTGGTATAAGCTGCATTAAACATAGCACAGGAACCCTTATCCACATTCTGAAATGTGCACAATGCTTTGTACACATGAGGTGTGACAAAAAAGAAAGCAGTATGACAGGACCAAGTGGCAGCTCTGTCTTCTGAGGTCAGAAATATTTATTGTGACACAGCTGTAGTTCAAAATGGGTTATGCTCCTTTGCCCACTGACTTCTTTCTGAACTTATCTGAAAATTCAGATCCTGACTCCTCACCGAGGCTTCATTTGTCCCTCTTGGCAATAGGAGCCCGTAGCAGGGTGACCACTCTGCAGGAACTAGCCAGGAGAACTTCTCTGCGCTGGCATCCTGACAGAGGAGGAAAACCTGAAACCGATAAGGATATATGAGTTTTAATCTCCTCTAATCATTGACCTTTCTGCTCAAAACTTTAAGAAGATTGTATTCTATGCTGTTATTTCTGATGTGAACATATCCCTTGGATTTGGAAAATAAAACCTAAGTAATTGGATTTGGAAAATGAACTAATTTTCGATAGGTTAGAGAAGTCAGAACAGGACTTTCAGGCCTCTTGTGGCTTGGGCTGAACTTGAACTTAGGTTTTTGAAATTCAAAACTCTTCATGCCATTACTTATTCCCTGAGCTGTCCCATGTTGTTAACGTGTTTCCTCTGATGTTTTTTCAGTTTTTGGAAGAAATCTAAGAAAATTTTACTTATTTCTGAAAATCTTGTGTAGAAGCTGGCACTGACAGAAGATGATGTCATGGATGTTGCCTTTCTGTAGCTGTATTTATAAAACACCCCTATATATCTAACTGCATTTTGGAATAATTTATCTCTATCTATAGTCCTCCATCAGCCTGAGGACTTGCTGACTGAGTTTTTCTGGATCTATTTTTTGTTTCCAGCTGTTGTAATGCTTTAAAAAGTTAAAAGAACTTGACCTTACTGTGAGTAAAAAGATATTGTGGTTAGGGTAAGGTTATTAGATGGTCAGCAGCAGGAGTGAAGATACTCTATACTGCCAGTGGAAATATGGTAGTTCCCAAAACAAATCCTTTAAAGTCTGGGTTGCATTATGAAACAAATCTGGGAACTGGTGGATATTAGCAGAATATAGCATGATAAATGGAAGCAGTCACAATAAAACAACTGACTATCTGAAAAGGAACCTGACTGCAGCTGAAAAGAGAAACGAGTCCTGCTCACATCCACTTTCCATCTGTTTTATCCTAGCAGAGATGACTACTTTTTTTGCAGTATCAAGCTAAGACCTGGTCTTTGAAAGTATTCACTGAAAAAAAGAATAGCTGAAAGAAAATTTCCATTTTCCTAAATATGATACGCTTATTCATGTGAGCCATTCCACGCTGGGTAAGGGTGTATAAGGGAAACTCTCCACGCCATGGAAATACCCTGTCATTTTGAAGATTAAGGTCACTAAATAGAAAGCAGAAGGTTACTTATGACAGAAAGACTTTCTCCAAAGGTTCATGGCTCACAGGGGGGAACTACTGATTGCCTGAAAGGCCTGAAGAGGCATTAAAAGTCAGAGAGGTTCTTCCCAGCGGCATACTTAACAAAGAGCTATCCTTCCTTCTTTGTGACATGGTGACATTACTTTTTTTTAATCCACCATAACTGCCCTTTGATGAAAAGGAGAATGGTGACAATACAGCCAATGAACCTGCCTCCTTTTCCAACTGCCATTCAGGAAAACTGTATGTGTTTAGAGAAAGTCAGAGGCCTAAGTTTTTTGAAGGCATAAAAACCAGAAGCAAAATTCTCTCCCAGAAGTTCTTGAAAGGCTCCCAGATATGTCCCCATGGTAATGGTATAATGGCAGAGAGGTAATTTAGTTTCTGTTATGAAAAATTCTTCCTTGGCTGTGAGTATGAAAGCATATGCTTGCTGTTTAACGACAATGGTATAACACTTGCTACCCACTTATTCACTTAAAACATCACAAACCCGATATAGTTTCTGAAAGTGGAAAATACTATAACCCTCTATTTCCATTTAATACCAGCACCTAGATTTCCTTTGTGTTATAGAAAAATATAAGCATACTACTTATTCCCCAACTTCCTCTCACTTGTTTGGTCTCCATTCCTTCCCACTTGCTCGTATTTTGAAGCAACTGCATTTTGAAGACAAGATGGTACTTTCAATGCCTTGGCCTGATTCTGAATAAGGGTTGGAAATAATTATTAGGAATCAGGTGGAATACTTAGAAACAAATTGTTTTTAGCATTTCTCATGAGAATTTTGCAGGAAGACTGTGTGAAAAAAGTCAGTTATTTTCATGTTCACTTGGAAAATCAATTTTAAAAGGTTCAGTTCTGCACACTCAGTTGATATTTTTTCCAGCAGAGGGCAAGAAAGTATAACAGATGAATATGGTGCTATTTTGCTGGACAGCCACAGTGGAAATGTTAAACAGTATAGCCTGAGGAGGGAACGTGAAAGCTAATAACCTTCACCCCTTTAGGTCATAATGGCTTTTAAACAGCCTTTTACTCTTCAAGGATAGCCATTGAAAGACGAAGTAGGAAAGGAGCAGAGACCACCAGAGCTGCACAACTGGTGTGCCTTGCTTTGTCAGATGAGTTCGATCAGCTGAGATGTGATTTCTGCTGTGAGCGAGGGAAAGCTGTGCACAGTATCTTTTCAAACCAGTGCCTGTGCTAACATATAGATCCTCACCTGATGGTTCAACTAGCTGTGGGATGTGGAGGTGCACATCTGCCTATCTGATAAAGGGATCCTGTCTTTCACAGTCATTGGGGCTGCTGAATTCAAACCTGTGCAGTGGGGCTGGCTTCCTCTCCAAGGGGCAAATAAAACTCTTGTTGGCCTCAAACAATAGAAGCTTGAGTTGATGCTCAGGAACAAACATCTTTTTTGTTTACTTTGCATCTAACATGAATAAATCTATCTTATTGCCATATATGTGTTACTGTGGTGTTTGTGTGTGTTAAACTCACACAGGTGGAAGCACATACAACTTCCAACTATTCAGTGAAGTGAGTTTGCAGACTATTCAGTTTAAGACTGCAGACCACATCTGTTATGCAGCAGTGTGTACTTACCAAGGAACTTCTTAACTTTCTTTGTATCATTGCACTGACTTAAAAATGATGTATAGCCTGTTCCTCAACTAGAAAAACCTCAGTCTCTGATGCAAACCTTTTGTTAAGGTCCAAGCGTTGATTGTGATACTATTGTTTGCAATACTGTTGTTTGCTGTTGATGACTCCTTATGAATGAGAAATATCTGATTTGGATAAAAAATTCAGATACCTATCCTTCCCCGTTGGATTTTCCTAATTTCATTGCAGTAGGTTATATAACTCCTACGTAGTCTCATACTCCTATTTTGCTGCCACTGATGGGGCAAATAATATTCTTTCATATGATGATGGAAGCAGAATCCTGAGGAATGAAACAACCCTTGATTATCAAAGCTGATCAGCCTGCACTGGGCACAGCCTGAATCCCTAAGAAGAATGGAAGTGACTCAAACAGTATAAAAAGCTATTTCATGTGCTAATAATAGTAATGAAAACAAAATCATACTGGTTGAATGCCAGAATTAGGAATACATTAGGAAAAATATGCTATTTTAATAAGAATTATCTGTTTAAAGTGTAGCCAATTATTTTGGACCAATGAAGTATTTATCTAGTAGGAAGCCATATGTTGGTTTTCATAAAGGCAGTTTCGCTTCTCTTTGTGGTTGTTAGTTATGGCTACGCTACAAGTCAAAAGTTTCTACATCATTTGATTTAACCTTCTAAAGTCTGATTTTGTTTATACAGATAGAAATACGTATTTCAAAAAAAAACTGACATAAGGGTACAGTTAGCTTTACAGTTAACTTTGTACTTCTGTTCAACCTAAAAGACTACATAATAGTAAGCAATGGATGGTACTGTTGTCTTTTCTGCAGTATAGCACAGTCATATTTCACATGAAAAAAAAATCATCATCTGTACTTTGAGTTTCTCTCTTTAGGTTCATGTATTGTCTCAAGTACTTGCGATTTCTTTATCCTAGCAAGATAAAATGATCAATTTATGGCTAAAGATATGTTCAATTTTTGGTATCTGAAAAGATATCATTATTTTGAAAGGTAGTTATGGACAGAAAAAAAAATGTTACAAAATGTTACCTTATTCTGTCTAGTGTTTGTTTCCTATACTTTTTTCCCATGTCACTGTACCTTGGCTTATATACAAACCCAGATTTTTTTTGATGTCGTGTGTTATGCTTTTAACCAAAGTCTTTTATGAGGAATTTTTCATGCAGAAAGCCATTGAGCTGCAGAGGTATTTCCCTGATGTACAATAAATCCTGTGCGTGTGCCTGGAGGTGCATGCCTCCAGGAGTATGATTTTATTGGCATCACAGAAGTGGTGAGATGGCTCTTATGACTGGAGTGTTGGAATGGAGGGATACAGATGCTTCAGGAAGGACAGGCTGGGCAGATGGGGAGGGGGTGTTGCCCTCTGTGTCAATGACCAGCTGGAATGCATAGAGCTCCACCTGGGGATAGATGAAGACCCAAGGGAGAGTTTATGGGTCAGGATTAAAGGGAGCACAGGGGCAGGTGATGTTACAGTAGGTAACTGTAACACCTGACTATGGTCACAGGGAGGATGAGGCCACCTACAGACAGATAGGAGCAGCATTGCACATCACAAAATGGCAGAATTCAAGATTCTTTGGGCAGTGAGGAGGGTGTGCAGCAAACAAGCTCACTAACCTGGACTTCAGGAGAACAGGCTTTGGACTCTTGAGGGGAACTGATCGGCAGGGTACCATGGGAAAAAGTACTGGAGGGGAGAGGAGTGCAAGAAAACTGGTTAGTATCCAAGCGTCACCTCCTCTAAGCTCAGGAGAGGTGCATCCCAAGAAAGAAGTTGTCAGGCAAAAAAGCCAGGAGGCCTGCATGGATGAACAAGGAGCTCCTGGATAAGCTCAAAAACAAAAAGGAGGCCTATAGAGGGAGGAAGCAAGGATGAGTAGACTGGGTGTAATATAGAGAAACTGTCCAAATAGCCAGGAACCAGATTAGGCAAGCTAAAACTGAGACAGAATTAAATTTGGCCAAGGCATAAAGAAACTTCTATAGATATGCCAGGGATAAAGGCAAGAATGGGGAAGTTTTGGGCCCTCTCCAGAAGGAAATGGGAGACCTGGTCACTGAGGATATGGAAAAGGCTGAATTACTGAATGGCTTTTTTTCCTTGGTCTTTACTGGCAAGTACTCTGACCATGCCACCCAAGTCATGGAAGGCAAAAACAAGGGCTATGAGAATGAAGAACTGCCCACTGTAGGAGAAGATCGGATTCAAGACTATCTAAGGAACCTGAAAGTACATGAGCCCGTGAGCCCTTATGAAATCCATCCATGGGTCCTGAGGGAGCTGGCAGATGAAATTGCTAAGCCGTTTTCCACCATATTTAGGGAGTTGTGGCAATCTGGTGAAGTTCCTGCTGACTGGAAAAAGGGGAAAAAAACCTCCAATATTCAAGAAGGGAAAAAAGGAAGACTCAAGGAAGTATAGGCTGGTTAGTCTCACCTCTCCCTGGCAAGATCACAGAGCAGATCCTCCTGGAATCTCTGCTAAGGCGTGTGAAAAATAAGGAGGTGATTTGTGACAGCCACCATATCTTCACCAAGGGTAAGTTGTACCTGACAAATTTGGTGGCCTTTTACGATATTGCCACAACCTTGGTGGACAAGGGCAGGGCAACAGATGTCATCTACCTGGACTTATGCAAAGCTTTTGACACTGTCCTGCACAACATCCTGGTCTCAAAATGTCTAGGTAGTAGCCAGTGATGAGTGGTGTTCCTCAGGGACTGGTACTGGGATCAGTGTTGTTTAGCATCTTTGTCGGAGACATGGACAGTGGGATAGAATGCACCCTCAGCAAGTTTGCCGATGACACCAAGCCATGTGGTGTGGTCAACACGCTGGAGGGAATGGATACCATCCAGTGGGACCTGGAAAGGCTTGAGAGGTGGGCTTGTGCAAAGCCCATGAAGTTCAGCCAGGCAAGTGCAAGGTCCTGTACCTGGGTTGGGGCAGTCCCAAGCACAAATACAGGTTGGGCAGAGAATGGCTGGAGAGCAGTTCTGAAGAGAAGGACTTAGGAATGTTGGTGGATGACAAGTACAACATGAGCCGGCAGTGTGCTTTGGCAGCCTAGGAAGCAGTCTGCATCCTGGGCTGCATCAAAAGAAACATGAACAGCTCTTTGAGGCTGGTGATCCTCCCCCTCTACTCTGTGCTTGTCAGACCCCACCTGTGTCTACCTTTGGAGTTCTCAGCACAGGACCTGTAGGAATGAGTCCAGTGGAGAGCTACAAAGATGAGCTGTGGGCTGGAGCGCCCCTGCTATGAAGAAAGGCTGTGAGAGCTGGAGCTATTCAGCATGGAGAAGAAAAGGCTCTGAGGAGACCTAGCAGCCTTCCAGTATCTGAAGGGAGCCTGCAGGAGAGAGGGAGAGGGACTCTTTGTCAGGAAGTATAACGATAGGACGAGGGGTAAAGGTTCTAGATGGGAAGAGGGAAGATTTAGTTTATGTATCAGGGAGAAATTCTTCACTGTGAAGGTGGTGAGACACTGGAACAGGTTGCCCAGAGAAGTTGTGGATGCCCCATCCCTGGGAGTGTTCAAGGCCAGGCTGCGTGGGGTATTGAGCAACCTGCTCTAGTGGGAGGCGTCTCTGCTCATGGCATGGAGTTGGAACTAGATGACTTTTAGGGTCCTTTCCAACAAAACCATTCTATGGTTCTATGAAAATTACAGTGTGTACAGATCACAGATCATCATATTAGCTGATATTCAAATATCCAGGTTCCATGATCTTTGGAGAAGTCTGTAATCAAACTTGAAGCAAGATTTTAGTATTGTGATTAGGTCTATATGGTATATATAAAATGTCATCTGAATCCTCTGATTTTGGGCATATAATTTTAGATGTGATACTAAGAACCTATTCAGGTATTTCTTTTCTTTTGACCGTATTTTCTATATTTAAATTTTTAATTTAAACATCTCTCACTGTTTTTCATTGAATACTGGGCACCTAGTTCCTTTGTGTGTTCTTTGAGAACCTCAGCCTTTGTGATCTCTTAATTAGAAGGGGGGAAGAATACATACTTTTTCAAAGACTGTTATAAACATTCAAAAAACTTGTATAGATATCAGCAACAGCCATAGAGCAATCAGACCTAACTTTGGGGATGTGCATAAAAGCATTGAAAAGCCCTCAAACCCAAGCCCCTTAATTTCTGGATACAAACTTGACAAAGTCAATAATATTACACAAACTAGAATGATATAATGTGCAACGATTTGTAAGGACAGTGATAGTTTTCTTGTGTCCTGCATGCAACCAAATGACAAAGAATACTTAAATATCCAAGGCTGATCTGTTCCATGGGTTAGAGGGGTTTGCATTGACAAGAGGTTGCATGTTTTTTAGAAGATTTGAATGACAGATTCATGTCTGGGTAATCTAATGTGTGACTGAAGTGCTCTGGGTTATGAACCTGCACAAGCAAAGAGACGTGTGGAAGGGACGAGTCATGCAATGCTGTGATCCTTTCGTGAGTGCTGGAAATTTCAGACTGTCTACAGGAGTTGGTATCTTAAACACAGACTGGTACCACGGAGTGGAGTTAAAAGTCAAGAGTAACTGACAGATTTGTGTGAGTAACCTTTTGTAATGCCTCTTTAGAAAGGAGATCCTAATTGTTTCTCTTTGATGCTCTTTTTTATCAAGGTTTGCCTTTGTGGATGTTTGTACTGGCAAGGGTAATTCAGTATTTATGGTATGCAGAATTCATTAACATTAGTTGCTGTACTGTGTTTTTTAATCACCAGCAACATGTGTTACAGGGTACAAATTTGCATCTGTTATGCCTGTCATTCTGAAGTGGGTTAGCGACTAAGACACTTTTAAAAGGAGTTGAAGCCACATCAGTGTAGGAGTGAGGAAATCAGACTTAACTGATGATGCGCCACACCCACAGACGCACTCCTCTGGCCACAAGAGTGGATTCACCTTTACTGACCTTTTCAGTCTGTTTCGTATTTGGCTAAAACACACATCAGAATTTTGGTTGGCAATGTGTCTGGCCTAAAACTGGATAGGAACAGGATTAGGAGTCTAGGCAGCTTTGACATTTTAAGTCTGAGGAACGTCTTAGAACCATTATTGTTCTCTGAACTGAGCAGAAACTGCTTTTGTGATCAAATGGATTTTTATAAAGAATTTTTTTAGTGTTTGGTTGTTTTTTTTTCTTTCTGTGAATGTTTGTAGCCTCTGCTTTGGCAGTAGTTTGGCTTGAAAACGTAACTGATGTGGCAAATATCTGCTATGTGTTCTTTGTCTTTTGGCAGAATTATAGAATAATTTAAGTTGGAAAGAACATCTGAAAGTTAGCTAATCTAACCTCCTGGTCAAAATAGGAGTAATTTTGAAGTTAGATGAGACTGCTCAGAGCTGCTGTACAGGCAAAATTTAAATATTTCCAGGGATGGACGTTCCATCTTTGTGCAATCTGTGGTGCAGACTTGCTGTGTAGTTTTATCCAGTGCTTGATCACTCTCAGAGGATCGATTTTTCACTAATATCTAATCAGAATTTCTGGTGTTGCAGCTTGTGTCTTCTGCCATGTGTCATGTCACTGAGTACCTCCTGGAAGGATCTGTCTCTCCACATACTCCCGTCAGGTGAGATTTTAGAGAATCTGAGCTACGATTTCAAATCAGAAATATTTTGGGTTTTATTTCTGGCAAACATGGAGTGCCTAGTTAAAGTGCCCTGGAATACTATATTTATAAGCTTTGTTTTATAGGATTTTTTTCCCTTACTTTTGTTGGATTTGGGAGCAATATTTTTATATTTGCCATTAAGTGTTTTAACTAAAACTAAGCCTGGAACTTTGACAAATAAAATAAAGTGTATAAAAAAAATCTTGTTTAAAGAAATCAAGCTAGATTGTATTTGGAAAAATAAAAAAGCTTATACTGTAAAAGGGCCTAGGTATCAAAACACTTTTTAGAGTCCAAAGTATACAGAAGAAAAGGTGTTTTAAATGAGTATTTAATGAATAATAAGCTGCTGAAGCACTAGTTATTGCTGGCGTTAGCTGGAAGGAAATGAAAACTAAGTGCTAAAAGAAGAAAGATATCTCTTTTATGAATGATAGTGTTTTGAGAAAAAGAAAGTTAAAATTTGAAACCTTGATTTTAAAACAATATATAACAGCATGAGGCTTTATAGGCTCTTTCTATTTCAGTTAATGCCTTCACATTTCACAAAATAGAAAGATAGGAAAACAAATGGTGTCTTATAGCTGCCAAGCTGTATGGTAAACTTTTCAGAGCTGATCCTATGAAAGGTGAACAAATATTCTACTTACCTTTTCTCTTAATTTACAATTCAGAGTAATGCTACTTTGCTGATCTTTCCTTTTACTTGCTAGTAAATTTCCTTTGGTAGCACTTGGTCTTCAGTGCTCTTTTCAGCCTGGCTTAATGTTCGAGAACATTCTTGTGAGCCACAAAAGCTAGATATGTTTCTTCTCCAACTCGTGAAATAGTACTGTGAACATTTAGTCAGTCAGAAAATTTTTTTTCCTCTCCAGTAGTTATATACACTGGGAAGATGTATTAATAACGTAAGGAAGTAAAGCAAGGCTTGTCCAGCGAGCAGTATGTATTCCTGAGGATGTAGTGATAAAGAAGCCAAGAAGGAGTGGTGCTCTACTGGACCTCATAGTCACCAACAAGGAGAAGCTTGTTGGGGATGTGAAAATCAAAGGTCACTTTGGTTGCACTGACCAAAAGATGGTGGACTTGAGGATCCTGAGAGGAGGAAGAAAAGTAAAAATCAAGCTTGCAGCCCTGGATTTCAGGAGAGCAGACTTTGGCCTCTTCTAAGATCTGATTGGAAGAGTCCCGTGGGATAAAGATCTGGAGAAAGGGGCTCAAGAAAGCTGGTTAATATTTAAAGATCTCCATGCAAGAAGCAGGAAGTCAGGCAAAAATGCAACAAGGCCTTTGCAGATGAACCAGAGGCTACTGGTTAAACTCAGACATTGTCTGAGCATGCAGGAATGAGTTTAGGAGAGCCAAAGCCCAAATGGAATTGAATCTGACCAGAGGTGTTAAAGACCACAAGAAGGTCTTTCTATAGGTGACAAAAGGAAGACTATGGAAAATTTTGGCCCATTGCTCAATAAGACAGGTGTCCTGGCTACACAGGATTTGAAAAAGGCTGAGGTACTGAATACCTTCTTTGCCTCAGCCTTTACTAGCAAGACTGGCCTTCAGGAGTCACAATCCCTGGAGACCAAGGGGGAAATCTGGATTGAGGAAGATGTAGCTTTGGTGGTAGATGATCAAGTCAGGACATACCTAAGCAGCCTGGACACATAAGCTCATGGACCCTGATGGAATGCTCCCACAAGTGCTGAGGGAGCAGACAGATGTCACTGTGAGGCCAATTTCAATAACTGATCAGTTATGTCTATTGGGGAAGTCATGCATGAACAACATGTTGAGCTTCTATGATGAAATGACTGTCTTGGTAGATGAGGGAAGAACTAGATATTGTCTATTTGGACTTCAGTAAGGCTTTTGACACAGTAGCCAACCAGATCCTCATAGAAAAGGTGTCAATGCATGAGCTGAATGAGCAGAGGGTAAGGTGGATTGAGAACTGATTGGATGACTGGGTCTAGAGGATGGTGGTCAGTGGCACAAAGTCTAGTTGGAGACCAGGAACCAACAGTGTATCTCAGGGGTCAATACCGGGTCCAGTCCTATTTAACTTCTTCATTAATGATGTAGATGGTGAAGAGAGTGTACCTGTAGCAAATTTGTCAATGACAAATAACTGAGAGGAGTGGCTGATATACAAGAGGGTCATGCTGTGTCATCCAGAAGGACCTGAACAAGCTGGCTGTCAGGAACCTCATGAGGTTCATCAAGGGGAAGTGCTAAGTCCTGCACTTAGGGAGGAATAAACCCTTGCACCTGAATATGTCGGGGACCAGCGAGTTGGAAAGCAGCTTTTCAGGAAAGGGTTTAGGGTTCCCGGTGGACACCAGGTTGAACATGGACCAGCAATGTGCCCTTAACACAAAGGTGGCTAATGGTGTCCTGGCCTGCCTTAGGAACATTGCTGTCAGCAGATTGAGGGAGGTGATTCTTCCCCTATACCCAGCACCAGTGAGGCCTGATTCCTGTGTCCATTTATGGACTGCCCAGTACAGGAGAGGCATGAACATACTGGAGAGAGTCCGATGAAGGGACTAAAGCATGTCTCCTGTGAGGAAACGCTGACTGTTTAGCCTAAAGAAGAGAAGACTCGGTGGTAGAACTCATCCGTATATATCTAAATGTCTGAAGGGATGGTGCAAGGACAGAGCCAGGCTCTTTTTTGTGGTACCCAGTGTCAGGACAAGAGGCAATGGGTGCACACAAACTCCAGATGTTCCCTCCAAACATCAGGAAACAGTTTTTTACTGTGAAAGTGACCAAGCACTGGCACAGAATACCCAGCAAGGTTATGGAGTCTCCATCTTTGGAGATATTCAAAAGCTGCTTGAACACGGTCCTGACTTCCAGACACACCTTCCAACCTCAGCTACGCTGTGAGTGTGTGACATGTAGGTTCCAGTTTGGGGGTAAGAATTCTGGTTCTAGGCGTTCATAATGAGTAAATATGCCAGCAAAAAGTTCGGCTGTAAATAAAACCATAATCTGCTCTTATAGCATAGTATGTTCATCCACAAAGGATATGTGGGCAAAATTACTCACTTTTCACTTTGTTAACTCTGAGCAAAATCAATGAGTCTAATAAACATTGTGGTTACCTATTTTTCAGACCCACTTTCTGCAGATTGTTTTACATGGACCTATCAGTACTCAGTATGGTTTGTTACATTCTCAGCATCTGGACCATGACAGCAAATTCTTTGTTTTTACAATGAGCAGCAGCCCAGCTCTGAGGTCACGGCCCCTAAGTCACTCCCAAGAGAAGGAGGCTGGGTTTCCACGAGTATGGAAACATATAATCTGCCAGTACCATCTTCTATGACTCAGAGGCAACGTGCTGCATCAGGCACCTGCCCTCCTAGCTTGGGTAAGCCAATCAGATCCAGAAATTTGTATCTGATTAGAAAGTCTTACATACAGAAGGATCAGGAAGTAAAATAGTTCTTCCTGGTGCTCTCTAGATATCTGTGCTATACATGCCTTTAAAAGTAGTTTCTGATAACATGCCTTTAAAAGTAGACTAGTTCTGATTGCTTTATAACTTGAGCACCTAAAAGTAGAAGACAGGGTATGGTATGGTATAAAAATTGTAACTGTTTTGATTTTGAAAAGGGTAATTTTGGGTCCCAACTCTGCATATTCCGGATTGGTGCCCACCTGCTAAAACAGTGGCACTAAACTTTTGTCTGAATTTGCTTTCTCATCAAGTCTTCCTCTTTTCAAAAGATGGCTATGCTGTATTTTCAAAAGCTATCTGACTACTGAAGACTCAAACTCAGTGAGTTTGTAACTTAGATTCTAATAGCCTGAATTATTTAAAAATTTGAACTAAGACCTTCAAAGTTACTTAGACTGTTTTGAATGTTTTCTTCTTGTAGCTTAGTCATTTCTTTGTATGGTTGAAGAGGAGAACTTGTCCATAAGTAAACACTGGAGATATTATGCTACAAATAGCTATACAATTTTCTCTTTCTGCATTTAAATTAGCTAACCTAAGTATATTCTAACAGTAAATCATTCAAGATATCAAGATATTTAGGCAGAATGCATAGAGAACATCATCACAGCTTGAGTGACAATAAACGTCTTTGAAAGAAAAATATTAAAATTGACCATATTTGACAGGTTAGAATAAACCATTGAGTTTTAGAATGTCATGTGCCTGCCTTCCTCTTCCTATAGTGCCAATTTCTAATACACGCACAGGTACAGCTCACCACAGAGTCTTTTATTCTCAAATCTTACAGTGCTAATAGGGAAGTTTTTAATGTGTGACTTCTAAGTGGCATTGAACAGAGACTGTGGAAGGTGAAGCTTCTGTTTAATGGTTTTTTTTTGTTTTTTTTTTTTTTTTTTTTTTTTTTTTTTTTTTTTTTTTNTTTTTTTTTTCCCCCCCTAGAATTATGCCAGTGTGAATTTGGCGGATTACTCTGAATAGATCCAGAAGAAACATCATCCATTTATTTCCAGGTAAAACTGCACTGTGAAAAACACTGAAGAAGAAAGTGTCCTCCACTGTTACTGGCTTTTCAACTGAAATCTGGCAAGATCCCCTCCGACTGTGTCTTGCACTAAGATAGCATGAGTGGTCTTACAGATTTCATAGTTTGTAAGATAATCTTAGCTGGACTCTAATGGTCGAGATCTGAAATCGTTAAATTTCTTGATCTGATATACTAAAGCTTTCACTGCCATGCTATCACATGAATTTTAAATTATGGGACAGTAATAATGTGTACAAACTTGCTTTCTATTTATATCTTATTCCTTCAAGCTGCATACTATTTCCGATATCTAACTGCAGCACTTTCAGAGATCATTTCTTATTGCCACAGAATTTCATCTTCCTAAATATTGGTCTGGGCTACAGATGAATAGAATATAATGTATTCGTTCTCTGCAAGTTAAACAAGCATCATGTCCTCTTTTTTTTTTGTGTGTCACATGGAAATGATACTTTGTACATTTAATATTCTAACTGTAATATCTGGCTGATTAATTTGGTTTGCAGAAAGACTGATGTTTTTCCCCTATAGTTAGCATTATTAGAAGATACATCCACCACTGTAAAAGATCTAGAAATTCTACATGAACTGAAAAATTGATATTTGGAATGGAAGCTCTAGAGAAAATGCAAATATATCTAAGAGTTAATTCACAGACATTACTTTTCCTTGTAGTGGTATCTTAAGCTTTTAGACAAAATCAGCACTGTGTTGCAAATTTGTCTCTAAGATAAAGAACAAAACTAGATTTGATCACTGGTGATCACTAAACTGATAATCTATTTAGACAAATCAATGAAAAACCATTCTTATCAGCTAGCTTGACCTTTGTGGTTGTTCAGAACTTCATTCACTTTCTGCATTAAGCTAACAATAGCTTAGGATAAAGCAAACCTTTTTGAAGCAGTACTCTGTAAGTGGCAAGGAAACTGAAGATAAGCTCTTTACTTTTCCCCCTTACCTTTTAGTCAAATTCTGCCCAATGCATGTGTTGTGTCTACCCAAGATTGACAGCGTGCTTTATTCTTTCAAACATATTCTTCTTGTCTTTTAGATAGCAATTTTTGAAGTTTTTTTTATCAGTGATTGGATAAGCCAGTAAAGGAAAAAAGTAAAACTTTGTTTCCTTGAATTAATGTAATTATGAAGTCTTTTCTGGTAATATTTTACTTTCCTCAGCAGAATACATGCATCAGAACTAATATTTAAAATTTATTATTTGGCTTTTTCTTTAAGAATTATGACCCTTGTACTGCAAGTCCCTAGTGCCTACATTGAGGGAGTGAGGCACTGTGAGGGAATGAAAAAATTAGGGTTTATTTAACACTGCTTCATGGATAACCCAGTTCCTCTGCGCTGCAGTTTTAACAAATGAGTAGACTAACACTAATACATAAAATCAATCCTTGGATTTGAACCAGTTGGTGTAATTTGTTCTATCTGGTGTTTTACTCCATCCCAATGATTTTTCTTTATCATCTGTTTACTCTGGGTATTACCAGTCTTGGATGGAGAGGAGTTATATATCCCACAGTAAAGCAGTATAGCAAACAGAAGTGATGATTTTCCTAACCAGCCTGAAAAGCACTTTTTGCTCAGAGTTCCACTGATGCAAAAAGAAACTGTGAATATATTCATCCTGCCGGGTTTGCAGCAAAAGCTCTGAATACAAATACGGGATGAAGTATCTAAAGGGAAAACTCCTCAGGGAGCAGAGCTATGGGAGGTGAAGGGCAGAAGCATGGTTTCAGGAAGTACTTTTCCTTCAGAGTTTCTGTGAGTTTCTGACAGTGGGCTTGATGGCAGGCACTCAGAAGATGGAGGCATATGTGAATTAAACCCCACTCTGTGAATCTGCCTGTGGTGCTGAGAACTAATTATATGGCCTTTATGAAACCCTCCTAGTTTACAGCAGTAGATCATCCCATGCAGTAAAACCTAGACTTTGTTCAACACAGCACTGGCGCAGCAATTAATTTGGATGAATGTTAAGACTGTAAGGCTATACTCATGATCAAACCTGATCTCTGAAGTTGCAGGGTAGTGATTCATTGCCCCTTAGCTTCAGACACATAATAAGGGTGCCTAATTTGGGGTCAAATTCACTTTGCAGTCAACAGAGATAGCATTACTTCCAGAAGTCAATTTTAGCCCATTTTTCTCTTTCCATTTATTACAGAGGAAATACAGTGGGGTCAGGCTACCCTCAAATTATATGCCACAGTGAAGTACTTGAAGTTAAGTGGGATAAATCTGGTTGTGATCAGTTAATCCAGCTGGGACCAGACAGAATCAGCCTAAGATGTCTCAGGAGTATAATGACATTCAATTTTCTTCCTCTTAGGATGAGGTAAAATAATACTGTCTTTGGGGATTGTTAAATAGCATTCATATTTATGGCAGAGATCTGTCCTTCTCAGCTGGCTCTGTGTCCAGTCTGTGGTTGCCCAGTGGGACAACAGAATATTCTCTTTAAGTAACTCCAGGTGCAAGTATTAAATGAGAGCTTCAGCCCTGCTAGGGTATATTTATTGCCTCGTCCCTGCACATCACTCCAATCTGCGACTTCATGTGCCAGTCTCTTGTAGCACAGTCAACCCTAGACTGGGGGAAGACTACCTCCTCCAGGGCCACCTCTTTGGTCCTGCCTCCTCTGTATGATTGCCCACTCAAGAGCGGAGGCTTCAGGTTGTGTTTTTTTTCTGACTCTCCCCAGGGACTGTGTGCTGTTGAAGTGCTGAGGTTGGGCCCATGAGGCTCTGCTGTGTCCCAGCAAAGAGCAGAAGGGCACAAAGCCTCTGCTAAAGGGTCAGAGCTACCCCACCCCCCTATACCATGCCATGGTTTTGCTGACTTGTTCCACTGCTTGGGGTGATTGCCAGCTTTGCCTTTGCCTCAAGTCAGTCCTAAATCATGATTAGTTGAAGGAAGGACATGAATGGTGAGATTTATTACAGACCTTACCTTCCAGGCAAATTTCAGGCTCAAGAAACCAGAGCGGCTACTGAACTAAAACAGTTCAAGTGATGTGTGGGGCTTTCTAGGTACCTTATCGTGATCAATATTGCAGTGGTGACAAAAAGAAAAGTGACCTATCTATAAAAAATGCACTGTGTTTTCTTTTCCTGCTTGAATTCTAGAGGTTTCTTTACTAGAAATGTCATGCTGCTGCCTGTACTGAACAAAAGCAGTTATGGTTAGGCAGAGCAAGTGCTGACCATACTGAGTACTAAAGACATTAAACATTTTTGGACATCAGATGCCATCAGGAACACTACCACCCCAAATATGAAACTGAAAGAAATAAATTGATCAATGCACCCAAGGAAGAGTTCTTGAAAAGAGGCCGAATAGCTCATAGCTATTAGAGAAGAGAGCACTAAGTAATGTTTTTGGTTTTTTTTTTTTTTTTTTTTTTTTGTAACTGGTGGCAGTTGAGAATCAGCAGGCTCCTTGCAAATGAGCCCAGGAGAAATTGTGCACAGTTGGGCATCTGCCAGCATGCAGTCCTTGTCGGGGACTCAGCACTGAAACTGAATAACCTCTTTCTGAAACTCTGCCTGATGAAAATGTTGATTGCTTTATGTAAACTGAAGGTAGTAGCTCATCTCAACCTGTAAGAAAATCAGGCAATAGGCTTGCAAAGAGATCTTCAATCACCCATGAGTAACAAATCAAACTTCCTGGGGCTTACATATACTATGACAGGTAGAGCATTTTACATGTTCTCAGGGGCAGGTGGGCAACTGAAAGGTGTGACAACTTTCCTAAAAACTTGCAGTTATGGAAAAGCATCTGAAGTCTGTCATCAATAAACCATTGGGCGATTGCCATAATGGCTCATGATGCTTGACAGAACATGACTTCAGATGTCCTAGAAAAGTTCTGACAGAAGGAAACATCCAATACATTATATTAATGGTAATTTATGTTCCATAAAGGAAGGAAAAAATAGAAAATTTTAGAATTTAATTTTGCAAGGTAAAAAAGGTTATGCTCTTATATAAATTTTGGCCTAACCCCTATGGGAAAGAGGAGACAGTACATATTTCATAACCTTGCCAATCATTCTTTATTGTGATAGAGGTCAGCCAAGCTGTACTGTTTCCTTGCTGTATTTAAAGTGACTAGTCACATAATGAAAGAAAGAGAAAGAAAGAATGATTACTTTGAAAAATCACAGGAGAATTTGCTTTGTAAATATCAACTCTATCTCAAAGTTGGCTTTCTCGTTCTAAGGTATAGATTCTGATATCTTATATTTGAATTAATAAGTTGTATCTTGCTCTGAAAGGGTGTGAACATGGCTGCAGTTATAGATAGTTCTATAGTTTATTTTTGGAATTAGGTCCCTGACCTAACTTTGCGTTTATTTGGAGGTGGTTTGAGTGAAAGAGTTGCTGTAAATCAGATACCAGACCTATAATTCAGCAAACTATAGAACTGACCACTACTAGGCAGCAGCATGTAAATTAAGCTTAAAAAGACATTGTAAAAAGGCTACAACATTAAGTAATCTGATTATAATGCAATTAAGATGCTTTAGAAAAGCAGGACTAATTTCCAAGAACGTTGCTATCATAGCTATCTTGCCTCTGGGACACAAACTAGTATCTCTGCATGATAATTACAGAAATGGTGAAGGGTATTTATGGGGGTGCTCTCAGGATCTCATCTTAACCTCTCTTTCATTGCAATACAACTTCATCTGGCTTCTCCTTGAACTGATTCATGCCTTTAGCTGGCAGAAAGGAATTCACAATAAGCCAGTCTTGTGTAGACATGCCAGCATTTTCAAAGCTGGTTTGGGCAGTTCCATATAGTGTTCCACTGCATAATACAGAATTATCTCCCCTCCCTGTGCATGCAGCCATTAAGATTGTTTATATAGGCAGAAATACAGTCAAGTCCCAAAGTGTTTGTGTCCCTGGTCCAAGATAACCTGCTTAAACACAGGGACAGGGATACTGATCAGATGCCCCAATTAAACACATTTTTCAGTACTCTTGTAGGATTAAATATGAACAGGTCTTTGCACTTTTTGCTATATCCCAGTCAGGCTATCTGTATAAAAATTTACACAGCCTTTCAATGTAGAGTTATAATAAAAGTTAGTTTGTTTTATTTTTTTTTTTTTTTTAAACCATAAATGCTGCATGGACATCGTGTCTCTCTCAGATATCTTTAATATTAGGAGAAAAAAGAAACTTCAAAATTACATTAACTGAGCTACTAAAAATCTACAGGATGCTAGTAATAATAAAACAGCTTAACAGTGTATGAACTCCTGACAGCTTTTAAGATTGCAAGAAGCTAATATAAACCCCAGAAGTGCAAGTCTGATAGGCTGTTTGACCACAATCTTGAGAAGATACAGGTTAAAAAAGACAGATAGCTGTACATATCATGTTATGTAAGCTTCTCTGTTTTTTAAGCTGTTCTATTTTCTGAGGCAAGAATTTTGAATAATAATTTTTGAGTTAAAATGCCTAACAATCTCTAGGAATTATAAACATGTACTTTCCTTCTTTAAAACCTAAACACGGTAGGTTTTTCTCTGATTTTAGTTTCTAATATGTTCCTTTTTCAAAGAGTATTTGGAGGAGAGGTAACTGCCAAAATAACCGTTGAAGGAAAAGTATAAAAATGTATTTGTTGAAGGGAGAGAATAATAGCATATTTTCTATCTATGAAGTAATTATTGTACATTTTCCCAAAGACTACAGTCAACATTAACTTTTTGAAAGGCTTGAATGGGTCACTGCATTGAAGGAAAACAAATTTTGGAATTCCTTCTTGTATTGTCAACTGTTTGTACATGTAACTACAGTGTTATGAGCTGCCAGAATAGTAAATACACCGCATCACTGCCAAATCATATGGGATTTAAACTTGCCATAATGATGTTTCATAATTACAGAGGAATGTGAAGTGGCCTGTGGAAAGAAAGCTGAAACTGGTGACACTGAATGATCTAGCTATACTTAACTGCAATGTTACCACTCATATTTTTCTTTTCTTTCTTTTCTCTTTGTTGCTTGATGCTTTTTAGATGTAGCTATGCTTACACCTGGTGCCACTGAGGCACATTGATGAGCACATAACTGCTGCTCAGGAGCTGAACTTCCAGATTAGATATCTCTGAAGCAGACAGATTCATAGACTGATGAACCTGACAAATCTGAATATAGAAGTTGAGATAAAAATTAGCAGGTTTCACAAGACAAGCACTTGTACATAACTATACAAGATGAAAAATGCCAATGTGTTAAGATTTTAATGGATCAAAAGATTGAACTCTTACTTTTTATGGCTTTAGTTTTCAGGAAAAATGTATCACAGTCATAACCTCTATACATCATCTAATTAAAATAGAACCAGAAGCAATGAACTTATTCTCTACAAATTGGATTAGAAATTTTGTCCTTTAATCTCAATGTTTCAAATAACAAATGTACCAGATGAAAGAGACCAAAGCAATAGTTACATTTATGTATCCTAGAAAATATTTCTACTTAGCTGAATTATTTGCTGAAATATACTTTCAGGATTCTTCATATTATCTTAGTATGATTGGCTTGCTTTTTTAATAGTTGCTATTTAATCCCCTGGAAGATGTCTGCTTCACTTCTGTGTAATATTTCTCCCTCTGAAAAGCAAAGGTGAATATATTTTAAACACCTTTTTCTCAGATGCATTTTTTTCCCCTTTGTCCTAAAACTTATCATAAGAACTGAAAGGTGGGGTTTTTCTCCACTCTTGTGGGTCACACATTTTATTCCAGACATGTAAGCATCACAAACTCTTTGAGCTTTTAAGATCTCATTATATGAACAACTTATTAGCACCCCCCCCTCCCCCCAAATGCCTCAAAAAACCCACAAAAAATCACAACCCCGAAAACAACCCTAAAACTCAGATGAACACTGTCCTCTGCATTAATCAATCTTCTTACTTTTTACACTGCAACTGTTTTTGGAGATGCATGTACTTTTTGAGGATCCATAGCTGCAAAACCATATCCTTACAGCAAACAAGCTGTAATATTTGGTGTTCAAACTCTATTCATGGGTGAAACAAAATGTGTTCATAAAAAAATTTTATTGGGTTCCTTTTCATGCTGTTCCTTTAGTTTGCTTGACAAGTAACTTTGTCTTTCATTGACATATTTGAAATCCTGATAAAGGAATAACCATAGGGAAAAAAAAAAGTTACCACAAAATATAATATGATATCTTCTAAATCCTTAATTGGATGTCTGGGCTAATAATAATAATATGACACACTTCCTTCCCAAATGCTTTCAGGAAAATCAGTCCTCTGAACTGTTCTGTGTGTTGGAATGGAGTGAAAAATGTGAATAGATATTTTTTTTACAATCATTTGGGTGAAATGTATTTTTTGGTTGTTCTCATCTATCTTCCTTCATATCCTCTGCACATATTGAAGAGATAAAATAAAGACATTATTTCAAAAAGCCAAATTTGCATTATAGTGACTTGTTTTATGTTTGGTTAAGTTATGTTGTGTGGTAATATCTGAATGCCATGCAAACTGGGTTAGCAATATTTTGCTTTTCTGAGGGGTGTGTGGATTGCTTCTTGGAAGCGTTAGGCTAAATACTCACTTAAATGAAACAATACATTGCAACTGCTTTTGTTGTACAAGGTTGTGATCTATGGAAGAAGAATGAAAGAAAGGGGATTAAATAGCTGGAATATATTGCAAATCATACTTAATAACATCCTTCTATATTCACTCTCCAGGCCACTTGCGGTTCAGAGGTGCAGATGTTGCTTATGGGTGTGCGTGACTCAATTTGATGACCTGGGTCCTCTGTGGTCATGCTTGTGCCCTGCACCTCTGTGTCTCACCAGGAGAAAAGAACTGGCAAGGCTGCCTCAGGGTCTGCTCACAGCATCTCCTGTCTTGCAGTCCATTACAAGAAATGGCCAGTCTGGCAAACACAAGCAAAAAACTCACAAACCCACAAAGGATATTTGTAAAGCTTGTTTTATTTCCTTCAAAATGGAAACAGGTCTCAATGTTTTAGGGTCTTAATGTGACAAAACCATAACAAGACACCCCTCTGGCTGGCAGCTAAGTTAAGAAAAGAATCAAGATGGAAAGTGAAAAGAAAACACAGAATTTACAAGAGTACTTAGCCACTGAAACAGACTATCAGGGGAAGGAGAGAATTCATTGTCGCTTGGAGTCTCCATGAAAAAGAGACTGCTTTAAAAATTGTATTTGCTGATGCCTGTAATTTTTATGATGTGTCTTGTGATGGTTGGTGGATTCTGTATTGAGCCAGCTCCTGTTTTTAGTTGAAATACTCAGATTTCACCTCACAAAGAAACATTTTTAGCCTTCTGATCATACTGAAGAGTTTGTATGGTCCAAGTGAAGCCTAATGCCTCCATAGTGAAAAGGCAAATGAAGATACCCAAATGGTTTTAAAAATCTCAGGATTTCTAAGTCAATCTCATAATTTCTGTGCTTAATTTGTGATTCTTGAATCTCTGTAATTGTCAGTACTGTCAAAAAAGTTTTTCTGCAGTTCTTTATCATGTGAAAGGAACACAAGTGAGCGAAGAAATGTGTAGTAAAACTGCAGCAATTATAGTTCCTCCATGAAATCTTTCTTCTTGAAATCTCCTGACTGTCTTAAGTATTTGAATGGTTTGAAAATTCTGCGGTTCAAGAGCCATGTATTACAATGGAAAATTCATTGTCTTCTTTTGCTAGAAACTAATTGAAGTCTGCAATTAACAAAAAAAGTACAATGTATTTCCAGTGCTTGAAAAAAAAATGTCTTTATTTCTGCCTCACAATCAGGCATTGTCTAGGGTCTATTGACCACCCTTCACCTAAAACTTCAGTTTTCTCTACTTTGATGTTTTGTCATGTTTTCCCTTTGAGTTGTAACATTCAGACATATATCTCAGTATCTTATCCGTTGCCAGAGAGCCTCCAGCGTCCCACTGACCGCTGCCTGGAGACAACTGGGAACCTCCTGACACTTCTGTTGGCTGCTCTCTGCTCTGCTTTTGAAGCTTAAATGGGAATCTGCTTTGTTACCATTTGGATAAAATTTGCTATGGGCTTGTGAAACTTATTAAGGTGAGAAATTCATTATTATTCAGGTTTTCTTTTAGAAAAAAAATCCTTAATTCAAATCAGGTTAAACAAATAGGCAATCATTTACTTATCATCTCAGAAACACACAGTGTAGTCACAGATGTTCATAGAAGAAATAAGAAATGAAAGCTACTTTTGGCTTACTTCACTAGGATTAGATCAGAAAGGCCTCCCTTTACTTCTCTAAATGGGATTGTTTCTTCTCTTGTAAAGATCATATTCAAGTTCCAGGCTTTATGCTTGCCACCTCTCTTCTGTGGTGGAGTATTCTAGCTTTGTTATTCAGCTTCTTCAATCAAATCTTCCAGGAGTCCAGATCACGCATTTTTTTCCCTCCACAATGCCTTCTGTTTTATTTTTCTAGATAAAACAGACTTTCTAGGAGAGATGGTCTGGCTTCCCACATAATTTAAGGAAGAAAAAAAAAAAAAAAGTGATTATTTCCTTTCCATAATTGCGTAAACATCTTTTTGTCTGCTGGAACTCATCCTCTGTGCTTAATTGATAAGTAAACAACAATTTGCTTCAATGAGGTGCACAAATGCCTCCTTTCCTTTGATGACTATTTCTAATTCTTCAATAAAGAATGTATCACTCTTAGACCTTGCTCTATTATCAACTTTTACATTACAAACATGCATGAAAAACCAACAGTCTTAACTGTGTACAGTTTATTACTAGCTTTTGACTGAGTATTGTATTTCCCAATCAGAGAACTGGAAATGAAACTACTCTGATCTGCAGTCTGCTTCTTTTGCCAGAACATACAGATGCATAGCCCAGTTCTGTAAGCAGTCTGTTGGGAGAAACTGGCTGAAAATATTCCATAATGTGGCTTTCTTTTTGCTGTTGCTTTTAGTTTATTTCAAAACCAAATTCATTTTTTCAAATTATGCTTTTACAAATGCTTTGTGGCGTATATCAGTGTCGGAAGAGCTCTAAAATAAAGTTTTTTAATTTGCTAGAGCCCTTCTAAGGTATCCTTATGGGAAAGCCACATTTTCTGCTTAGAAGAACTGAAAATGTCTGCACAAAAGCTCCATAATTGAGTACCAAGTAGTTCAAGAATCTCAGGTCATAAAAAGATTTGTAATATCTGAAGGAAAGGCCTAAAGCCTCCTCTGAAGCCCTGTTTTGCTCTTTTTCTCTTACTTTATCTCTCAAGACTGTACTTTGGAGTGTATTAGTAAGCTAATCTGGAGAAAGTTCTCTTGTATAACACTTAGAGTTTAATAAGTCAGTTTCAGAGGAAGAAAAACCTCTGAGAAGAAATATGTAAACCCGTAAATCTTTTCTGTATGACAGTGAAGACAGCTCTTCAGACATGAGGACTGTTCTGAGTGATAGCCAGGAGGGCCCCTGTGTCTTGCAAGACATAGGTATGTTCTTCTTTGCTCCTGACAATTGTGGACCCTAAGATGATAGCCAGAAGTGTCAAACAGAGCAGAGGACTTAGTTCTAAACTTTAGCGTCTTAGGTCCCCATTAATCTTTCTGCCTGCAATTCAAATTTGAAGAACTATCAAACCATTTCCTCTCTACTTTCCTATAAAATTGTAAGCACCATAGCATAATGCATCTCAGATACACTAATTCATGTTTGCAGTAGCTTTATTAGTGTCCTGGTTTCCAGCAGGGACAGGGTTGATTCTCCCCTGTCTCTATCCGGCACAGCTATTTCACCCCATGTGTGCCAGGCCCAGGGTCAGCAGGGAGCTAGCCGGGGAGGGGCCACAGCCGGGAGTGGGCGTGGCGATGTCACAGCATAGGTGTATATATGGGCAGGCAGTGCCGGGGTGCCTCTCAGCGGTGTCGGTGGCGTTCGGGTTGGTGCGGTGTGGCACGCGGTGCCATCGGTATTGTACTCATGTTTGTCTCCTCCATCTGTATTACTGTTTCCCTGCAATACCTGCTGCTCTGGTAAACAGTTTTTATCTCAACCCACGAGTCTGCCTTTTTTTTCTCATTCTCTCCACATCGCTGGGGGGCGGAGCCAAGGGACTGCCACGTGGCGTTTTGGTTGCTGCCGAGGCTAAACCGTGACAATTAGGTAAGTAAAAGTTACTTCTATTTTACAGGTGGAGAGCTGAGGTAAAAGGACATTCATACAGAAAGTTTGAGACTAAGTTGCAACAGCAAACCAGAAACTATGCCCATCAACATAAATGTATCTACATGCACACACCTATCTGAAAGCTTGAACAACCTGTTTACTGACATTATTTCTTTTCCATGTTTACAATCTTATTCTACCTATTGTGCTGGAAATAGAGAAAAGCACAGAAATCTAAACCCCATGCCTTTTGTTGTCTTTGGATGATGAATCCCTGTTACATTCACTACCAGCAATTGACAGGGAACTCCCTGGTCATCAGATGCAGTCCCCCTGTATTTCAGGCAGGCACTTCCTATCATCCCTTTCATAATCTGCTGTATGTTGGTCCTGTATATGAAAATTATTGGAAGTAGTTGAATTAAAAACTGGGAATTTGTTTTTGCCTTGAGGAGCAGACAGCTGTAGCCAATGAGCTACAAATGAATAAGCCATTTTTTGAGGTAGGCAAGGCAGGCCCTGATTAGACTTGCTATATATAAATTTAGATTCTGGCTCCACTGAAATAGATTCAGATTTTGTCACTGACTGTGCTTAAACCAAGCCATTATTCATGTTTTCAAGTAAACTCTTGGTCGAGTGAACTTTTGGCCACTGTAAAATGTATTTCAATTTAAGTTATTTTCAATAGGACACTGTTGAGATATTTATATTTATTCCTTATTCAATTATTTCTTTGTCTTATAATTTGGGCAACAATTCTTCGTATTTTTTGAGTGTTTTGCCCTACAAAAGGCTTCTTTAAATTCGTACTACATTGTACTTTCATTCTATTTAGACAAAATCTTTAGTACAAAGTCAGTTTGTGTTCTCAGACTGGACCTTAAAGAAATTTAAAAGACGTTGAGCTGTGACAAAGAACATTTTTGATGTCACTAAATACCTAAGAAGTGTGTGCATGTGTGCAAGCACACAAGTGCTGTAGACAAGCTACGGACTCTTAATTGGAAATTTCCTAAACTTTCTGAACCTCTTGTGTCTGCAAAATTTCAGGGAAAATCTCATATGAGGAAGCTGACTCATGATATTTTGACACTTTCATCCCCAGAGCTAGAAGAGCTGAAACATATCAAAATAATTCAAAGCAAAGTTAGCCAAAGGCTTTGAACCTTAGGGATGTAGTGTAAGTTTAGTTTGGATTTCCAGCAAATACTCTTAGTGGGTCTTTTTTTATTTTGACTTGTTTATTCATGCTAGTTGTTAGTGGGTCATCCTGAGGGTTGTTAGTAATTAGAGTCTGGGAATTGAAATTCTGGAACTAGGCACAGAGAGAACCAGCAGCTATGGCAGTGGCAGTACTGGATGTCAGGATTTAATACACAGACCTATGTCCCTTGGACGGGTAAAATTCCAAAACATTTACAAGTTGATGGGCTGATTACCAAACACACTAACCCGTAAGAGATACTGTGTTCTGAAATAATTTGCCATCTTGTAACAACATTACTATCCCGTTCAAAGGTGAGTTTAAAGAAGGTGATTTCTTGGAAGGCTAAATCCCTATTTTATGACAGTTTAAAAGGATAATTAAATTTAAATTATGCTTTTTATTCCTCTAAAATAGGAAATAACTAACCTGGGTGAAAGCACATGGATCATTGTGACCAGCTATTATAGAAAATCTATAACTATAGACTATATATCCTTTGTTATACAATACAATTACTTTTATTAAAGGTAAACTGTATTTTACTTACTTTCTTAAAAAAAAAAAAAGATTACAAAAGAGCTTTCAGTTAAGATATAATTTATTTGTTGGAGGTCAGTCTCCTTTTTAAGCCCCTTTTGATTCATTAGCTGAAAAATGATTTTTTCAAATAGGAGTTAAGGAAGCACTGAAAAAACTTCCATCCTGGCCTGTGTTAATAAAATACAGTATTCTTGTAGACATAAAACTGGTGTCCTGTCAGGTCAGGTGCCCTTGCTCTTACAAACTAATTTTTTACCAAAAGGGGTCTTAGAGGACATGCCTGCATTGACAAGTCCTGGAGAACTTCTTAGGCCAGAATCCTGGTGCCCATCCTGGCAACACCTCAATGCTATTCTGAGGCACAGTTTACCTATGAACATGTAATTCTCTCTCCTTCATTGCCTGTTGTGCCCAGGTGTGTGAACTGAGAAGGGGAGATAGCATACTCTTCCAATATGGAGAATGACAGGACCAGGGACAAGCTCCAGCAAACACAGTGACATTCAGCAGATTTTGATTGACACTGCAAAATAGTTGAAACTGTGAGCAGAGATATCAAAACTTAGTCCTTTACTTAAACATTTTTACCAGAAAGTTCCACCTCCTGCAAAATTTTACATTGGTTTCCAGAACCTGTGAATCTACCTCTTGTTCTGCTTCTGAATTGCAGGACTTCTTTTTAAAAGGACTTTTCATAACAAGTAGGGAATCATTTTCCTACAAAACCACATAAACAAAAAAATAATTGAACTGAATTACCTGAAGACACTTTGGCTGTGTGAGATTAATATAATTTAAGCAAAATAAAATATTATCATTAAATATAGGAATCAAAACATATAAAGGTGAATTTTCCTGGCTGTGCATTTTCAAATTTCCTGTTTTATTTAATTACTAAAAATAGGAATATATGTGTGGTTTGGTACAGGCCAGGGGCCTTGTTACACAACAGCAGGACTAGCCCAGAACATTAATGGCTCCTCCAGCCCTTCAGTGTCTCTTAGTGCATCTGCACAGACAAGATGCACACTTAAATTGCTCTTTGGCTGACTACTGGCTTACTTTCCTTGTGTATGGGAAGATTTTGCACACGAAAGATTCATAAATGGGTGTGATGGATACGTCAGGAAGTTTTGAAAATAAAATTCCAAACTATCACATGATTTCTAGTTGCTGGAGCCAGATCTTTTTATAAGTTGTTTCTTGACTTTCTAGAAGTTATTTATGAACCACATTATATTCATGAGTCTCTGGTCACTTGGGACTATTACATTCTGTAGATAAGTACTTACATATATAAAAAGCATGAGAAAGTAAAAGTTAAGAAGTGACCCTTAAATGGCACAATAAAGGGTAATGAGGTGTGCTCACCTGGGATAAAAGCACTGTGAGAGGTATATAAACAGAAAACAGTTTAAAACACCTGACTCGTTAGTAAGAACCAGTAAAATATGCAGAGGATCCCTTAAACACTTCCAGAGGTGGGGCATTCACAACCTCTCCGAGCAACCTGTTCCAGTGCCTCACCACCCTCACAGGAAAGAATTTCTTCCTAATGTGTAATCTAAATTTCCCCTCTTCCATTTTAAAACCGTTCCCCCTTGTCCTGTCACTACATTTCCTGACAAGGAGTCCCCCTCCAGCTCTCCTGTAGCTCCCTTCAGATACTGGAAGGCTGCTAGAAGGTCTCCCCAGAGCCTTCTCTTCTCCAGGCTGAACAGCCCCAGCTCTCTGAGCCTGTCTTTGTAGGAGAAGTGCTCCAACACTCTAATCATCTTTGTGCCCTTTCTCTGCCAAGGACTCCAAAACTGGACACAGGACGCCAGGTGGGGTCTCACAAGTGAAGAGTAGAGGATGGGAATCACCTCCCATGATCTGCTGGTCACGCTTCTTCTGATGCATCCCAGGATACGGTTGGCTTTCTGGGCTGCCAGCACACACTGCTGGCTCGTGTTGAACTTCTCATCCATGAGCACTCCCAAGTCCTTCTCTTCAGGGCTGCTCTCCAGCGATTCTCTGCCCAACCTGTATTTGTGCTTGGGATTGTCACGTCCCAGGTGCAGGACCCTGCACTTGGCTTGTTTGAACTTCAAAATTATCACTTAATATGTTGTAAGTGGTCATGACCTAATTTTAACAGACACTTAACATGTTGTGGTGTGGATTTTTTAGCTATAGTAGCTACCAATGAGAAAACTAAGGAGGCAGCAGCTGCAGGCAGAGCTAGCTGCAAGTCATCTGTAATTTCAATTGAGAGTTTGATTAACCACAAGCCTTTTTATTTCATGGGTATTGTGTCTGAGATTGTTTAGTGTCTCCTGAATTTCTTTTGTTGCTTAATTTTTATTCTTTTTTAAAAAATAATCTTTATTATATTTCTTGTAGTATTTATTCAGCTTGTGTTTATCAGTGTCAGGCACTTGCAAATGTGTTTATTTTCATCTGATTAGTTCAGTTCTGCCAAAAATACTCCCAGTAACTCCAACATTCCTTATTCCATTGTTGCTAGTCTCACATTTAAAAATTAAAATTTTTCATGCTTTCCATATTCAGTCCTCTTTTAGTTTTCTTCTGACTTAAAAATTTCTAAAGAAATTATTTCAGTAAAGGACACTGTCTTTTTGGCTTCCATAACCTTCAGTCCCTCAAAAGGGCATTATTTCTGGAAAGGAATTCTGGAAACAGAGTGAGTAGAAATTAAAATAACTCTGGGTTAATTTAAACTTTTCATACTTGGATTCACCTGTACTTTAGTTTTCATCAAAATTGCTCCTGGAGTTGTTTCTTTTTCCTTTTCTCTTTTTCTTTTCATGAAAATACCACCCTCATAGAATAATTTCCAATGTTATGTCTTATTAGAAGATGTTGAAATACAGTCTTGAAATCTTTTGCTCAAGCCATTTTTAAGTAATTTTTTTTTCCCCTTTCATGAAGTATTTAGGAATAAAACTACTAAAGAATGGTATTAAAGAGTTTTTTTCTTGTCCACACTTGACCTCCTCCAGAATTTTGTCGGTGTATGTGAGATTTTTCTTACTGACTCTAAGTTATTCCACCTACTTCAGGCACCCATTCCTGAATAAACTTCCCTCTGGTTGTTGAGGGATCTTAGCCTTTGTGACTAAGTTTAGGGGAGATTTATCCCCTTTCCTTTCTCCCTTACTTTCTTCTTTCATCTCTTTGTGTCTCATAATGAAGTTTGGGTGGCATGTGGCACAAATTTGGGAGAGGTTCATTGTTAGAAATTCACAGTTGAGGGATATGTCTTTCCCTTCCCTGGCTGTCATGCCCCACTTGTGTGGATTGCTTTCTTTATTTCTAGGTGGCCACATAAGGCAAAGAGTTGCAGAGCTCTTCAGTCTCCACATCCCTCAGCCCTAGATGTGACCTGAATTCATTATTTCTTCATGCTTATGAAGCACAAGCAAGGCACAGAAATAAGGTTATTAACAATTAACCTAAAACCAGCAGAATATTTTACCATTCTCCACAGATTTACTGCTGGCTGTATCACAGAGCTGACTCATTTCTCTTTTCTTGTCATCTAATGCTGGTGGGCCCCTTTCTGCTGCCTCAGTTCTAATGTTAATATCTCTGAGGATTTGTATTTCAAATTTCCACACAGCTATATTGGTTTCTAATAAATCCAAGAAGCGCTCCAGTTCTTCTTCTCTCCCTGGATATATTGTCCTAAGCTAACATTTCATGAACTGTTGAAATGCACCTGAAACTATTCTTATTTAAGATCATTTTAATTCATTTTTCAGATTTAAGACTTCACAGGCTTCTAATACTTCATAATGAGAATGATGTCGTAGCAGGAATCTCTCAGTGAGTGAGAGGCTTTTCTGCAATCCGTTCTCCTAACTTTTACATCTGGATTTCCCCAGACATTAAAATAATACCTGCTTGGAAGTTTATTTGTTGGGAGTTTGAGGACAAAGTAATTTTTCTGAGCACCTCATGCGTGGAAATCCAGATGCCTCTGCTCTGACTAAGCTGCTGGATATCTGGAAATATCTGAATATAACTGAACTCTGCCCCTCATATACAAAATGTTTGATGTTTCTTGGTCCTCCTGTGCATGTACTGTTCAGTGAACCCAATATCTCCACAAGGTCATGGCTACACCGTGCAGAACATAGGTGAAATCCTGGTAAGGCTGCAATCTTGCAGGATTGGGCAAGAGAAAAATCTCAAGGAAAAACTGTCCTGGGGAAAGGCTTAAGCTGGCAGCTGAACAGGCATCGTTTGACACTGAGCAGGGGCATGTGTCACTTGAAAGCTTGTTCCTTTCTTCCAAAAATATTGTTAGTCTAAACTTTATTCTTGGACTATTATATTTTCAAAACTTTTTTTTTGGTGTGTTTTGTTTCTCTCACTCTTACTCAGTTTATGTTGTTCTTAGGTGTCTTCCTGCAGTTTTGCTCAAGCTTTAGCTTCTGTGCCTTTCTTTCTTTCCTAATGATTATGGGTTTTCCCTAATTCTTTTTTTTCCAGGCTTATATCAGGGGACACATTTAGTGTAACACAGAAAGTCAAAATCAAGACAGGATAAAGCTAAATATTCTAATATCTATGAAACTGTGGAATCGGCATGCCTTTCAGAAAGTGCTGCTAGTAGGTTGTATTCTTCCATATGGGCCTGACCTTCCTGCAGAGGTTGGAGCCTCTTCTGGGCTACGGTTGTATCTTCTGGTCAGTGTACAGCCCAAGGGGGTCTGGCATTTCTGTGAACTCTCGAAAGGCAAATTGCTATTGCTATTACTAACAAAGGACCAGGTTGGGGCTTCAGGAGTCTGTTTCTTGTATAAGAACAGTAGATGCCTGTCTGTGAGAATCCTGGACAATGCTGTCTTCGTAAATACTGCTTATGAGAACCTGGAAGTCTGTAGGGGGGTAATGACCCTATCATGTACGTTTCCTTGTCTGACTCATGACACTGTTCTGTAGACAGACCTTGGCTCTGATGTGGTGTGTTGGTCCTTTAGGCCACTGAGATTGAAGCATTGACAGCCTTTAAATGCTCTTCTCACCCCTTTCCTAAAAGTGGATGCTACTGGCTGCAGCATCCAGAAAAGCTCATGTAAAGACCACACTTAATCCGTGCGATAAAATAATGCCGTATCAACCTTGCCCCCATCTGAGAAAGCAGCTTAGCTCAAATCCAAATAATATTTTTTTACTTTGTTCCCCTGTAGTAGCTAATTCTGTAATTCTATGCAAATGGCAATCAAGTCTTTGAGCAGCTCCACTAAATTCTGTGATTCTGCAAAAGCTGACACTTTAGAGCATACTATATNTTTTTTTTTTTTTTACTTTTCTCAGTATTTATTCTTTTGCTGTGTTCCTGAATACCTCTGTAGGTTATTTTAAATATAGCTTTTTAAAATTCTCATCTAATACTTCTGGTTAGCATTCAGCACTTTTATGGAGAATGTGAATTACACACTGTGTAAGCCAATAAAGATTTCATTCAAAACCTTAAAAAGAGCATTTTTAGAAGCACTGTGGGATAAGATATTCAGAATAAAAACAAAATAGCATTCCGCTGAGAATTGCTTATCACCAACCAGAAGATTTTGCTGACTAACCCATGGGGGTAACGGCTGACAAACTTTTCTTGAAATCTGTCAGTCCTGCCATTTTCTGCATGGCTACAGAGTAAATCATAGACAATAAGTGGGGCACCTTGTTCAGTAAATCACTACAGCACTTCTCACTGCAGTAAATGGACAAGAAACAAGTTTGCAGCATGTCACTTTACATCCAGTGTTTGGACAACAGTCAATTAGATTTTACAGCATGCAGTTACACTGAAGCTTTACTGCTCTGCTGGTAGTGGGGTACCAAACAGAGAAGGTGGTTATTTTAACTGCTAGTCAATAAAAGTAAAATACTATTATTACAGATTTTTCCCCCCATTTCTTTTAGAGCTTGACTGCGTTATGATTTCATGTCAGTTTTGAGGTAATGTATCAACACTGTCATAAAAGGTACACACCACCTGAAATGCAGACCTGTTGGTTGGATGGGTATGTTCATTATCAATGCCATGATGATCTCATCTGCTTCTGAATCCGTCACTTTGTTTCACATTTTATTTATTTTATCAGTTTTATATTTATTTATTTCTAGAAATGGTTTACAAAGCATAGTCCCTGTGTGGTCTGTGCAAACTGGAAAGTCATTAGCTCATAGAGTACATTTTAGTATTTTCCATAGTGAAATCTAACGACATAGTTGAGAGGTTTAAGTTTGTGACGGAGATGCAAAAGGTTGTGGTGTTGCTTAAAAGGTCAGAATCCAGGTTTGCTAAATAGGGCATGGCCTCATCCTGGAAGTTTTGCCACTATGTAAGTGGCAACATTTATGAAACAGCTGTAGGGAAAATAAAGACCTATGTTCAGAGCAGGAATGTGAGCTTCTTCCCTAGAAATAAGGGGAAAGACGTGATCCTTTATTAATCAGGGAGACAGAAAGGGAGCAGAAGTGAGATTCCTTCAGAGTCTCGTGTAGGGAAGGAGAGTTGCCCATGGATGTCCTGGAGCTGTGCTGTAACAAGTCAATAAACGCTCTGAAGAGTAACTCACGTGATTGAGTAAAAACAGAGAAATCTATCCAAGTTTTCTGACAGATTATGTCCCTCTTTTTTTGAGTATGCCTTCATTTTGTACTTTTGCTGATAGTTCAGAAAGCGTTTCACTCATGGATATAACTGCTATGCCACTCCTTATCCCTGTCTGGGTCCTTGCAGTCTGTTGGCTAGCATGGAGCCCATTATTTTAAGCAATATTTAGAAAATCGCGGAAATTCTACGTATACCTTTCTGGGGATGGCACAATAAGAGAGATCTTGAGCCAGAATATATTTGTCATTGTCATGGTTTTTCAAGGGTACGAGAGTCCAGAAAGTGTTAGACTGCCTTTGTGTGCCATGATTGAAGGTAACCCTAACTGCGGTATCTCTGCTTCCTTCAGTTCATGAGCTTATCTCTGTATTCCAGGTAAGCAGCTCTGCACATGCTATGGAGAAGGCAGCATGGCCATGGCCTCTCTCTTCCCCTCACTGTGGTTGCCTCACCATGGAGTGAGTTTGGACAGTCTACCATAGTAGACTGTCCAAACTGTGAGACCCATCCTATCTGGGTACTGACTCTCTCCTGGTACATTCCTGCCAGGTCTGCAGCAAGAAAAAGCCCAGACTTACCAGCACAGAGGACAGCACTGATGGGCTCCACCAAATTCTCTGATCTAGAAGCTTAGAGGGCCAGGGCTGACCTTGGATGGTCTTAGGAGGGCTGCTAATGGACTGGAAGTCTCAAGAGCTGCTATTTTTCTTCCCTGAATGGAAGGAGGCTGTAGAATTTAGTAAGAGCTAAATTGCAGCGTTCTATAAAAGTGAAACATGATCCTGTGCATATTATCCTGTGTAGGTATACATAAAAAGCTACTTGTGTGCTGAAGTGTTTATAAGAAAGAAGCCTTGAAATGACAGAAGTTTGATACTGGTGTAGTAATTCTCAGTTTGAACAAAGTAATTGAAAAGCTTTTAATTTTCATGAATGCATTCACACTTTGTTGTAGAGAATTGTTAAATGTAATGGGTTACTCTAAAACAATCCTTATAATAAAAATAATAGTAAAGCATCTGTTATCAAAGACATTAGAGTTGAATTATTATATTATTATTATTATAGCTAATATATTTACTATATAATATAAATACAACAAATAATAACATATTATATAATAATAATGATAATAGCTGTTTGAGTGACCTGATTTGGTATCTCTATAGTCCACTGGAGTCCTCTGATTGTGACAGAAGCCAATAGCACACTTACTTAATTTGAAATTGGCACTGGGTGTTATTCTAGGAAAAAAGACAATAAGGTGTTACTAAAACAGCTATAAGAAAACCTAATTTGAACTTGCTTAGAAATGACTAGTAGTCTTTATAAAAAATACATTTTAATATGTATTTTATTCTGTCATAATATGTATATGCAGCAAGCTCCCAGCAGGCTTTCCCTGTTTTTAACTCAGTGGTACTTAGAAGAAACGGTCCATGTGCTGCTCGGTTTACAATGCACTAAAAGCTGTGCAACATTTTACTTTGATGTGGAGAGGGAAAGAAATAGTTTTTTAACTGTGAACAGTGTGAGGCTTGCCAAGCAGATCAGCATCATAGTCCTTGGATAAAATCAATGAGGAACATCACTTCCACGTGGGACTCTGGCCCCACTGCGTGCTTTGCCTTTCATTGCTAAAGAGTTCCCCTCTGGCTGACATAAACTAAAGTGCTTTTCTCCTTTTTTCCCATGGGTCTGTTAAGTTCTTTTCTGACCTGAGGAATAAGAGCTTGTTTCTATGGTTTGTGGAGTCCTTTTTCTTCTTTACAGAGACACTTCTCCTTTTTTTTTCTTCATTCAGATATTTTCCTGATGGAGAAGTCAATGTTAACTTTGCATCCTCCTTGCACTTGTGTGGTAGATTTTTTTATACCTAGAATTTTTAAAGAAGACAAAAAGGTTAAATACAAGGATGCAAGTGCTTGTGCAAATGCATGTTTGTCTACAGAAACAGAGTGCTGTGCTCTGCTTTTTATATTAGTTCTTAACTCTTCTGATTTCATTAACAATCAAGATGTGATAGTCTTGATTATATTAGTGTCAAACCAGAATTACTCCAAGGGAGTTCCTTTAACAGAATTACTCTGGACTTACACCATATAATAGACTTCAGGATTTCTATTCCATGTCTTCACAGATGAAAACAGCAGGAAATCAATATGACTCTTTAAGGGAAAAAATCTTACAAAGACAGATATTCTTACCTGCTATTTATAATTCTGTTTTCTTTAGACATTAAACTATGACAGAAATAATGAAAAAGAATGAGGAATATTTATGTTTTAACTTTTGATTGAAATAATAGTTACCAGAAATCGGTACATTTTTCAGCTTGGGCTTTCAGCCTTTGATATATCCGTGGAATGATGGGATCAAATAGTTTCTGCAATTATACTTCATAATTCTGGTATAATATTAGCTTAATCTCATAACAGTTTGCAACACTATAGATAAATAATGGAAAACCTAATTTTAAAAATCCCATTATTTTCTTGCTTAAAACAAGATAGATTATTTGAAAATGGGGGAGTTAGTTACCTTAATTTAAGGCTTATTGTAGTCAAGAACTTTACACAATTTATTTTCTAAGGCATCACTACAAAGAGACAAATAGAAACAGAGCTCTGTAGTGCCTTTTCTACCTCCTACAGAAGAGGACAAGCTGTGTCAGTGCTGTGAATGCAGAGTCCTGCCTGACAGGTTGCGTCTACTCTAGCACTGAGATTTGGGGCAAACATACACTGCTGAAGTGAATCCCCCAGTTGTGCCCACTTAATGTGCTTTGGTTTGGTTTCCAGGGAGGTTTGGAGGAGTCTCAGCAATATTCTTTCTGGAGAGGCTACACTGGAAGTTGCTGTCCTGTTGTGTACCAAATGTACACTGAATATCAGAGGACACAGTCATCTGACCTGATGGCTGGTGCCAGGGATGGCTTCATGCTGTGTGTGCACTGGGCTGCCCAGCTCAGGGAACTGGGTTGTATTTGTTGGAAAGCAAGACCCCATAGCTATTACCTAGTGAAGACACAGGGTCCTCAGTACCACTTGCTTCTACATGTTGCTTTTTTGGTATTGTTCCTTATTACTTGCTAGTATAGCCATAGCTTTAAATTTATACTGGTAGGTTGCCAATACATTTTGAAAGCATATAAATGAAGTTCAAAGGGGAAACTTCAGCCTTGTTGACTTTCAGTGGGATCCAGATGCTTTTCATACATTTCATTATCTTCCTTCCTAAACAATTAAAAATTTACATACCTTTCTTAAGCCTCTGAATAGGAGCATTGTAGCAGAGATGAGGAATATGTAAAGAGACTTTTATTCGCATTAACATGCAGCCACCATAAGATGAATCTCAGTAGCTACTTAGTGGTGCAAAGCAACTGGCTCAGCAATATGCACCGTGAAGTGAAAGGAGAATCTAAAAAACCATATCACTTCAATGAGAATTTAGCCAGGACATAAGAATTAATGCTGAAGTTAACAACCCTAATCTTCGGAGGAATGCCACAGAAATTTTAATAAGCATCATGAACATTCTGGGTTTCTGTGTCACCTGGGAGAGAAACCAGTGCTGTAATAATAACCCATTGATCTTGAGGGGATCCAACTGAGGGACCCCATTGACCTTGCCTAGATCTAGCTCACATTATCTAGAAAAGCTCAGAGAATACCAGGCCAGGTGGCTCGGGGAAACAAATGGGTGTATTTACATGTATGTTGTGTATTCTTCCAGAAAAAATACAAGTTCAGTCCAGACAAGATGCACAGTTACAGAATCTGTTACACATTTCAGATACATTCAGGGAAGAACAAAAACCAGATGGGCAGCAACCTGAACTTACCAGGGAAATAAGGCAAAAATCCTTTTGACTTAAATGAAACCAGAATTTAAATAAACTTCTTAGCAATTTCCGGTCCTATTTAGGAAACATTCATTTGCCCAGTCTTAAAGTCACTGGCTTTTAAAACAAAACTCCTTTTGACTTCTTTGGCATTGGTATTTGGCCACACAGTTTTGCTAATTTGGGTGATTCCCATTTTAACTCACTGAGCTATTCCTTTGAACCTCACCTGTCTGTCTCTATTAGACATAATTGGCAACTATACAATAAACAGGATGCATAAAAGCTAATACTTGAATTCAGCAGTTCATAATTAGATTAAACTACATTCTACTCTGAAAAAAACTGATTATGTAGCAGCCTGCAATTTTCCTGAAATTTCTGTGTGGGCTGTACTACTTAACCTCAACATGTAAGATGCAGTAGCATCTGAGCATATAAAACCACCTCTAGCTGCCCGGAAAATGTTTTACCTTTTTTTTTCCCCCAATCCCCTTCTCCTTCTTTCTCCTTTTACTCCTCTTTTTTTATTTATTTTTTTTTTATTTCTTTCTTTCTTTCATTTTCTCTTTCTCTCTCTTTCATCTTAAAATCATATTATTATAATGGCATATTGACAAAAAGCAGGCATAATTTCAAACTGTAGTAATCATCAAAAGTAAAACATTTTGGCTGTACATTGATATGCTATTCTAATATGTTAAAATATACCTCTTATATGAGAAAAATATGACAAAGATAGGCTGTGTACATTTTTAAATCTAAAAATTATTGCTGAAACTCTAAAGAAACACTGTTGAACCCACAGTGTTAAATAGTGGATTTTTATATCTTGAATAAAGAATGAATATATTTCTCATTTTGATCTTGCTGCTTGACCACAGACTGTAGAATTTAGAAGCAGAGGCTAAAATGAAATGAAGGAGTAAGCTAGGTGGAGAAAAAGGAGAGGAGAAAGGATTGAGCTTTTATGTTCACTACACCATTGGTTTGTGAATCTGCAGTATTTTCGTTATTCCTGCTAAATTTTTAGTCCTATCTGACAAATGTATACCACTTAGTCCTCCTTTTTTGGTCCTTACATCAACACTCTCTTTTTACTCTATTTAACTGTTCCTTCCCAAATAACATTTCTCAGCTTTGGATTTTCTTATTCATTTCCAGAGCTAAACCACTTCAGAGGGCTCTGATCACCTTCCCTCTCGATTGCTGCAGCCTCCTCTTCCCTTGACAAAAGCAGTCTTGCCCCAGCAGTACGGTGAAGATCTCTCTCTGGATCTGTTGCACTGACCATGCAGCCCCTCTCTTTGATTCCCTCCACATGCTTTATCTTCCATATATCAAATGTAAGTTGCTTGTCTTCACTTCCAAGGGTTTTTATGGCATATTCCCACTGCCATCTCTCATTGTGACAGACTGAACTACCACATAGGTGGAAAAAGTGCCAAGCAGCTGTCTCCAATTAACTACCTATCTTTTTAAGAGCTAGTGGGAGCAAGGGGAGATCTAAGTGCCTTATAATTAGACCCAGCTCATCCTGACGTGGCCTCCTATGGCAAAGAAGGATACACGCTGAAGGCATATCAAAGGCAATACAGCTTAGGGAAAGGAGGAAGGAAGAAAGGTAACCTCTCAGTAAAGAAAAGGAAAATAAAAGAAGGAATGGGAACTGAAAGTGTTTGGGGACCCAACAATCCTGCAACTGAGGGCAATGTAGTACAGCAGCAACACAGGTGGAAGTGTTTGAGAACTGTTTACCACAGCTCTCCTGCTGAATGGCTTGACCTGGGTGTGACACTTCTGGGGAGATCACTGTACATGAATGATGGGCAGTCTGTCTGAATACCTACTTTGTGCGTGCGGGTCAATTACAATTGTGTCCGCTTTATGTAGTGGATGGGTACCTCCATGGGACCCAAAGTATGAGCAAATTCTTTTCCAGGGATCACAAGATCTGAGCACCTGGTCTGAGTGCACACTCTTATCTTCTAGAGCAACTTGTGTAGGGTGAAGTGGGCTCCTGATTGTCTGTGCTCAGGAGTACCTACCTTTAAATATCTGAAAACCTCTATTTCTTTTGACTTGACAGCCTTTGTAAAAAAATTGTAAGCATGCTTGACTGGGCTGTTTATCCTTACGAAGGCCACAAAAGCTTAGTTTAGTCAAATTATGTTAGCAAGTGTCTCTTTTACTAGAATATAATAGTCATTTTGGATTTATGGCTTAACATCTTGCCCTTTCACTCTTGGCAAGGATTCTCAAGGATGCCTGTAATCAAAGATCTCTCTCTGTAAGTCCTTGTAATAAATCTTTCATCCCACTTGGTAGATGTTTCATTCTCTTACACCTTGTGTTCCGTATTTAATTATCTTTTGTTGTTAAAGGACATGAATAAAGACAAAAGCAGAAAACAGGACTCACTGCATCCTTCCATTGTAAGTCTTTTGATACCGTATTGGCTAACATCATTCAAACTCTTCTACCATTTCTTGTATGTTTTTAGTACAGGGTGACATTAGCTGTTTTCCTTTTGGATAAGGGGAAGGAAAAGTGTTTCCAAAAAGGCTCCTTTTCTGTGCTGGACACAAAAGTTCAGTAAATTAATTTGTGTTGCTTACTACAAGGATGAATTTTTTCATTGAACTTGGCACTTGTACATTCTTTAGCTAGCCACTTTGAAGCCTTCAGATACTGCCAGGTTGCTGGTTCCCTCAACCTCTCTGCTGTACTCCCAAAACTGAAATAAAATTTCATGATACTCATTTTAGCAGTTGGAAGAATATCCTTTACTTTTTTCTTTCGTGTGCAGGGTGGAGTTTAGGACTACATAGGCTTTCCTCCCTTCCTTCCTGTTAAGAAATGTCTGAAAGTCAACTAGGTGATTTTAATCCAGATCGCTGATTGTGTGTTTTTAACTTTATAAAGGTGCCCTAAAATCTCTGTTCACTTGAGGAGACTGGAGAGCACACGGGATTTTGTGTGAAGTCCCACCTGACCAGGCTCCTTTGATTACTCTTCTAAGAGACAGTTTTCATGATACTTGTTCACAGTTAGACAAACGTGAGGTTGCATCAAACTGACTTTGATATATTTTTTCAGGACTGAGTCAAGTAGGGAAGTACAGATAAACAAAAGTTTTCCAAGATAATTTTTTCAGCTAGTATTTAAAATGTTCTTAAAAATACTCTTTTTCTCTATTGAAAGACTTAAACCTTCAGTCCCATTTAAAAATTGTCACATGTATTTCATGTAGAAAACTGACAATAACCCGTACTATAAAGGTCACGTGGCTTTATTTTAAAACATTGCTTTAATTTTCAGAACTCTCTTACTATGAAAAGAAATGCCATGTGTAAAAAATATAAGGCTGTTCATCTTTCACTATCCCTAATATGCTATCAAGGATGTCTCTTTAACCTTAATTGTTCTTCACTGAAGCATTAAATTTCCTGTTCTCTTTTCTCACACTGCTTCTGTCTTTACTGGAAAACTGAGTTCTTTTTAACATTGAAATTGTCTGAAATGCAATTGTCAAGTGGATGGTTATAAAGTTTTTAAGTGTGGATGGAAAGCCAATATATTTTGCCCGAGAGCAGTGTGATCTGTTTTTAATTTTTGGAAACAGAATTTTTTAGCAGCTTTATCAAACGTTGACAAACTGCTATATTTATTATTTATATAATGGCTTTAATGAATGAACCATAGATCATACTTAATCATGATGTCAAAACATGACAAGAACTGAAAAACTCATATATGGTGAATTATTTGACCTTTTGTAATTAGAGAAGGAAGCACAACACAGGTGTCTTCCTGTAGTTAGCAATAATACTCCTGAGAAAATATCTACATTGCAAGTTACAATGTGTTTCTACTCAAAAACAGTTGAAGTAAAGTGGAAACACAACTTCACAGCACAGTCCTTATTCAAAGTATAGTTTGGTGTTTATAATCACTAGCATACCAAGCGATGGGCCATATTGTGTTTGATGCTGGTCCAGACAATATAATTGGCCTCTGTAGGGTTTAGCTAACAGGAGAGAGAAGAACTAAATGCACAACTTAAAACACGTTGCCTGTCAGGTTAGGGTACTGATGATTATGTTTGTTAGGATCAAAGTGAAAACCATCAGAAAACAAAAGAGCAGAAATCTCACTGACTGCTTAAAAAAGAGCAGCTATCAGGAATTAATAGGGCTGTTCTCCTTTTGCCCTTTCTTAGCTCAGTTTTCTTACTCTTTTCTACAGCCATGAAGAAGCCGCAAACTTCCCATTAGCCTCAAATGACCTTTCTTTTGGATGATGTTTACTTGATAATTCATGCATTACGGCTTAGCTATCAAAACACAATATCGCTTTTGGTAAGCAAGATGCCTATTTTTTATATTGGATTTTAAAGTAAAAATAGTATTTTGGATATCTGACTGTATTTTGACTTACAGTTTTTCCATAGATTTCACATGCCTCCGATTCCACCTTTTCTCTCTGAATGCATCAGGTTTCAGGCTTGAGCTGTTGACTGTTTCAGGAAGGAGCCCTGCATCTCAAAGTGGCCAATTGTAGATTGTCTTGGGTTCCTTTCTCCCTAAAAGTGCTGCTGGTAGATGAGACTGATTTTAATCTCCCTTTTTTGACCTATGAACCTGCAACCCAAAGACAAGAGTCAACAAAAGGGAGAGAGGTAGTGCTGGTGGTTCAGTCTCTGTGCTCTGGTCTTGCTGGTGGAGCACAGGGCAAAACAGCAGAGACTTGTGGAAAAAACGGTGCATGGAGCGTTGAGTCTGTCCCTGCTGCTGCTGATCATAAGGCTTCCACATGAACACTACTGGACTCAAAGTAGTACAAAAGAAAGGAGCTTATTTCTCCGTTTGCTTGGTAATAAAAGGGGTAAGGAGCCTGTCAAACATCCCCTTGCTCCTTCTGGAGTTGCAGAGGCTTTCATCATTCACAGACTCTCCCAGGACACTTCCCCACCCCTGCTTCCTAAATGCCTTGAAAGCCTTGTCATGAGCAGTGTAGAAAATGGGGCATAGATTAGATTAAATGTTTCCATCTGGAGGGAATGTAGCTGTAAATTAGTGGACTCAAAGAAAGTAGTTAAATGCACATAAAAATAAAGTCCTCCCAAAACACAGGGCGGCTAATGACATGACATTTTGTTATGTGTTCATAGACAGGCTCTAACCAGTGTCAGCGGTGAAGGCAGGCATTTGGCTTTGCCTGAATGTGTGAAGTACCTGCTTGTAGAAGATATCATTTACCAAAGGGGAGCAGTTCTTTTCGACGTATAATTGTTGTTATCGATTTCAAAGCTTTGGGGTATTAAGTAGCTGACGTTTCACGTTGGACTTATGTGTGACAGATGAGTTACTGTGTTTACATAACCTGCATGGTCTAGAAAATGATACTGAAGTGTTAAGCTGCCCTGAAAAACTGGTGGGCTGGTTTGTTTTGTTGGTGGGTTTTTTTTTTTGTTTGTTTGTTGTTTTTTTTTAGTTTACAAAGCAACATGCATACACAAAATAACACTGAAAAGCTTTACTTGATCAGGAAAATCCGAAGACTGTCTAATGACTTGATATGTTATGAATATAACTGGCAAGATACTGTTTGACAAAACAATTTTACTAGAAAACAGTACTTCATGTAACCAAATCAGCCACAGAAGAGACAGATTGTCATATTTTTTAACAGTATATTCATATAAATAAATGGAGGTTATTCATGCTGCACATCCAACATTTACAAATAACAATGTCAGGATTTCTATAACTAAATGAACTCTATTTTTGAAATCAAAACTGTAAATATGTACATACATACATACATAGAAAGGGAAAAAACAAAAAACACCTGGGAAAGAGAACAGTCAAAATTTTAATGTAATAGTTTAATTATAATTTTAATTAATATTTAAGAAAATATTAATTATAGGAGATTAACATAAGGAAATATGAAGGTGCTTTTTCTGTTGAGTGACCTGAATTGACTCACTGAGAGGTTAGACAATTTTCTGACCTTGCACACTGGAAGGTGTGAAAGTAAGAAGGCTTTCTTCTGGTAACAATGAGTTTTCAGGTTTGCTCGGTTATCTGCAGATACATCACCCTGAATTTCTGCATGGAGCACGAGTACAAGAGAGGTACCTCCATGTGTGCTTTCACTTTCTATACACCTTAGTCTGGAAAGCAGTTTTGGCCCATTGTGTCCATCAACATGATCCTTTTTTTTTGGTGTTCATGAATAAGTGTTATGAGCTGAGGCCCTCTGTGCTTAAACAATATGTATGTATGCAGGATGTTCAAAGAGGAATTTTCAATTACGTGACAAATGCTGCTGGTATTCTGTTAACTTCTGGTCTTCTGGTCAGTGCTGTCATTTCAGCAAGAAGCTCACCTCTGCTGGGAGGGAGAGGTCCGGCTCCCTTCCTTGTCTCTGGCTACCTGCCCATATGTATCTGCTTGTCAACCTGAGCTGGTTCAGGCAGGGGCCATCAGAACAGATTCAATCTGGCAGTAAAGGTGGGTTGAAAAAAATAAATAAAAAGATAGTTTTCTGTTGTGTTAGTGGTTGTGACCAATTAATTGAAACCTGATGAGCTCAAGTGAGAGGGATCTGTCCGAAAGTGGCTCTGGGAAAGGCAGCCAGGGGAGGAGGGAGTGAAGTCCTCTCTTGTGGCAGGAGGGCACCCTTAGTTGGGGTCAACTGCACCTGAAACAGTCCCCTGGTGGATCTGTGAGACAGCTAACCTGGTGTAACAGTTTGAAGCCATGGACAGAAATTGTCCCCCTCCCTGTCCCCTGCTATTTTTTTTTTTGGTCTGTTCTGATGCCTGTGTGATCCTTGGAGGCTGCTTCAGCTTATTAGCAAGCAGAAAGCTCTTTAGTTTCTTTCTAGATGCTGGAATACTTTCTGGCTGGTGTAGTGAATTGGATGGGCTCAGTAAGGCTTTAGGTGAATGCTGTAGTCAGTGAAGGAACAAGAGGGATGGTCAACTGTCTCACGGTACTTCATCACGTAACTTGAAAGCCAGTGATCATGAATCTAGCAAAGTGAGGCGGGAAACAGAACTAGCAAATGTAATAATTTTTTATGATAAGGGAGGTGATTGTCATGGGTGTGTGTGATTTTTGGGGCCACTTTTCACTTCGTGTTATCTCTCAGTGATTACTGATAGTTCTTCTTTTTTGATTTCCAGTCTTACGCAGCAGGCAAGGCATTATGTCTCATTGTCTTTTGCTCAGTGAAGGGTATACTAATTTTCAACTACCTGATAATAATAATTATGTAAAATTTAGCAGAGATTTTGTGCCTTATTCATTGCTTGAGCATAATTTCACAATTTGTAAAGTGGGAGTAGAGTACTGGTGGGCCTGAGAAATCCTAGGACAACAGCAGAGAACCAAAAGAAAATTCACAAGTAGCCTGTAAAAAACTCAGAATAAGAGTATGTGAAATCAACTGGCATATTCAGATGCATTCCTGTGGCATTTATCTTTAAGATAGGAATCAATTTGTTGTTCTGAATTTGGGGGAGGCTGTGTGAGCTAAAGAGATTCAGGGTTGCTCCATCTTAGTTTGGTAGCAGGAGGTGAGTTGAGATCCTACTCACTTGAACTCTGCCTGCATAGGAAGCCAGTCCATCCCAAATGAAGTGGAAGGGATATCCCTGTAGAGCTCCTTAAGAAAGTTTACTTCGCTCTTCTGATGGCACTGGGAACTGATGAATTTAGAAAAACTTGCTTACAAGGGCTTAAGTGATAGGGGAAAGCAAATGTTAGAACTGGAACATACTGTATTTAAATCTCTATAGATTTCTTGTGAGAAATGAATATTTGTGTGGCACTCTTACTCCTAATTTGTTTCCAGATTTTTTTGCACACATAACAAAGGAATTAATAAATAATTATTGTGAATTTTCAGAGACATAACAGGCTTTTTGGAAGCTCACACAGGAATCACATCTACACTGAGACAGAAACTTCACATCTTTCCCCTCACCCTTTGTAAAGTAGAATTTTTTTAATACAGGAATTTAAGAAAAATCCTTAAGTGACTGGACAAATGAGAGAAGGATACTGTAGGTTAGACCATTCTGCAATAAAGAACCAAACTTTGAACAGAGCTAAACACTGGTGATGACACTTCCACTGGTGTAACTTGCACTAACAGCTGGGTTCTTGATATAAATATAATTCCAAATGAAATTATTCTTGATGTCTAACATTGTCTTCCTGTATAGATTTAGCTTGTGCTTATTTTCTTATAACCAGAGGGAAAATTGTTATGATATTTTTTGCTTGTATTTCCAATGCGAGTGCAGGCTAGATTCAGTTTTACATCTTTTGCTGGAACTGGTGGAGATACAAGGAAACATTTTAAAATCCACTTAGGCCACTTACATCCTTAAGGTCCACTGGCCTTTGATGGTTGTGTCTGTGTTTCAGGTGGGGGTACTTAATGGTGTACACCACTGTCCTACCTCCTAGATTGTCTGGTGTCAGGGACCTCTTGGAGTACAGTTTGACTCTTCTCCAAGAGTATTCAGGGAATGGGAGTAGAGAGAGCGGGCAGTGGGAGAGTAGTTTGTTACCAGGTCTCAGTTCAGTGGGTGAAGGAGATATAGCTACAGTGCATATTCAGAAACAGTATGTCTTATACGCCTGGTGTCCTTATTTATGTTTTTCATAGGGTCTGCTATTCAATAGGGTCTGCTTTTAAACCTAAAATCCCCTGTTTTCTGATATTAGTTTAAACTTTAGGGTGAAGTGGAAGCTGCAATTCTGAGTTCCACCCAGGCTGATAAGAGCAGGAGAAAATGTGCTGCAACTGCAGAGATTTTTTGTTGTTCACTCTCAGCTATTAACTGATCAGCTCAGAACCATGCCCTTGCGCAGAGCAGTGGCATTGACAGCATGCTATTAGCTCTCAACACCTTGGGCACAAGGGGAAGGAGAGAAAAATACAGAAAAGCATTTTCAACAGACCAGGAGATAACAGCAATCAGACCTGCTATATGTATACAGATATTTACTGGAAATCCGGTGTTTCACTTGACTTGTGTGTGTAGGGCATGCAAAAACATGAAGCAAATCTCCTGATAAAAAGGTTGAGAATGGTATATATGACATTATGGTATAAAGTAATAGAAAGATAACACTTGCGAAAAGATTTAGTTGAGGTTTCACACTGATTTCTCTGATGGCAAACCTAGTTTAAGAAGGTTCTCGTCCCTTCTGTTTGCAGCTGCTTTCCCCTCTTTTGTCCCTCATAAATCACTGTCTCCTTTGTAGTCCCAATGCAACTGTTTACACATTTTTTTTTCTCTGAAAAGTGTGAGCCGCATTATCTAAAGCTCATACCCTCTCCTGTTTTTAATCCTGAATCCGTTTTCACTGATCTGATTTACAGGAAACCACCACAACAAAGTGAATCCCGTGTGGAAGGATTTGTTTTCTTGTTACCGCTCAACCTAACTAAACCTTCTGCTGAATTAATGAACTTGTTGGTTTGTTCCCACTTCTGCACTTGTGGAGACCAAATGACTGTTTCAGGGAGCTGAACCAGCAAGAAATAAAACCCCTCCCAACAACCACCTCAAAGCAAGTCCTTCCCTGCTGCTTTGGGAGCCTTGGTTGGCTCATGGCAGGGTCACTGTAGCTGCAAGGGATGAGGCGGGGGCCAGCGGGTGGGCTGGGAGGAGATGTGCTTGATCAGTTTAGCTATAATGTGAGGCAGTTCCTGCAGGGAGCAGTCATGTGTGGCAGATCAGTGAGAACTACCTTGAGATGGGTAAGTTAAGAAGTAGATGGACAAAGTTTGCTACTGGAAAACAGTGCTGTGTGATATACTTGTAAATTCCAAATGGGGTAATGGTGTGGGAATCGTATGATGTTCACTTGTTTCTGCTGGGTTGAGGTTCTCCCTAGCTGATTCCTTTATGTGCAGCAACTGAAAGTCCCCGTTACAGAGTCAGGAAAAGGTCTTCATTAGATCTTTATTTATATCCTTATTTGGAAGGGATACTTTTTTTCTCCTTTCATCATGTCACAAGCTGTACTAACAGCGATCAGTATTATATTGCTCCCTAAGAGCCTGATTTTGCTACCGTAATTTACACAAATAATTTTAACTTGTTTAACAAGTCCCAGTGGGAATATCTTCTTAAGAACTACATGGGCAGATAAGTAGCACATTCAGGGATTATGTTCTAAACTCAATGGAAAACTACCCCTTTTGGGGCACTTTCCTTCTTGTAAGGTCATGGTGCACATTTTTCTGTCATATATTAGGACAAGTCTCTCATTGACTTTACTTTTCTAATTTGCTTCATTGGTAAATACTTTCGTATTAAAAATATGTTGTCATACAAGTTGTTGTGACTGTTCCCAAGCTTTTTTCTCTGTTGTTTTCTTTTCCATAGTGTAAAGAAGAAAAAAGAAATGGTTTATAAGAACACAGTTAATAATGTTCATATGATTAACTTTCTTATTTGATATATAAGGTGGAGTCAACATCTATTTTAAGCAGATGGAGAAGACAGAAACAGGTGTAATTTTTTTAGATGCTCACAAAATGTAGCTTTTTTAAAGAAGCAGGGATAGTTGGAACCCATGTAGCTTAACTTTCAGTGCTTTTACCCTGGAAGACTTTTAGTTGCTTTGATTAACACCACAGAGCTAATTGACTAGTTCTGTCATGTTTTTGTCAAAAGTGTTCATGCTTGATTTCTTAAAATAAAGATATTTGTTTGAATTTTACTATTTTGGAATGGCGATTATCAAACAAAGCCTTGTTCTGAAGGCTGCTGCATGAATTCAAGTGTCTTTGCCAGGGAAACAGAGGATCTGTTCAGTTATTGTTACCATATTTCTACTAATTAAAAGTGTGCTCAGCTTGTTTTTCTGCATGTGTGATCAGCTGAGCTCTGTCTCCCAGGCCTTGCTAAAAATTCCAGATAAACAACTTTAATATTACGCATATGCATTTACAAACAATGCATACATCAATTAGTTTTCTTTGTTTTTACTAGTGTCTTGATGGATATGGAATAGACAATCCTTCATGCTCCCTTCCAGCTCTTCCTATTATATCAGCATTTGTAAGTAAACATAGCTCTGTTCCCAATGGTCTGGCTGTGGTTAACTGTCTCATTCCTTTTAAGCAATATCTGTTACGAGGTGTATATAAGGATTTTTGCTAAAAATCTGTATAATTTTTGCAGCTATCAGGGGAGTTTAGGCAAAACAGAGTCTAGCTCTGAAAACAAGTCACATGTCCTTTTTGTGCTTCTCGTATAGCCAGACCCATGTCATTTTGAAAATACCATAGATCCGTTAACTGTCTTTGATAATCACCTCTCCCTTCCCTCATGTTGGTGCTTAAATAGAGAGGGCTTCTAATGGACCTATTCTTTCAGCACAGAAACAAACGTACAAGGTCACCTATCTTTCTACCATCCTGTAGATAATGTACTCTTAAAACAGAGGTGTGATCCAAATTAGGCTCTGTGATTTTTGCACACAAAGGGACCTGACTTATTACACTGCATCACAAATTATATTCCCCAGCATTTGATTTTATTGTACTCCAGAGCCCCCTTTTGTTTTGGAGAATAATGTTGTAAAAAAAAGATATGGCTTTGTCATAAGAAGAATTATTTTGTGTCAAACTCCAAACTGAATCATTTAAATTTTACAGTTTTGAAAGTGTGTTCTTTTTACTTCCCAGCTATCCAACTTTTTTGAACACCCCTTTTACTTTCTTTATATTTGTAAATCAAATGAGGATTTCAGTATAAACCTCATATACTGTAGTTTCTCTTCTCACTCTACTGAAGGTGTTACTGTTATTTATGTTTAGGACATATAAAAACATTTTGTCAATCTCTTAAGAATCTTTTAAGACGTAGCTAATCTAAGTAAACTGACATTTAATCAATTTCCTTATTTACATTCTGACCTTAACTGTAATGCTTAAAATCACTTCACAGAGAAAAACTGGCATATATTTAACTGTGAAACAAGAGTAAATATAAAGCCTCGTTGAAGAGATATAAAATTGATTTATTCTAATAAACTCTAAATGAGTCAAAAGATTTCAGCTATTGTGGGACTGAATGAGAACAGAGAAGAGAAACGTATAAAATGACTAACTATCTGAGAAGACTTCATAAAGAGGGTTCACATCCTAGCTGAAGGAAGATGCAAACATATGTTGTGAGTAAATGACTCAGCATGACTGTACCAGTGTTAAAAGCCTAAAAGCTTCATTATCATTTTTGTTTCCAAGGATTGCTTTTCTTTGAGGAATTTTCAAGTATAGTGATTTCAGAACAGCTTAGTGCTTTCCAAGATGTGATCTTTGCTGTAAAATTGTGTATATGGCAGGCTCATGTATCAGAGCTGCTGCTGTATTCCCATATACTTTTCTCTGGGAAGAAATTGGGCATTGTTATTTTTGAATAAGCAATTAAGTTGGACCAATGCAGATATTTCTACCTGCTTTTGGTGGATACTGCTTTTGCAGGACTAGGTGCTGATATTCCTAAACAGGTAGTAGGAAACATCTTCCATAAGCATTCTGTGGGCCTTTTGTAGGCACTCTGTTTCTAGGAGTCACCACATGCTACTTGAAAATAAAGCCTAAACTGTAGAATGATGGAAGAACATAAGACCGCAGTAATGCAGTACGCTGAAAGATCACTTTTTTTTTTCTTTTTATTCAGTGTGTAATAGATGGCCAGTGCCAGATACCTTTTTACTAGTGTGTTAAAAAATACACATTGAATTATATCCTGATCATATCAGTTTTTTTATTTTTTTTGTCAGTGTCTATCTTTTAAATATTCTTTGCAATACTCCTCTTTGTTACTGCTCTGTGGAGGGGATAGGTAAACAGATCGCATCACAAAGGGTTTCATAGTAAACAAACAACTTAGCTGAGCAAACTGCCACAACCCCTAAAAAGATGCTTAGAGGAAGGGTCGGCACCTGAAATGTATTTCATTCAGCTAGGGCTGTCTGTTCCTCCATGAATTATGGACACACATGCAGTAGTGGATAGGCATGTGTGTAACGCCTGTTTATCCTCCAAGATGGCCTGGCTGAAGCCCTTGGCATGCGTTGCACTGTCTGTGTTGTGCTGAGTGCCTGCAGGCACAGTAATGTTCTGCTGCTTCTGCTGGCATGAGCAGTTACTGGTGGGCTTCTGCAGCCTCCCTGCAATGCTACCAGCCCACAGACATAGCTTTGGCTGGACCATTTCAGGCAGACATGCTGAGGCAGCTGGGGAGAAGATTTTAGTCAAGGAACTGATAATTTCGTGGACCTCAGCTCCTTAGGGCCCAGGAGAGGCTTTTTGGTAACCAAATGGCTGTAATAACCTTATGGGGCATGAGGTATTTGATAGGCTTTACCATACTTGTACTTTTACCATTAGGAAAACAAATGTCCATTTGGAATTTATCATGCTGCATATTACCAAGCAATAGAAATCCTCAGCTGCCCGTGGCATTCTCATAGCTGCGAACTCTACAGATGGTTGACTTTTGAAATTATTTCTGAATAGGTTCACATGCTTCAGGTAACAATGTAGTTTCACTGGAGTTTAAAACCCCCTTACAGCACAATGCCAACTAAAATACTAGCAGGCTGCCAAGCTTTTCCCTGGCCTTTATGTGCTTGATGGATTATTGCTCTTAAACCTGTAAAAGCCGTACGTTAAAATATGAATTCTATCAATTTACTGTATGACTTAATGCATTATTAGTGATTTTTATTGATCCCATGGAAAAGCAAAATCTCTTCAGTGATCTCTGCAGGCCTTTCTGGACAGTTATTACTGCTCCTCATTCTGTATTCGTGCCATCTCAGTGCAAGACCACACTGAGTATCTGTAAGCTGCTTCCCCGGACCTAGCAGTATGATTTCTAAGGCTGAGCTGCATCATTCATATTGAATTACCTGGGAAATTTCAAAGACTTTGGGTAGTCAATCACTTAGCCTTTTGGGACTGGTGAATTGAAAGACTGTCAAGACCACACATGCTGTTTCCTTATGTTTTTTGTTGCTTGGCTATTATAGGGAGTTTACCCTTGGGCCAGTAGGACAGATTTGCCCAGATGACATTCTGTCACTAGCAACAAAGCCCACTGTATTCCCATGAGCATTAGAAATAATTGATGAGGAAGTTTGACTTTCATCACCTGCTCAGTGTGGGAGCTGGCTCTACTTCTGTTTTGAAACTTCACAATATATTCTCCGAACCAGATTGGGTTCTCCTTGGGCACAAAATAGATTGTGATGAAAAAAAGCAATAGATTGAGTTTTTTAAATGATCCTGTAAATAAGAATAAACCCCCCAAGTTCTCAGATCTTTGAGACACCATGTAATTTATAGCAAAAACCTTAAGCGCACACTATTCTGACTGTATGCGATATACAGATGCTAATAATGTATTATTGTGGGTTTCAAGATTGTCAGCTTTTTCTTTCATTTGTCAAACCATTCTGTCATTTGAAGGGACTGGCCTCAAGTGTGCTGTGGGCATTTTTGTTGTTTTTATGTATTATGATCTACCAATTGTGATTTTTTAAATGATCTGTCAGGGTACCCTTAGACGGTAACTGTTTGTTGCTGGTTAGACAAATGAAAATATTCATCTGATGACCCTTTTCTCCTTTCATTTACAAGAGACAATTGGGGATATCAATGATGATGTTATCAAGAATAGGAAAACTTGCAACAAAATCCTCTCCAATTGTCACCGTTGCCTCTTAGCAATTTACAACTGGCACTGTGTGCTGACAGATGTAGTGACTCATTAGTGAAATCATTTAGAGAAAAAGAATTCAGGAATTTTGCAACTGTTATCCGAACATAAATTTAAGCTATGTTTTTCTCCTTTTTGTGAAATTTGGAAGACAAATTTTTTAGTGATCACACTATACGTTTCTGTGTTTTGACTCATGATCTGACTGCATGAAAGTTGAAAATTTGAAGTGATGCAATTTTTGAAGGGATTTTTTCATATTACTAAATAAAAATGTAGCAGTTTTTATTTCTAGGAAATAACAAATGTTAGAAGAATATACACTTCCATGAATGCCTGTAAGGGAGATATTTAATTTCTTGCTTGTTTGTCACTATGAAAAATGTCAGGGGAAAAATTGCATTCATATGTAGATGAGGAGCTACAGTCTAACCCTGTATGAAATCTTAGGTAGAGGTAAAATGAGTGCGTCGGTAAAAAGGGCACAACAATTTTTGCTTCCTAGCTTGGACAATTTAAAACTAATGCAGGTCTCAGCTGGTTCAGAAAACACTCTCATTGACTGAGCAGCAGGGAACCAAGCTTGTAGTTTTGCATATCATTCTACTGACGCGTTCAACAAGTCTTGTCATTAATTGGAAGAAAAAATATGTCCTGTACTCTAGGAGAAGAATGAGTTTTTTTGTTTTTGTTTTTTTTTTCCTTCATGTCTTCTTTCCCTGAACACAACAATCAATATAGCTCCATCTTCAAAAGTGATTTTATGTGTTTGAGAAGATCATATAATTTTCTTCACCTTTTTAAACATGGTTTTGATACTGAGTATGAAAGTTTGCTTGTGGATTAGGTAGACATGGATTAGTAAGGACCGTTTATGGTTTTGGTCCCTTTTCAAGAACTTAAAAAGTCCCTGGGAATACAAAACCCATGACAGATTGCTTGAAACTTTGCAGTAAACACTGGTTTGAAAAGCTTGTAACAATCTCCATCTGTTCACTGCACACTTGAAAAGGTTCACAGAGCCTATGCAGTAATACAAAGGTACCTGTGACGGCAGATCTTTTCTTGGGAGGATTGTTTAATTTCACTTGTGCTATTTGGGGACAAGAAACTTCCTAAATACTTATTAAAAGGCTTTTTGTTTTGTTTTCAGTGAAGACAGCCATTCAAGTGGTTTTTATTCCAAGGTCTTTTTTGTACTGATATGTATCATTACTTATATTTTCTCAAAAGCTCAGCAACAAGAAAATGAGGAATCCTCAAACATTAAGTTCATCAGCTTTCTGAACTAGTTTCTGGCAGAAGTGATTCACATGAGGTTGTGATCCTGTAAATACACGCAAACCGGACTTCAGTCGTAGGTGCTGTGTACGGGGCAATGCCTGCAAATTTAAGTCTTGTGAGCATCAGGGTCTTATTTACTAAACCGAAATAATAGTTAACAGAAATCAAAAGATTTTCAAATCACTGGCTGAGAATTTCTATTGATCTGATTAGTTACTGTTAACCTGAATGGTGTCTGCCTTGTACAATTTTTTCCCCTCCTGTGTTTCATGCTAATTTTTTAGAGGGATAGACCTTAACAAAGTTTGTTTTATGGAACATCTATTTCATTTACTGGATAAATGACAAAAAATTAGAATGATATCATGCTTCTTTATAAAGTTGCTTTCCTTCATAATTAATTTCTTAAAGCTTCTGTGGAATATATTCAGACATAAATTCTCATAGATGCAAGTACCTAGGAATAATGTAAAATCAATTGCTGTTGTTTATATAATAACAGAAATATTAGACACACTAGAAATGACCTTTATATTAGCATTACAATTTCATATTTTTGTCACGTTATAACATTCAGATAACACATACTGTAACAACACAATAATTGGTAGCTTTCTGCTGTCTTGCTTTTTTGATAGCCAAATGACTTTTCTTTTGACATCAAGAAGAAGATTTATTTTTTTCCTGTTACCCTATGCATGCTGTCCTGCAATAAAAATGGCTTTCAGAGGGAGAAACTTCAATTGGTGTTAAAATGCAACAGGTTATTCAGTTTACAAATGGTAAACTGCTGACTATGTCAGCAGCAGTTTGATTTTTGTGTGAGAGTAAATATATTCTGTTATTTTGTAGAAGACAAAATCCTACAAAATAAATGTACAAAGTCCACACCAGGAAATTTCTCATTCTCATGTGCCCACCTAAAAGCTGAGGGGTTTTTATGTAGTGGGATAATGAGATTTGCACAAACTGCATTGATTCAATGCTGATGAACTTGTTCACTTTATCATATGTTACAGGATGTATCTATTGTTTACTGATTATTAAGTCCCTGTCATGAGATTTAGCATCTGCCTGACTTGGAAATTGTGAATGTTTGAAGACTGCACACATCTGTCCTCCTAAGAAGATGTTGGCCAGCTGCAGGCATAGTTTCTAAGTTACCCGGTCAGTAACTTAGATGGCTTCTGCTATCACTTTAGGCATCTAGATGTGTGTCTAAATGTGAGAGAATCATGCTGGGCTTGGAGAGAAGTAGATCAAATGAACCATTCTGAGGAGGGATCTCAGATGACTATTTCAGAATGAGATGGATTTCCTTCATCACCAAATGAGGTATCTGTTGATTCACTGTCTTTAGAAGGAGCCTGAGGTGACTGAGTTTTCTTTAGCTTTCTAGTCAATCTCACCTGAAGTTACTCTGTTTAGATAGACAGTTGCAGTAATGTATTATACAAAAAGTATTACCACTTCAGGAAAATTAATTTGTAAATGTTTAGGTATTCAGCATTCAAATATGTGGAAACGCCTGTTTTAATGTTTCTCTGCATATATCATTAGTACATATTAATTAACAATGATTTTCTGGTGTAGGTGCTAAGGGTTAATTTTAAGAATCATTCTATCTCATGTAGCTCCTGCCTTGCCACATTTTAAAAATACCATTGTTCAAAGGAGAAGTCCGGTTTGTTCATTCAAGCTTCTTCTTGGAGAAGCAGTTGAGAGGCTGGAAGAAAACAGTGCTTGAGTGGTGTATAATTCCAGCAAAACCACAAGATCTGCTACTTCAAAATATTTTGCTGACCTCTCTGCATCTTCTCTTTGAGCCTTAGTATGCATTTAAGTGATGTTTCCTTAAGCTTATGAAAAGCTTCTGCAAAGTGCTTTTGTGGCAGCTGTTTGACGGAAAGGGGAAAGATTTCCTTCCCTGTAGAGTCAATCAGGCTGTTGCTGTCTCAGAAACTTAGACCAAGGTTTCATTCTGAGTGGTAACAGTAAGATTATAATTTCCTGCTTTTAGATTTTTTTTTTATTAAGAAAGATAAAAAGACATTGCTGTGACAATTTATAAAATTTCTTTTGGATGACTTAGGTCTCATTAAATGAGACATGTATAACTAATCCTACATTTTTGTATCGGAATGGATTAGATGACTTTTTGAGGTCCAGCTTGGTCCTATGGGTCTATGACAACTCAGTTTCTCTTGGCCTTAATTTAGGTTACTGTTTAAAGAGCCATAACCCAGTGTTTTCATCATGGCTGCTTGACTTCTTCACAGACATTTGAAATTACTTGATTGTTTATTATTTACAACTCCAGAAATTCTAACTGTGGTTATTTTTGAACTCCTTAAAAATTTCTGGGGTAGCCCAATAGCCTGCAGGGTTGGGAGCATTCATTAAACCTTTGGCAGGCAGCGGTGTATCTCGGGCACAGACAGAGGGTCCCTGTGTGGTCTCCAGGTGGAAGCCAGGCTTGCCCTGTTTCTGTTTTCCTCTCTAATAGCCTTGCCTGAAGTAGCTGTAAAACAAAATAGTGGTGACACTGGAATTCAGTAGAGTGATAGGCTTAGATATATTAAATGGAGCTTAAGTCTCCACTCTGTGAGCACTGAGAAATGTAATGGGATTAAAAAAATGGCATAAATACATAAGTACATAAACTTCAGAAGCAAGGAAGGAAAGTAGAAGTGTATTGTTTTGCTAAAATGAAGAGTTACGTGTATAATATGCACAAAGTATCCTTTAACACAACTTTTCTTAGAAGTATTTCCTCTTTACTTCTGGTCTCACAATTCCCTTTCAAAACCCAAAATACTTGTAACGGAACTTGCATGTTAAGAAAGGTCTAAAATCATTAAAAGTACATAAAATAAACACTGGCTAAAAATGGATTCATAATATGTGGAGTTCCTCAGGCATGGAAAAATCTGAAGTTAGAATCCATTCATGTACAGGAACTATACAACAAATGCAGAATGGGAAACATTAGCCCCTTGCCACACTCCACATCTTTACAGATGTTCCATAACCTTTATGGCACAACAGCACACAATGTAAGACAAATATTTGTCAATGAGAATGAAAGATTGCAGAAGTCAATGAAGTATTTTAGCTCAACTATTTTTTTCATTAGTGAGGGAGGAAAAACTATTCCAGACAGGCAGTTCTTGAAAGATATTTGATATTGCTGCAACATCAGCCAGATATGCTAATGTAATGCTCTGTAACAACTCAAGCCTTTTTTTCTACAGATGATTGCCTAGAATGGTTTATTTAAACTTGAAACCTGAAGAGAGTTCTGGCTCCATAGACGTTATCAGTATCTTTGTGCCCTACATGCACCATGAAGTCAGAGATTGCTAAGATTATTAAGCACCTAATTCATCCCTTGGGGTACAATGATTAATTTGCCTCCTAAAATGTGCTAGCCTGGAATCTTAAAATATACATTCACCCTTTTATTTATTCTTAGTGGCCACATGTGTTGAATTCTTGCTCTGCATAAAATCAAGTTCCTCCGATTTCATTGTTTTGAATAATTAATACTTTATTCTTAGATCTTATTTTATCCAGCATTGCATGTACCTCCTTTTTTTTAACCCATCACTCCTGACAAATTAAAAAAAAAAAAAAAAAGAAAGAAGGAAAACAAAACAAAGCCATTTGGTGTCTTTTTGAGTGAAATAATATTATTTTTTTTTTTTAGCCAAGCTTGAGACTGCTGTAAGCAATCTGCTTTAATTATTGGAAATATCAAATAACTCTATAAAAATAAAAAATTCAGGACTTTTGTTAATCCATATTTAAATTACAACTGTATTCTACCTCCCATATTTCATAGACATCCAGCATTTTGGCAACAGTGTATTGGATCTTTTTTTTTGTCTATAAAACAGATGCCATTTTCCTATTTATTACAGGAGATGTTTATTTTGGACCTGAGGTTTTGGGGTTATTTTAGTAAGCTTCACCTCCAAATTGCTTAAGTCTTTACTCAAGAGATTCTCTTCCCATGAATAAAATTGCAGTTTTCATATTTTTAATTTGTATAGGCATTTCTATGTTATTTACAATCCCAGTCAGAGTTGACTCAGTCTAATAAATGCCACTGCATCTCCCTTATTTTTCCTTGGTCCAGAAAAAATGATGGAAATGTTCCATTACTATCAAATAAGTTCTTAAACCACTTAAGTTAATCTTTTTTTTCAGTAGATTTTAATTACTTTTCAGCCTCTGGACTGGTGAAGATGGAGAAAAAGAAAAATAGTATGGTGCAAAATTTAAAATAAGCTCAGGCTAAAAAATTTGTTCTGAAGAGCAGTTGACCCAAAAGCATAATTACTTACACTGTGCATGCATTAAAAATAAAACGGAAGGAGACCCCCTCTAAGACTGCCAGCTAATTACTGTTATAGAACTTCAGACACTTCCCATAAATCTGACTGTCATAACATTACAATAGAGGTAGCAGACAGGAGTTTGAAAAATATTTTTTTGCTTGTATTGCTAGGACAGAATTTCCAAATAGGCAGTAATGCTTCCTACCACAGTAATGTCACTGTGAAAAATAAGACTTGATCATGGTCTAACACAACCACGTCATTCAGGAAAGAAAGTGAACAGCTGTTGTGTTCAGTGGGTTTATTACAAAAGCGTTTTTTATTTCCTCACTAGTTTGACAGGGAGAATAAAGTAGGTGAAACAAATGAAATGTTTGATTTTAGGCTTAACCTTATCTAACGCTGAAAAATTCCTAAAAGAGAAAGAAGTATATAGTTATAAGCAGAAGCCACTTTAGCACCAGCAGTGTTCTCACTGTTCATTTAATGTCAGAGCATTTTAGTAAAACAAGGTTGCAGCTTTCAAGCCCTTGAAGTACCTTTAGGTTTCTAATTCTCTCAGATGTCATTAATTCTGGCTTAGGGAGTCTATGCCCAAATGCTTCTCTTTAGTATAGCCCATCTATTTGTTACCCCCAGTCCTTTCCAACCCATGCAGCCAGCAACTGTAAAACTGCTTAATAATTTGCGGGGTTGGGCAATAGGTCTTGAAGAATAAACTGAAATTTTTATTTCACATTAATGAGCAGAAAGAATTGTAGACCTCTTGGCATTCAAGTAGCAACAGCGCTTCAACTCCAGCCTCTCTAGCTTGTTGTTGAATGAGGGTGTGAATGATAATGTGATATTTTGCATGATTTCCAATTTGATAAAATTTCATTACTTAATCTGCCTAAAAGTAATGAAGCTGTTATATGCATTATTGTAGTATAAGGTACACATCATGTACATATATCACAGTGTATACGCTACACGTAGGTCTTATTTATGTACCATAGTTAAAAAACTAAGTTAAACTAACCATTTGGGGTGTGATTTGAAAAAGAATTTGAAGATTTTAATGAGAATTCAGAGATTACACAGCTCTGCCATTTATTTACTGTTGGAATAAGGAAGTCCAGATCTCTTTGGATTATTTCAAAATGCAGAGTTAACAAGGATGTTCATCCTGATGCCAGCATCAATATCTGTTGATGTTAAAATTTTTTTAGCTGTGGTGAATACATTGAAGATGTCTAAACACTGTTTCCTTTATAAATATATATATATCTCAGTGGCTATGCTACTGATAATAGCATATTTTGTAATAAAATCCAGCCCAGAAAATCATGTGCAATTTTCATGTTAATTTTTAATTTAAAAAACTTTTTATATTCCAGGAAAATTAATATACAAACAAGACAGGACAAGAACAGGGGGAAAAAAATCCTAAAGGAAATTAATACATTGCAAGACTCTTCTGGAGACTCTATCCATATATGCTAATCCTGACTTGAGAGACTGGTATGCCACTGTTGAAGAGCAATTTCCAGTAGTTCCATGGGTGGTTTTTTTTCTGATATTTACAGTGTATTGGACATACTAGTCTCATTTTGGACCTTAGGCAAGACTTCTCAGAAGCGAAAGCCTTCAGTGCATGAGCTGAAACAAGGGCAACAGTAACCAAATCACTCTGTAATAAAATTTGCCTCATTGCTTTTAAGAACTAGCAGATGGTTTCAACTTTATCTCCCATTGGAGACAAGCTGATTGAATTCAGTCCTTGGTTAATGGCTGCTATTTGTGCAAATGAAGATAAAGAAACTAAGCTGAAGACTGGCTATTCCTGCCTAGCCAAGTAGCAGAGAAGGTTCTGCATGTGTGACCAGTGGTCTTATTTGTAAAAACTGCTTCTTTCACACCATGATGACTGGCAGTAGTGATGCCTTGTCACAATATGCAAGTAAGAGCGTACAGTGGTTTCCTACCTTACCGATTACAGTCATATTCAACTATATAGGTATCTGATGAAAAGAAAATATTTAACAATGAATTCACCAAGTCCTCTTGGTCCTTAGCTCTAATACAGGCATGTAAGAAACTGCTAAAGTATATAATTCAAACAAGAATTAGAGTCTGACACAATCTTATGGATGTGAATCTGGCTACAGAAACCAAATCTGTTACCTTTGTAGTATACATCAGGGTTGGTTAAACTGACCGGATGCCAGCAGGAATTCACAGAGGAACTGCCCATCATGGGCTGCACTCCATTATTTGAAATACAGAGAGACAAGGTTTGAAAAGTTTTTGGTGATCTGTCACTGGAGTATTTGTACCAGGATATAATTTCTACAGGTTTCTTCTCCTTTAGTTGTATCCAACAGCCTATTTGTAGCATGCCAATTTAGTTGTCAGTTGTCAGACCTACATGTAGTCTAACCAAGGATGCTTTGGTGGTTTACAAGTGCAGAATCACCACTGAAAACACTTTGCTGGAAGATTGCTGCTTACCTGGAAAGTAAAGATCCCATCTTCAGCCCCTGCCTGATCAGCATGATGGGTGGTCAGCACAGGGCTGGGATTTGCGGAGTGTCCCCGGCTGCTGGATGACTTCCCAGCTGATGGCCCTGGAATTAGGCCTTTATCCTCTTTTGACTGAGAATGTTACAACTTTTTATTTCCATTTTGAATTGGAACGAATTGAGAGAGTGATTGTGTGAAACTGGACTCTGATCTGTGGCTGAGGAAAACACCTAGAGTTTTTGGGGACCTTGGCTCTTCTTGCAAACAGTGGCAAGATAAGGACACTGGCATGATAAGAAAGGGACTATCTCCAGAAAGATCCTAGAATTCCTTGTTCTGGGACTTGCCCACAACATATCTCAAGTGGTACAGTAAAGACAAGACACAAGGTCATGATGGCATTATAATTCAGTTACAATAGAAGAGAATTGACACACAGAGAAAAACTTTCATTTATACAACTGATCACACAGAAGCACACAGTGTGTTGGTAGAAAGGACAAAGAGAGAGAAGACAGTTTTAATTAGTTACGTTTTATAAATGTGTATGTCTGTGCTCCCATGCATAAAAACAATTAGCTCTCCTAAGTAAACCCAATTCAGATAGACAACAGCATAGCCAAATGAAATAAGAACATACTTTTAATTGTTATTTGTACAGTACTCTCACTGTGTGGCATAGTACCTTTCATACCTTCAAGACCTATACCACATCTGGGTAATGGAAATGCCTAAAATCATCCTGCTATTGTACATTGGTGGAAATAGGAACATGAACCACAGTCAAACACTGACAAGGTTAAGCAATTAGTCTTGCCAGAGGTCTGAACTTGATCCAGACACTTTGGAATTCAGATCAGATGTCTACAAAAGGGTGAAAACCGGATTGGTGAAGTTTCTCATTGACCAGGACTGCAGGACACACACTTTATCAAGAGGATCCAGGATTAATGATTGTCCTTGTCATGATAGGTCTGTCAAGTCTATGCACGGTATATCTGTCATCAAGTCTGGAGCCCAAGTCTCCTTATTTTGTTGCAATTATCTCGGAGAGTTTGTTTCCGATTAGAAGTTAGGGGCACATGTCCGTGTACGTGGGTATCAGCTCTGCCTTTTCTACTGGGAGAAGAGAATGTTAGTCAGGCTATGGGGTTGTGCTCACACAGCTGTGAGACTGATGGACGAGAGCTGACTCCCATATCATCAGTCTCCAGGAGCACAGTTCAGATAAATCTGTGCCTATTTTGTTAATCTTGACGGGGAAGTTTCTTTGTAGTCAATAAAATTGTTGTGTCCCTTGTAAGTGAAAGTGGTGCTACATTTTATCTTTAATTGCTGGTGCCCTAGCACCCCATTATGAAAATGAATTCTTACAAGCATGCACACTTTAAAAGGCAGATAAAATTAATGTAGGAAGAAACCAGGAATATGCAAAAGGGACGTATTTACAGGAGAATGCTGTTAAAATATGTTTTTACAGAGAGAGATTTGGCAGTTGGGTGGGTATTTAATCTTTTTCCCTCAAGCAGAAGCCGATGTGAGACATACAACATTCAGAATGTCTTCAGGTGCTTTCAAAGCAATGTCATTCTTTAAAGGACCAAAGAAGGGGGAGGGGCACTGTGAGACACAAAGCCGATCAAAGGCAGAATAATGAAAGGAGAAATGTTTGAAAAACAGTACAACGTTCACAAGCTGCACAGAGGTTGAACAACTGCCAAACTGATCCAAGGAAAGGAATCTAATCCTGTTAATCTTTTGCTTCATCAGGGGAAAATGCTGGACAAGAGGAAATATTTTCTGTGTAGTAGAACATGGTAAGCACTTCAGTAAGAGCTCTGCTCCAGGCTACATGCTGAATGGTGACCTACTGAAATTATTTAGACTAAGAACCATGACAAGAATTTCACACTCTGTCTGTCTAGGAAAACAGCTTTATCACGCACATGATCTAAAATGTGCTGAAGTATTTATTTTTTGTATGTGGTCTTATTTTTTTGCAAGATTTATATGTTTTTCTCCACCACATGTAATTTTTGGAAATGTGAATCAGTGTTTATGCTCTTGACAGAAAATATCATTATTTTTACCTGTTTGTATCTTTTCTCCTTACAAGAATTTATGTGACAAAATCATGCAGATTAACATTTTCTGTTGTTGGCAGATATGGCTGTAACTTTTAACAAAAAAAAGTGTCGTTTTTCTTTTTTGTCATGCCATCAGAAGGATGTTGGACTATTGAATCTAAGCAGATATTCATCAGTTTGATATATATTGTAACAATATAGATAATCCAATGCTACCTCTGTTAAGGGGAGAAGGAGGTTATGTTTTTGCATTGCCATGCTTTAAAGATTCTGTAGGGTTTCTAACGCACCCAAAAAGACTGTTCCCATGTGTGCTGAAAAGTTAATGCTAAAAAATTTGGATACATTTTAAAAGCCCACCACCTCAGTGGGCAAAGATGCCCAAAGCAGAAATAACTCAGCAATCACTGGCAAAAGCCTGTGACTGGCAGTATTTCGGCAAAACTGACAAGCTGAGAAGAAGACTGGTAAACTGAGGATGTTGGATGGCTAGAAAATTTATGCATGTCAGGTTTTCTTCAATGTACCGTAATTTAGCAGCCCTTTGGGATAATAGAAGGAAAGATGCAGAAGCCATATTAAAGATTTCTGTGAAGAGTTCTGTTTCTCTCAAACCGTTAAGCACAAAACTTACACATGCTGTGCATTATGCTTTATTGCCTAGAACACAGGGCCACAGTGGGATTTCATAAGGATTTAACCTATAAAATTCAATAGAAATATAATAGGTGTCTGTAGAAATACCTTTAAAATTGTGCAGATTTTAATAGTTAATTATATCTTCTGTATGCATTTTTAAGGGGTTTGTAGTACCCTATAGCAAGCACACCAATTTCATTGAAATTGAACAAGTCCAAAGTCTGATAGAAATGGTGTAGCTAATGTTTTTCCCTGAAGAACTAGATATCTAGAAATTGTAAGTCACTGCAGCAGGCTGCTATACTGGTCTCGATTTCAGCTTTGAAAAACAGCCATTCAGGATAAGTGTAGGTTGCAGGAAGAATGAATGCTTAATGCTTAAGAAAACATGGAAGTCATCACCCAAAATGGAGTGGACTATGATGAACATACCGTGGAGGAGTGGAGAAGGGATGTAGGGAACGTTGTATACTATAGTGAGAAGAATATCATGAAATGGGGAGTTATTCTAGCATCTTTAGGAGAGGGAATTTGAAAAGAAAGGACACTGAAGTAGGTAACTCAGAAGAAAGATCGAATGCAATCAGAATCTTAAATCAAAAATGGCTCATTAAAGATTATTGAAGTCTTTTTATTCACCTTGTATTTTCTCAGAAACTTTAGGATACCAGAGAGCTAGAAAAGCTGTTGCATACTTTGGCTGGATTGCTTATTATTTTATCACATTTCTTAAGAGGCTGAGGTGAAATTGTGTGCAGATAACTGAAGTCATGGTAATTCTAATGACTTGATTGTACCCTTTCCTTCCACTCTCAAGAGAACAAGCTGCACCACAAAGTGAGGAAGCTCTGATAGACCCTTGAGAAAGAGTTATTTTAGGAATGAGGGTAGAGTGGTTATAGGGTACATTTGCATTAGCATTTTAGTTTGGATCAGGCTAGTCTGCTTTTTAATGACTTGAGTTATTCCCACAGTCTGTGCTCTCTTTCACATGATACTCTTTCAGCATTTTATGTGAACACCTTCTGCATGAAGCTAAATCAAAAGATGGTCTCCAGAATCTCTCCTAGTGCATTCCAAATGCTAATGGTTGTCAGTCAACCGGTCCAGAGAAGAATCTGTTGGAATACAGGCCCTCAAAACACACAAGATTCTGATTTGCAGAAATAAGTGTTTTGCCTCACAGATCAATTTCTACTGTGATGCTCTTGTTAATGAAGATGTTGCCAAAGAATAACTTAAAGGGATAAAGAAACATAGGTCTCTTTCTCCTCTGTAAAGAAGGTATTTTATTTTTTTTTGTTTTGGTGGAAGAATAAATTGTGCAAACTGAAGTGCCTCAACTGGAATGAGAAAATGAACCTGTGGAAGAGTGTGGGTTAAATACTAAAGGAAAATACGTAGACATGCTTGCATGAAGAAATTCTCACAAGCCGGTGCTGCTGTATTAATTGCCTGTATAGCACTGGCACACACTTTATTACTGCACATAAAAATAATGGGTGAAGCCAATTTACAATTTTCAGAATCTCATTTGATAATCAGCTGAAAATTATTCTTCCTATCCTTGCAGACTTCATTTTAGGAATGTGGTTTTGCATGTACTTTCCTTCCCTCCAGAGCGAGTTGTTTACTAAAGTTTGTAAATGGATTCTATTACAACATTTATTTTGATAATATGTGTCTTGAAAAGTGTGAGTGTTAAACATAGGCTTGATCTAGCAGTCTTTTACTGTGAAAATGTATTCCACAGAGCATTGAAGTGTTGTAGTAAAAAGCTATCTTATAAAATAAACAACGAAATTGAAATTTCAGCTTAAACTACTTTTTCAAGAAATAAGTTACCCTAAGGTTGATGTTTGAACTAGCTGCTATTACTTGTGTGTAGCAGTCATTTCCTTATTGAAAATCTAAATTTATTTAGGCTAAAGTTGGGGGTTGAATTTCTTGATATAGTTACATATAGCATTAAAAAAAAAAGATTCATTGTTGTTACTTAAATTTTACATTTTGGTGCTTCATAGACAGCGAGTAAAAGAGAATATTGCATCCCATTTCATTTTGAATAATATTGAGTGTCTTAGCTCTGTGTAGCTCTGCCTAGAAATGAAATGAGAATGGTTTATTTTATAGTGTCTAATACTGTCCTAGACATCCATTTTAGTTTTAAAGAAGAGTTTGAAATATCTCTCTTTGATAATTAAAAGCATTGTCTTTAGCACGGGTGAGTACTTTGATTCTGCATTTTGTTATTATCTCACTGCCAGCTAAGCAAATATGGATACGCTTATGGGGCAGATAGAACCTTTTTGTCTGCCTAACTGAGATAAATGCCCACTGGTGGTGCAACATCACAAACATTAGGAAAGGTTTCTGTGCCAGCATTCCTCCAGTATGTTACTATTGCAGTATTCTTTACATTTCAGCATGTGGTTGAATTAATTTTACTTGCTAAAGTCAAGGGAAAGTGGACNTCTGATTTGCTCAGAACCACGGCACACACTCATTCAGAATTATAAAGAAACTTGCCTGATCATGAGTGCCTTACGTCATCATAATAGGAACTGCTATGTTCTTTGCCAAAATCTATGCTTGAGGAAATGGAGTATTTGGGGAAAGTGGAGTTTCTTATCAGTTGTCAATTCATAGCAGTATTTCCATGATTCTTAAAATGTTTCTTGAACAGTCCAGTTTAAGTATCTTGATGTCAATTAGATACAGATATTAACTTTCAGATTCAATCTTGAACCAGTTCATAGGGGAAGATATATTATGCCATAACTGTAATATGGAGGCAGGCACTATATGTAGGCAACCTGATACTACTAATTACATTTGATTTGTTGCTGCTTTTGCAGAAGGTGTTCTTTCTTTCATTTGTTGCAGTCTAGAGCTAATAGCTGAAGTATTTGTCTGCGACCACAGATCTGGAGGAAGCAAGGTTAGGCTCCCAATGCTTGCTACCTTGCTCAGATCTCCTAGTCTTTTTGGTACACCTTTTTCCTGGAAATTTCTCAAGAACTTGCATTGATCCTGCATATAAAATGACAGAAGTCTGTTCATGGTGCTGAAGGTTCAAAGCTTGTTTCCTGTTTGAAGGTCAACAGTAGAAACAAATTAAGACTACAACAAAATAGTGCAAATTTCCCTCCTGGCTGCTTTGGGGGACATTCCCATACACAAAGAGTACATGTATGTAAATTTTATGCATTAGTTGTGGGAATGTGTAGAAAGGATGATATCTCTGTAATACTACAGTGGTCCGCATCTCTAACTGCACATGCATCTTTATCAATAGACCTGAAAGTATCACCTTAACCTTTAGCCTGTACACATCCTAAATTTGAAGTATGTGTGCTTATAAGCTGATGTAATGTGGCATTTAGAGGAACTAGAAACAGACAATCCAGAGAAAAGAACATAGAAAACACAGGCAGGAATGAGTAGGATAGACTCTTCCCTATAACACTCTTGGAATCTCATCTTTGCAGGAGAGATATAAAGAGAAAGTACATTTTCCATAATCAGTGAAAATAATTTCAGGTTCTTTTGTCATGTTGCCTAAAACATGTCTTTATATGGAGTTATGTCTACCTTTACTGTAGATTTCCCACATCTGGCATTTCGCAGAAGAAAAAGTGGCTAAAGTGCAGCTAAAGAAAACGGAAAGAGATATTTTACTTTTAAACTAGTGGCTAAATGTTAAAGATGATAGAAAAAAAAGACCTTTTAATTTGCACTATGCTTCTTTTATTGTCCCTTCTGTGTAATATTTGGTTCATTGTTAGCCAATGAGGATAACATAGAATCATAGAATGATTAGAGTTGGAGGAGATCTTAAAGATCATCGAGTTTCAACCCCTCTGCAATGGGCAGGGACACCTTCCCACTAGAGCAGGTTGATCAAAGGCCCATCCAGCCTGGCCTTCAACACTTCCAGGGATGGGGCAGCCACAGTTTCTCTGGGCAACCTGTTCCAGTGCCTCACCATCCTCACAGGAAAGAACTTCTTCCTAATATCTAATCTAAATCTTCCCTCTTCCAATTTAAAACCATTACCCCTCGTCCTATCACTAGACTTCCTGACAAACAGTCCCTCTCCAGCTCTCCTGCAGCCTCCCTTCAGATACTGAAAGGCTGCTAGAAGGTCTCCCCAGAGCCTTCTCTTCTCCAGGCTGAACAGCCCCAGCTCTCTCAGTCCGTCTTTATATGAGAGGTGCTTCAGCCCTCTAATCATTTTTGTGGTCCTCCGCTGGATGCGTTCCAACAGGTCCATGTCCTTTCTGTGTTGAGGACTCCAGAGCTGGATACAGCACTGCAGGTGGTGTCTCACAAGCGCAGAGCAGAGGGACAGAATCACCTCCCGTGACCTGCTGGTCACGCTTCTTTTGATACAGCTCAAGATAGAGTTGGGTTTCTGAGCTGCCAGTGTGCATTGCTGGCTCATCCTGAGCTTCTCATTCATGAGCACCCCAAAGTCTTTCTCTTCAGGGCTGCTCTCCAGCCATTCTCTGCCCAACCTGCATTTGTGCCTGGGATTGTCTCATCCCAGGTGCAGGACCCTGCACTTGGCTACATAAATATACATATATTTCAATAAAGATGAAATATATTTCTCATATTCATTTTTTATGACAGTACACATTGTATCTGATCTTTTAATCTGATGGTAGAAATGATCTTAATAGATCAGATGTTTGATCATAATTTATATTCTTATTTCTGAGAGGTTGTTATTGCACACTTCTGAAAAAGGTGTAAATTTCTCATTAAATGCTCATAGGTCTGTTTTTCTTTGTGCTATCTGCATACCATGTGGTTTGGGAAAAAGTACTCTAACTTTAAGCAGTATGTAATACTGAAATGCACATTGCGTCAGTCCCACTAGGCTGGCTCATTGACATGGTCAGTGTCAGGTGTCAGATGTTCCAGATAAAGGTGTAAAAGTACCAGAACAATGGACAGTGGACAGCTTCCACAAAGGAAGCCTCTTATCTCCTGGGCAGCTAGTTGGTAGCTGCTTTACTGGGGAGGCATGGAGATTTAGGCCCCCTAAATTTCAGTCCTTTCTAAATTAAAGACACATTTTTACTAACTGGGAATCAAAACATTGGATTCCAGTTATATTGGAAGGTAAATTTATATTTTAATTTAAAACACATTAATGAAAAATTACAAGTAATTATACTATGTGCAATTGCTCTTATCAGAGTAGGAGAGAAGCTGAGCTTTTTAAAAATTACATTAGCTACCATATGACATTCTGAGAAACAACTTTCTGTGAAATGAGACAGTTGATAGGTGTATTACTGGTAGGATGTATATGGTAGTCCTTATAGAGGGAAAGAATTTTAAGAGGAGATCCTATCTTTTATAGGTAAAAGATGGAGAGGGTAGTAAAGCTTGCATTGGTGTTACAACGTTTTTGTCCTTTGTTTGTTATTTTTCATTTAGAAGTATTTCAGGGAACTGTGATGCAATGTTGCTTTACACAGCAATTTACAAATTGTTTGCAAAATCACATCTCTCATTGGAGTTCATGTTTGCTGTCTAACTCAGCTCCATCAATCATCATCTCAGAGTTACCTGCTTTCCTGGGGTCTATCTTTCATTGTACTTTTCCTTTCTGCTTCTCTAAATCTCTTTGAGTGTATCATTTAACACCATCTTCAAAAGCAGAACCCAATTACTGAAATTTTCATTCCATGTAAGTTTTCTACATCCAGGGTATGTTCTTATTCTTCGACTAAGAAAGTAGCCAATAAATAACGTACGTAATATATTATTCGTATCTGTATCACTTGCAAACCCTTTAACTATCCATTGAGCATTTGCCCCCTTGTATATGAGGATTTTGTCTTGCAAACACTGAAAGAAACAATTAATTTCAAATACAGGATTAGTGCCACTGAAAGGTAGCTTAGTATATTCCTTATGAATTGCAGTATCAAAGGCCTAAATCCTTTGCTGGCTGATCTTGTGGTTCAATTCAGAAGATGTTACAATCTTACATGAAGGTTCATTGATTTATTGCTAGAGATTGACCTGGTGGAAGTAGATGATCTGGTGGTGGTGGTGAAAATGATGAGGGAAGATCAACCCTGCCATCTTCACACAGAAAATTTGGCTGGTTTGACTGACTAAAGTGTATCTCTGTGCCTAACTTTTCATCAGTAAATAACGGTCAGCCATCTGGCAGTGATAAATTTGGCTGGAGTGGATTCCATCTGCTAAAATATGATGTAAAAATATTCTGCTCTTCCATGGCACTGGAAAGATATGACATCTGGGATTAGACAAAATAAAGAAGCTTGAAATTGGAAGACATTGACAAAATGATTTCCCTTCTGAGGATCTGGAGAGGTGCCATTGCAGGGTGGGACTAAAGACAGGACTATAGCTAGGTTATATCTGTCCACGGATAAGTTTTTTCTAGAAGTTAACACTAGCTCAGAAGTTAAAACATGGATTTCCGCCTTCCCCTCTAACCTCTCTCTGCCATCAACTGATGATATTAAGTAGATTTATGGCCAAGGGAATCTCCTATTAGACTACATGAAGATTTAGGTTTCTCAAGGTGGGCATGGAATCTTATGTTACTTAGCATCCAGCTGTTTCCAGCTGCACAGCTTGTGGTTTCCCAGCAGAGTTGGAAGAATAGGAAAACCAGGAAACTAGTGAGCAAGGAAAAGCCAACAGGCCTTGCCCTGCTTTGCCTACAAGTTGAAGCAGGTGGTTTCTATTTTGATGGACCACTGCACGTATATTATTATTATTTTCAAGGCAATTAATTTACCTGAAGGATGAAGAGGTATGCTGTAGAGCTGATGACAGAACTTCTTTCTTTGCCTTTTCAGTCTTGTGAGATACAGTATTTTATCATCAGAATTCAGGATCTTCCACATAGATAAGGTCTGTTCATGCTGGCTAATTTGTATTTTCCAGTCCATGATTTGTTGATGTGACTGAAAAAGATAACAAAGATGTAACTCATCTATGACTACCAGTTCCCCAGCAGCAATATAATCTGTAACTCTGTTAAGTGTTTTATCGTATTTTGCCTCTGTGTTGCGCCATTCTTGAAGCCTGAAAGTATCGCATGCTTTCAGGTTACAGAGTAAATCTACGGGATCTGGAAAAAAATTGCAAGTCCTCCACATGGGTTCAATTTCTCCAGGGAGCTCACATCCTTTAGACATTGTTACCAAAACACACTTTTCAGTTTAATTTGAGGACTTCATTCTAAATTAAGAACACACTTTTAAGGAATGACATTTTGAAAACTCTGAGTATGATTTTTTTTTTCCTGGGGCAAAGCAAGCTGCTTTCTAAATTATCATGTCCCTGAGAGGGAAGATGTGAAAATAAGGTTCTGCATTTGACCCTATCCTGAAGACTGGGATTGTACTGCATCCTACAGAATTAGTCAGCAGACACTATGTTAATGTGAAGTTCTTTTTATAAATCTAGACAGTGGTATGCCGACATATATTCCCCAATGGCTGCTGTAATGTGAACCAGTAGGTATTTATTTTTAGAATACCATGTACAAGAGTTAGTTTTCAAAAGTCAGTCCTCAGTAATTGGTTTAATAGTAATAACTGACTACTATGGTGCAGTAGTGAAGCTATTATGCGCATTAGAATGTCTGTAAGAGTGAACATTGTTCATTTGTGACTATAGCCAAGAGAAAGGTTTAAACAACTTTTCTACTTCATGTTTTGGCTAAAGGTAATTAAACAAAAAGTTTGTGCAGATTGAAATTTTTTATTAGATGAGCCTTCTCCACTCTTTTTTTTCCAGTTGTTGCTGTAGTAGGAGTGATATAGTTTCTTCATGAGTACCCAGATCTCACATAAATGCATTAAATGCAGTTCAACAAAAAATTACGAGATTGAGAAACATTGGAAAATAATGTAGAATTCAAGTTAATACAAAGAGACTTGGACTAGACATCTACTTTTGTGTGTAAAATGACATATTAAAAAAAATCGGAGTAATTTTAAAATGATCAGAAGCAAACAGAATGAGTAGGCTTTTAAGGCTGAGAGGTCCTAGGAGAGGGATTTAGCTGTAATATTCTTGCGTTTCAATAAGGAGTACAAGTGCTTAAATTAGGCAATTGCTTAGTTGTTTTGCTGACTCAGAGCCTCAGTAAAAATACTGCTGTACAAAATTTTCAAAAGCACTTTTAAAAAGGGTATAGATATTTGGTTTCACAGAATTTGTCTTTTTGTCTTTGAGTGCCATATATTTTTACCTGTGTTGAAAGAATTTTTGTGTGTGTGTGTGTGTGTTAAAGCTCTACTGTATATGCATATATCTAAATATTGTACTTGATCTCTTTTTCTAATTGAGGGTGACTTCCGGTACTATTTTGAAGGCTTCTTTTCACTTCATAACTTCTTTGTGTTGAAGTTTTAACATGTAAAAGTCAACCTCAACTTACATGTAAGCATTTGTAAAAAAATGATTCTTTGGTTAACTCTTCAAATTACATGTACCCAAACAAAGAACATTTACATGAATATGAGCAGACTCACAAAATGAGAAAAAAAATACAAAAAGATGTAGAAGTTTACTTATTTGTAGAACAAGCATGTAATTATCTTTTTCTCTTATTTTGCTTTAAAGTAAGTTCTAAGCATCTACTTCAACATTTACTGAATGGGAACGAATGTACTTAGTTGTACAGAATCTTTACAGAATTTGTGATCTGAAAAGGCATATATGATTAATACAGAAGACATCAACACTCTAGAGTAAGCTGCTGATGCTCAGCAAGTAATATTATTTTCTGAATTTAACAGTACAGCATGTTATAACCCACTTGTTTCCCTCACTTATTTTTGGTCCTCTTTGATGGCAATGTACCAGACTATGATGTACAGTCTGATATAAATATCTGACTAATATAAAGACATTACTTGATACAGTCCTTTGTATAGCAGTAAGCAAATGGAAAATAAACCTAATACCTCCACTCTCTTTCCAATATTGCTTTATTTCAAATAGCTACAATATTAGTACGATAAAAACCACATCAAATATTGCTTCATTGTTGCCTGCCAGCACCTTAAATTCCCTTTAATTTCTTTTGTGTTAGCAGGTTGCATTTACAGAGAGCTTTTGGTTTCACTATTTGTCTCAATTTGCTGAAGTAGTTGAGTATGGTCCAAATGGGAAAATAAATCACAAAGAAAGCTTATTAGGAAAAGTTTATATTGTTGAGTTAGAAAGCAGTAGGCAGATAAACTGTAAACCAGATAAACTGTATATTGCTGTCTTTTGGGGAAACTAAAAAACAAATAAAATCTTTAACTTGGACACTCAAGTTTTTCTCCAAAGGTTAAGCTGATACAGCAGTTACTTCTTTAATTATTTATGGAGGAGACATGTGAAACACCTGCCAAAGTTAGCAGAGAGAAAATAATGGCTAGTATTAAACATTTGACCTTGAAAGCAGCTCTGATTGAAAATAATTACACTAAGTTTTAAAACCTTTATTTCCTGTTCTGGTGGCAATGTCCTTCTTAAGCTGTAATAAATTGCCCAATCATCTTAGCATCAGATTAACTTGACTCAAGTGTTTATTTCACATTAAGCTTCAGCATTACTGATGCACTATGTAAAAGTGATATTAATTATCTTTAGGGTTCTTTTTTAAAAAAATAAAATCCAGATTTCTTTGGTGGTTTAAATTTTCATTGAGTTTGCCCTCAATGTTCCACTGAGGCCAGATGTCATTTCAACATATCAAAATCTTAAAATAAACTCTGAATTTTCTGCTGGTCTCAGTGATGTTTTGGTATTGAGCAGGTGCAAATGAGTTCTCTTAGACTCCTTTGTTATGTTTATCTGTGTTGTCAATCTAGTTTACATTAACATCTGGAAAATGGATATGGGAAAATTATTGGTCTTGTTAATTATAATTAGCTGTCAGTCTTCTCAATGAGAGGTATTTTGGTCATTAAGTGAATAATATTGGCTCATGAATATTCCTTCATAAAATAGATACTTAAAAATGAATTGTAAAATTCTTGCTTTCAAGCATAACAATGCCCCCATAACCACTGTTCTCTGATTTGTGCAGGGCGTGTGGCAAACATTTTGCCTCAAGGATACCAGGTGTAGCTCTGTAAGGTCCTTTGATTAATGTCTGTCTAGTAACATCACTGGTTGCTTTGGGCAAACTGTTCTATAAAAGGAAACCTTGCTGACATGGAAAAGAAAATTGCAACTCTGGTGTGCCATGAGATTTTAATTGCAATAAACAACAATTAAACAGATTATTATAGCAGTGCAATTATTACTTTAAAGTTGACATTGTGTCAGCATCTTATTTTCATTGGTTTTGTAATCAGCCTGTGGAATTTGCCTTGAGCCAGAATAGAAAATATTTTTAAACTCAACAACACCAAGTTTTAAGGCAGCTTATTTTTGTAATGTGTTTTAATCACTGGAAAGATTTTCAGAGTTTTCTTTCTGTTTCTTACTTTTTTGGTCACAAAGCCATCAAAAAGTTTTTTGAAGTTATCTGGTTCACAACAAGCCAAATCCTGTTGCCCTTATGCAGTCAGCTTCCCTCTGACTGAACTAATTGTGTGTCCGCTGTATTGTGTGCTCATAATGCACCTATGCCTTGTAAGAAAACTAGTGAATAATATTTTTAAAAACTTTTAAAGCAGTCTAAGTGTTTCATAGTATATCTCTGTCCTGCCTTTGTGGGTTAGAGATAACTAATAGAGACTGAATCTCTCAGTTTGAAGAAAATGCATCTTGGCCATGGCCCATATTTATCTTTAAATAGCAGTGACAATAGCAAAAGGATTTTCTGGGGATTACAGCCGAAGATATAGTTCCTCAATGTGATCAAGAAGACAGTTTTTTTGGACCTTTCTTTCTTCTGCCTATCCACTTCTTGCTTTAAAGAGGCAGAACTGGCAATGTAATTGATGGAGAGGTTATGGCATTTCTAAATGAAAAGTAGAACTTCAGTAGGATTTGAACTAAATGCCTTTGAATACAGACACATTTTCCACTCTCCTACACGTCACTTTGTGGTAATTGAGCAAATTTTATAGGGCTGAAATTAGTCACAAGAGAACTCTCTGTATTACTGTGTGAAAGAAATGGAAGCACAATGAGAGTTTTGAGAAAAAAGAAAAAAAAATTAATTAAGGAAAGAATATATCTGGGGACTAGTTTAGCTTCCGTATGCTTCAGCTTTCGAGCTTACCTGCCTGATGACTGCAGAGAGACTAAACCTGCAGACTGGCTTCCAACCCCTGCAGCCCAGATGGGATCAGCCTTTGGCAAAAAGGCAAGGAAAAAAAGGAGCCTGCAAAGCTCCAACTACTAACTGTTGGCTTCTGTAGGAGAAACTATCCAAGAGAGGGGGAGACCATGCAGGTTTCCACACCTTTGCTAGCAAACTGCTGCTTGAAGAACACAGGAAGCACTCATTTGGACACATTCCTTCTCACCAATGGAGGCAAACCAAGCCAAAGGCTGTTCTGTCACAGTACAGGGTCCACAGAACTTGTAAAACTGGATTTTATTTCATTTTATTATCTTCCATAGAAGAATTCAGAACAAGTAGGAAAGTTGTCTAAGCCTGGCCCTCAATACAATAAGAGTGGTGGTTGCCTAACTAGTGAGATAAAGGAGAGCATAAGGGTTTTTTTCAGTGCTTTGTCTATGTTTTTAAGTTTATATGAAAGAAGGTTATCAAAACTTGTCCTTGCATGAAGGATATAGTTGAAGGACGAAGCATGAAGGATGAAACAGCAGCCACTGTAACTGCAGGCAAGAAACAAATGTATGGACATGTATTCACATTTCCAGTGGTCACATAATCCTTTGTGAAACATCTGCCTCCGAGGCATTATTCAGCCCTGTGGTTCTTTGCTTGCTTTTCTGGTATTCTGATATTACACCACTGGATGAAGCACCCTACTAATTGGGATATGCACTTATGGGTGGTTGTCAAAAGAGAAAAAGCTGCTCATCTTGGAGTACCAGGAGTTCTCTTGGGCATGCTGGCTTTATTCACATCGTATAGTTAATGCAGCATCCATCCTTGCCTTGTAGCCTTGCAAGTCTCCATGTCTGGGGTCAGTGGGCAACTGGGGTGTGGTTACTGCAAGCTCCTGTAAGCCTTTCTCTTGAAATACAAAGATCTGGCGTGTGTATGCACAGAAATGATGCTACTAACCTCAAATCTTTAAGCTGTCTCCCATGAGTTACATGTACCTTAGTAGTGGAGTGTGTGTATGAAAAATAAATCATAAAAAGCTTCCATTAGTGCAAGGTAAATAATTTTTTTGTTAGGTAATTATATAGTTAAGTTGGGTATTATGCAGTAGGGCCTGACATATTTCCAGCTGTGCATATAGTTATAGACACATAACTCAATGTGTATCATGGATTTATTTAAGGTGTAATAAATTCTTGTAAAACTTAGTATTTTTTTCTTTACATGAACTTCATGGAACCATGATCAGCATTCTGATTCTGTGTTACCTGGGTTTTGAATATTTTAATGTAAGAAAAGGGTCATCATAATGAAGGTTCAATATGATAACATAATTGTTCTCCAAAATTCACTTTATCCATGCCATGAGTGGTGTCTAAAATTGGAATAATTAAAACCAGAAACGTTAAATCTATTTAAAGTTTTATTAGATTATTGGATAACTAAGGGGCCATTATTATTCCGTTTATTGCTGTAGGAATGTATCTGGTTGAATTTTTTGCTTGGAAGTGGTTAATTTATTAAGTGTTTTCTGGCTGCATTATGGATTTGGAAAAAAAAAATTATTTGAACACCACCCTGGAGTTCACTTCTGCACACAGTTTTTCTTCATCCTACTGTCATCATTCTTTCATATCTGCAATTTTTTGCTCATTATGGAGAAATTGATGCTTTAATTTCCACATCATTTCATTGTAGAACTATAAAAGTTACCTAAGGAATCTCAGCAACCCATTTAATTTAATCAAAAACCAGAAAAAGCAATTACAGTTGTGTATCAAGTCATCATTCTCTCTTCTGAGATGTTATTTAATTTTGGGAAATCAGTTTTCTATTTTTCTGTGTATTAGCCAGCACGACCATGTTGACCTTTGGTACCTGATTTCAGAAGTTTTACATTAATGTTGGAAGGAGAAGTTGCATCTACAAATCCTTCCAAAGCATAGATTCCTTTTTTTTTTTTTTTTTTTTTTTTTTTTTTTTTTTTTCCTTTCTTACCCAGGGCACTACACTTTTTCTGCTCATGAAATACTTCTGAGTTATGTAAACTGTTTTGTTTTCCTTGTGGCAGGAATAGGTATTATTACAGTGATTTGATGCTCCATTGTCCCTGTCCATTGTTCCGAGAAACTTTATTCTGGCTGCTCTTCCAATTTCAGCTTGTCTGTAATTTAATTTTCTAGACTTCATTCCTGACACTTAAGGACATACTTACTTAATGACAATGTTGCTTGCCTTCAGCAGCGCTGTTGTGGGTGGAAGTTTTATGCCTGTGTGAAGGGTGCATAGAGATAGACTTTTTATTAATTTTTAGTTAAAAGCATTTTAACTTCAGACAAAAGGAGAGCTTGAAGGAAGAAAAAAAGATTGTGTCCATGTTAAAAAGAAAAAAAAAATGCAGTGCAAATTTACTTTCTAATCTCCAGTGTGCTGTGTTTCAGATGCAATTTGACATACGTGGACTTTGCATTCTAAGGTCCTTGAGTTTTTTGCAATAAGTATTGAAAATATGACAGTGAATAGTGGTATTTCTAGAAAACACCATCTCAGTCTTTTTCAAATATTAGTGCCTAATTACACTCAGGAACAATAGGATTGATTTGTTATTGTATGGTTCCCGGTTGCCAGTGCTGACGTCTTTGAAAGAAAACAAAACAAGCAAACTACCCAACATTAATCATGTAATGATGTTATCAGATTTACATATGAGGGATATTCTCTCTTTTCCCCATTCATTTTCTGTAATGATCATTACTTCATGTTTCACTGTGTCTTGATTGCCTCCCTGCTACCTGTCCAAGAGCTGATCCAAGCAGCTGGGCTGGACTGGCTCACAAGCCAGGGACGGTTAACTGCAAAGGCCACTTCAGTCAGTGGCCAAAACCATCTACACTGCCTCTAATCCAGGTTTCACTGAAAGACAGGCAGCAATAATGAACCTCTCAGCTTGTGACCCTTACGTGTTTTCACACGTGTCTTGTCCTAGAGGAACAGACCAAAGCATTTTGCTCTCTAGAAGGTCTACTGAAGGTCTTCCAGCTTTTGAAATGTGCATAATGAGCTCATGGTGCAGAGCAATAGTTGTTTCATTAGTAATATGTTATATTTTAAAAAAAAAAAAAAAAAAAAGCCAAGTAGCTTTTAAGTTTTGTGTTGATTGAATCCCATACTTAAGTACTCTGTGTTTTGGGTAATTTGCTCAGGAAACTTTTATATATAACATTTTCAACAGATCAACTTGAACCAGCAGTGAAACATGCCGCCATCGTCTATGTGGATTTGTATGCATTTCCACTTTAGAACTTTGTTAAAATGATGACAAAAAAACAGTGAAAGAGCATCTAGAATTACTTTTGTAAATTGCTGTCTATATATGTTAAGATGTAAATGTACTGGAACAGGAAAAGCAAGAATAATTAGTGAAAGATATTTCCAGTGCTCCCATGCTCCCAAGAACAACAACCTTCTTAAGTAAATAAATTACTACATAAATTAATACAGCTTTCAACTGAATTTGATCTTCAATCATTCAGGATAATCAAGCTTGTGAACTTTAGTCAGTTAGTGGTGGTCTAGCAAAAGTTCACTGCAGTTACTCTAGGCGTCCAGGCAAAGCACAGACAGAAAGGACAAGAAAAAAATGTATATTGATGTATAGAATTGAAGCTTATTTGTCATCTTTACTGCTACTGTTTAATGTTCATTAATTTTCCAAAGTATATCTTTATTCAAACAGTATAATGTTACATCATGGTGGCGTTTGGCTGTCTCTTCATTCATTACCACCATAAAAAAAAAAAAAAAAAAAAGGATATATGTCATGAAATCGTTGCTTAAGTCACACAGCAAACTAAACATTAATTAATGATTAATTGATGTCCAAATTCTGTGAGTTGTCTCACAGTTGCTTAAATGCACAAACTTTCAGAGAACGTAAATTCCTGAAGCAAGAAGGAAACGGTAAGTTGAATCTCAGAAGATCAAAAATCAGGTCCTTGAGTGTTGACAATACATTATAAAGTAGTGATATTGAAACATAAGCTATTCTATAAGCAATAGCAAGCTTGGGTAAATAGGGTACTCTTCTACAAGCAAACTTTCTAAATTCAGTAACAACAACAAATCCACTTCTAAATCTATTAATCAGGTGTTAATGTATGAATTTCCCTGAGATTTTTTTTATCACCGTTATGCTAAAAAAAAAAAAAAATTGCAGAGAGTTTCTTTAAACGAATATTAACATTTTCAATTTGTTACTTCAGGGTCACCGTATGAACACATAAGCTTTTCTCTGCCATCCCCTTAGGACATTGCATCTTGCTAAAATCAACATTTATGGAGCAGATTGATATGGCTTCTGACCTTTAGACTCAGAGCTGTATCTGAATCCTGGCTGCATCAGGCAAGGAAATTAATGAGTGTACCACTCTGTCTTGCTGTAAGATCTGTTCCTATAATGATAATTATAATGGCACTGTTATGTTATTATGGTTGAGGTGCTGTCACCAATCCCATTATTGAAACAGAACTTTTAAGGGGTTGATAATTCAGCTATAAAAACAATATTTATGTTGTGGTGGTATAATCAAGGGTGAATATAAGAAAGGGAAGACTAGCTGTTTCTACTGAGCACTGCTGGGCTAGGACCCAGTCTGACTAATTTAGCATTCTTTTTCCTTGGGCTCCTTATGAAGCCCTCCATTAAGTTAAGTATATGCTTCCATGCATGGTGCCATGTTGGGGCTTTGCAGGCCTACAGAGGGTCATTCTGTCTCCATATGATTTCCTCTTTTTTTACTGTATGGTTACCTTCTGAAGACCTTCTGTATCTGACTACATGGGTAATGTACGAAGCATACTCAGGGGTACAGCTACCTTCAGGACCTCAGAGCACTCCAGTTACTTAGAGCTTGTGGAATGGCTAAGACCAATTTCATCTGGAAGAATTCAGCTTGTATCAGTGGACCTTCTAGTGTTTTTGGGAGATGGGATTGATCTTCTCTAGTTTTAATTATCTGAAAATTAGTCATTAAATCTAAACAAGTCATTTAAACTCCTGTAGTCAATGGAAGTCTCTTGGTTTTGGTTATCTTAGACACCTATTTTCAGATGGGAAGGAATGTTCTCCAGGGATGTTTTTTTTCCTCTAGTAATTAAAAGGACAGCAATAACTTCAAAAAGTGTACATGACTATCCTAAGTTCACACATGTAACCTACAGACCCATGTGTTAGGGCAAATGATTCATCTCTTGTGCTATGAAAACTGAGTTAGAAGACTTGTCAGAGTCATAAGTTTGGAGGTTTTAGTTTTCAATGCCAAAGAACATTACAACACTTTCACACATATATGCAGAAACTAAACAAAAAATTCTAGTGCCAGATGAGAACTTATACAGTACCAACTCATGTGCAGTAACATCTTTATGCAAAGGGACAGGGACTTGTGAGGTCTGCATGTATGTACACACCAGCACAGACGTGTGGCTACCTGAATATATATTGGGAAGCTTGGATAAATGTTTTGATACTTTGGACTGTGTTTTCTCATTTGGGATGATAAAGCTCTAATGTAACTTTCATATGAACCAACACACTGATGTTTCGTAAAGTGTGAAGATAATTATCAAATATTCAGGTCATGTCTGATTTTGTGGTAGTCCATGATATATTGTTATTCCTCTTCATTAATATTCATTATTAGATTTTTATTTATTAATTATTTATTCTGCTCCTTATTTATTGCTACTGCTGGCTGTTGATATTATTGTTTGATTACTTGATTGCAGTCATTAAAGGAACTCTATTAGATGTAGGGTCTGCATGGGGTTAAGCACATTGTGCAAACAGTTAACAATACATGTGAAATGCACTAGCTGGTGGCTTTAAATTCTTCCTTTTATTCCCCTCTCAGGACACTGAGGTGACTGGTTTAATGGCAGAGGAGGTATTTTAACTTATTCTCCTCACTAAATGGAGTGCCACAGCCTAGTAATTTTGAAATAGTTCTGGCACGAAATGGTTGTATTTCCTCTCTTCCTTCATATCAGACTTATGTTTGCAGATTTTTTGAAAAAGGCATTCTTCTTTCTGAATAGTAACCTTATGGAAATTCACTTCTAGCTAAAATTCTGTACCTCACCAAGAGTCTGCATTCTGCCTAAATTTAATAAAGTACATGGAAAGTGAGAGGCAACATTTTTCCGCATTTCTACTCAAACTAAGCAGTAATCTATTTCTGGTCCAGTAAATTTTGTAGAGCGGATAAAGTAATATATTCATGGTCAACTGTGTTGGATTCTATTAAAATAATGACTTTCATTAGTGACATGCGTCTTGAATGTCTGCTGTCTCACATATCCAGGAAACACTGGGTAGTATTTCTTACCAAACGTAAGTAGTATTTTACTTGAATAAAAGTTTAAAATTTAGCAAATCAGCTCAAGGAAAGTGCTCTAAAAACACAATTATAATTCTATGCTTTTAACTAAATTGCTAAGACTAAGGTGGGCATAAACTGCCTTTTTTTTTTTTTTATTTGTTCTGATTATCTGTTAATATAGCAAAGTGCAAATCAATTTGTAAGAGTACATTAAAACTCACTGTATTTTTTGCAGGAAGGCTTTAAGGAGATGTCATATTTTAAAACAATTTTTATGTAACAAAGAGAATCTCTGTTTTACAGCCGATGCAAAATTAATGGATTAGTCAAAATGAAAAATAATATTCTGGACAGACTATTTGAAGATATTAATGCAATTTTGAAGTATTTTAGCGAGCATACTGAATATATGCATTCATTTGTCCTTGATTGCTACTTCATGGTGACAATTCTTTATGAAAGCAGTTTCTGTAGAGTAAGTTATTATTTTGTATAAACTAATGGTGCAATAAATTTTTTCAGTACCACAACAAACTTGGTTTAGTTATTAAAAAATTCACCCAGTACACAAAATGATTCTTCACTCTTTTCTGGCCCCTCTTGTTTAATAGATGTGGAGTTTTTTTGATCTTGCTAATACTTCCCTTACTTAGGAGAAAAAACTATAAATTTGTCTGCATGTAACAGTGACTATTCTTAATTTATTCAGGAATCATTTAATAATCAAAATGTTTATTTCAAAACTAGTTTCTAAGCCTATCTTTAGGCACTTAACTTTGGTGTTTCTTTAGGAGGTTGGTTGCCGTAGTTGCCCTTGTTGCTCTTCCCTCTACAGTGAAGAGAGAGAAATAAAAAATCCAAAGGATAATTTAGATCATAACTGGGCCAAATCACCCCTTGAGTTGAGTATCTTTGTACTACTCACAGAGCTCTTGACTTGTAATGTGTTTACCACTGATAATTTTGTGGAATCTTTGCTACTGGACCACAAAAAGTTAGATGGTGCCTAGGAAGTCAATTAGCTTCTTGTTTCCAGATGGAAAATTGCATTTAAAGACAATTAAGAATGTTATATTGGTAGTCTTCTACCTAATCTAATCTTAGAGAGTCTCTTGAGCTAATAAAGCAAATGAACAGGTTTAAAGATGCAACTTCTCTGATACACAATTCATACCTGAGGAATGTTCAGAAATTCCTGTTCTCATAAACCTCTATAGTCTAAGAATGCCAAAGATGGCTGCCTTGGCAACTTTCCTGATGAAATTTTAAACACATGAAGTTGCTAAATACTAAATAAGTTAGAGGTGAATTCTGCTGCCCAAGGAGTACACTTGGGAACTTCAGGGACATTGAAATATCCTTTAAAATAAATATTTTAAAAATTGTGTCTGTACAGAGGGAGCGAGTTTTTAATAGGTTTATTTCTTTTGTACACAAGAGTTTTCACAGATCTGAGCAGTCCCAAGTGAAATCTATTTTATCCTCTCATTAGGCATGTGGTGTCACCTTGGGTTGGATGTATTTTGCTCAGCTTTAGCCACGTGACACTCAGATGTCTAAGTCTCAGCTCTACATCTGAATTATTTTTGATTGTTATTTTTCAGAATGAAACACCCTTCACCTGTATCTGTTTTCTCCATTATAGAATTTTCCAGATTTGATTTGAATATCTAATTTTTAGGAGATTGATTTAGGACAAGTTAATCCTTTCTATCTTGTATTTATCACTCTGAAATCCAAAGAAGAAGTTGCGTTCAAAAACTTGCAATTTCTGGGACAGGCTGAGTTTAATTTTGAATCTTGGAGTTTCTTTTATACATGTAGACACATATGAAATAAAAAGATTAAGGTTTCTGCACCTTAATCTGGGGTTACTTGTACCTTAAACAGGCTTTCTAAATGGCACACAAACACACACACAAAATAAAGCTGGGGTACAATCATAATTGCACAGAGTAGCTTTATTTCATTTTATTATTTCAAAAAATAACATATTATTCCTTCTCTCTTATTTTAGTTTGGGAAAAGATTTGAGAAATATTTCACAGAGCTAGTCATTTGTATTGTGCCAAAGTCCTTGCTAACTTTTCCCCTGGTGTGTCCTATAATATGGAATGATTTTCAATGCAGTAAACACACTCAGCATTGTGAAAATAAATTGGAAAGGATCATGGTATAGTTTATTAAGGCTGACAACTCTTTTTATTCTTCAGATAAATGCTGTACATGCTGAAGGGCAGATTATAAGTAATTTATGGTCAATAGAAATATTGTGAAAGTTAAATCTGATATTAATTTGAAGTATCTCTTCTTTCCTTTAACCTTGTTCTCTCATTGATCTTGATGGCTGGAGATTTTTCAGTATTCCAGAGTTACAGAGACCTGGATCCGCTGTGATCCTATCTCATGATGGGTTTTTTACCTTCTTGATAATTTTAGAAAAAGAAGCAATATCTAAATAAAGGATCTAGTTCTGACTTTTATCATGGGAAGCAGTGTATCTTGATTTTCTCCTTCTAATACCTGTTGCTCTTATTGTTTGGTTGTAATTTGTGAAGAACACAGGACACCACCAGAAAAGACTATAGGAAAACCTTACATTTTACATACTTTGGAGGCTCAAAATTAAAGTTTCTTTTCTACTTTTAATAAATATATAAGCTTACCAACCAAGATAAGTTGACAACAGAATCCTGGACTTCTAAAAACAGCTTTTTCCCAAAATTTCTATATGGCGATTCTCAAAATCTGTAGATAAGAATATGCTGGATGATTCATACATATTCCGAGTATTAAAGTAATGCAGTTGTTGTAATAACACTGTCTTACTTTTTTGGTTTGTTTTTTTTTTCCAGTTTTTTTTTTTTTTTCTTAATTTGCAACAAATCTAGTGTGTATTTATGATAACAAACATAAATTGATTGCTTCCCTTGAAATTTTGGTTATGTTTTAAACTTTACTCACCATTTTCCAGGTGCTTCTAATTCTATACTTATTTTTTTAAGATTATGTGAATACAGTTTTAGGATCAAAACAAACACTGGTGACATTAGGACTATTTCCCAGTCTTTTTGCAATTATTGTCCTTAATGGTGATTTATAAAGGACAACTTAACGTTTTTATAGGCTTTTTTTCTTTTTCTTTTTTCCCCACTAAGCTAAGTTTTTTTTAATATGGAAAATTCTTGTATTTCATAAATGGAATAATTAAGATTTGAACTGCTTTGATCTTTGCACTGCTGTATCATTTAGATCTGACTAAGACTGTTTACAGACCACAGTCTGTTTGCAGAACAGCAGGCAGGGATGAAGCATTTAGTCAATCAGAATAAAGAGAGCTGCAAGGTCAAAACCCCCTATTCCTTCTCTTTCTTTCGCAATACATCTTATTTGTTAATATTTTAATTATTAATGATCAATATGTAATGGTTAATATTAATACACTTCATAATTTTACTCAGTAGAATTTATACTAAACATGAGAAATGAAAGGACATAGCACTCATAGCAAATGTTTTTACGATGTTTTACATAGTACTCACAGCAAATGTTTTACATATCCATAATAGATTTGATTTACTTCTACCTGCATTCTTATAGCATTTATTGATATAATGCTTTTGGTTATCATCATTTCATTTTACATGTTCCCTACACAATTATGTTGATGTTATGATATGCATGCACACCAAAAAGAGCCAGAACATGCAGAACAAAATGGTAGGCAAAGTTCCACATCTGAAAGTTGTTTTCTCCACAGTGTCCTTAATCCACGTGCCAAAACCAAACAGAAGTCTCTATACCCTGCTCTCTTGTGAAAAATCTGCCTTGCTAACCAGTCAATAATATATGTGTTGTGGACAAGGTTTCTTGTGTGTTGTTTCCACAAAGTTATACCACTACCTCTGAATTTGGGTGCCCTGAAATTTCCCTTCCCCCCCCCCCCTTTTTTTTTTTCTATAAGCACCAAAAGGACTTTTTCTTAGACGAGTTGTGATGGGTAGTTTGAGGAGGTAAGAGACTAGTATTTTCCGTACAAGCACAAAGTACACTTGCAATCTAGAGACACACTGTATCCCTAGTTGAATCCATCATGATAATTAGTCCCTACTTTGTCTGGTCCTCTTGTAAGTCTGAAAGAATTTTATTTTAAGTAAAACTCAAAGCTAAACTGTGGTTTAAGGTGCATTTTGAGTTGGCGTTGCTGCAAGGTGAGGTCCATCACCTTCCCTGATGTTCCTGCGTTTGCTTTGTGTTTTTCCATGCATGGTGCAGGCTCTGCAGTGGGCCAGGCTGCAGGGCTGAGCTGCCCACGTTGCTTTCCCAGAGTGGTCCAGCTGATAAATGCCTGTAGTGGTGCAACCCAGGGTCTGATGTGGGGGCAGAGAGAAGAGACTGCTTAGTGAGGGTCTGGAAAGGGGGAATGGATGCCAAGTGTTTTGAAAACTTCCACAGTGTCAGTTTAACTTTTGTGTTAAATTATGTCCTAGGAGATTTGTGCCTGCAGAAGACACCCTTTGCATCCCATGTACGAAGATAACCAGTTTCAATATTTAGACACCTGAGGACGTCTAACTGAGTAGTTGATTTTATAGAGAGACTGTGCCTTTTGACAGCATTTCAGGTAATTCATTCTTAATTGCTTTGTCTAAGAACAATAATATGAAAACTGTAACCATGTTTCACTCAGCAGAAAGGATTTTTAATCTAGCACAATGAATACCTTGCAAATTAGCATGAAGCTATGGAGCCCTTCACCTTTGTTTCACTTCAAATAAGATCTGTGCTGGTAATGACTGAAAGCTGTAGATTCATGATAGCTATTACAGAGAAATGAGTTGAAGATCTTAGCCTAACAAAAGAAATAATTTGTTTGGAAACCAAACAACCCCTTCACCTTTAGTGCTAGTCCCACCAGAGAGAGGTCCGTGCTTTCTCAAAGCCTGGGAAAACCTGTGCTTGTATTGCTGGACTTCCCATGCAGTTCATCCCATCTTGCACAGAGATTGCACTTGCTTGTGAAAAAATAACTTTTAACTCTTACATCCAAATGTTTGTTGATGTTTCTTCAGGAGAGACAAGGTTGCTGACATGAGTGAAGCCCTTTCAGAGAACTATCTAACTTCCCCAGGTCAGAGTACCCTTGGACTAGGTAAGCTGAGCCCATTAAATACACTTGTACATTTGCAATAAATACTGAGGAGATAATTTTTTCCTCACAGAAATCTGTTTTTTCTTCTCATCTTCTCAGCATTCTCCATTTAAGTACAGACTGAACAAAAAATAGAGACTTAAACTGGTTACCAGCTCTAGAAGCTTCTTTCATCTACATAGCTAATATTTTGGGCATCCTTCCATTCAGATTATAGTGTGTGAGAAAGATAACAAGTCTCATTCTGCGTAGTTTTCCCAGATGTTTTTTTGCCAAAGGGAACAGCTGCCATTGTCACAGTTGTAAGCTCTGTGCTTGACAGCACCTTATGTCAGACCCTGGAATGGAAATTTTTGGGGTTTGTTATTTTTCCTTCATGGCAAAGTGATGTTCTGACTTGAGGATACGGAGCATTACAACATTATTTGGCTGACAAATGCAATCCCTATGAGAAATTATGGCAATATACCAACACCACATGCATCATTTTAGATTTTGCTTTAGACTTTAGACTTTAATTTAAGATTTCTTACAAGTCTGCTCATGTGAATCATCCCTTTTTTGCATCTTAGAGACATGGGCAGGTTATAGGTTTTCCCAGTCCTCCTAAGCAGACAGATGTAGTGCAATACATTATGAACTAAGATATGGATAAATGGGCTTCAAGGCCAAAGCAATTTGAGAGCAATTCATATCTGGGACTTTTCTTTTCCTTCTTAACTAGTTCATGCTGAAAGAAACAAAAGTCTTTAAGCATCTTACTGATATTCACTTATGAATTACTATTACACAATCTCTCTTTAGATATTACTCAGTATGAATTATGATATGAAAACAGATATCTGACTTGATGTCACATAAAATATTTCAAGTCTATTAGTGCCTAACAAGGTTTATTCAAACAAAAGTTGCAAACCTTGAGATTAGAAAGCTATTTTAAATTTACAACGTCCATAATGGAAATTCAGGAAAAGATGACAGAATATAGATTTGCAAATCTTCCTGTACCAGCCAAAGAAGTCAATGTATATATACATTGTGCATCCATATTCTATGTGAGTACCATAAAATAATATGGTAGGCTTNGTGTTTTTGTTGTTTTTTTTTTTTCTTTCTTTTTTTTTTTTTTTTTTTTTTTTTTTTTTTTTTTTAATATGATATACCTGGGAGAATTGGAGATGGGAGAACAAACTATATGTGACAGATGTTAGTCAAATTACTTACCACATGACCGGAATGACAATGCATATTACAGTGATGTACATGATGTTAGGTACAGGGGCTGTACAGTTGAGCAGTAGAGAAGAATAACCTGGTGAAAGAGGAAATGTGTTGAGATTTCCCCCAAACCAAGCCACTGCTATTCCTGTAGATGAAAAATGGAGCTGACACTGCTTACAATTTTTGAAAAGCCCAAAATAAGCCAAAAGAAAATATTCAAAACCTCACTAGATAGTTTGATTTGTGCTTTAGCTGGAGACTTCTTGACATTGCATCGACCTTTTTTTTTTTTTTTTTCTGGAAAAGGAACACAGGTTCTTGGTGTATATTCTAGACAGAAAGAGATTTTGCTTTCATAGAAGTAAGAAGTGTCCAAAAGGATCAAAGATGAAATTATTTGACTTTTCTTGCAGGTTTATGTGATGGAGACAAATTGGGGATGGAAAGGAAAAGAAGGCTGTAGGTTTCAGATTAACATTTCCATATGAGTTGTTTGGATTTTTCCCCCCCAAACAATCTTCTCCCTCTTCCTTATCAGCATCTCCTACCTGTGGCTTCAATAAGAGTCAGGTTTTACTTTATTTTGGCTACTGCATTTGATATTTTCGACACTGGGAAAAGTATTTGTTTGCACTTTCAGCCTGACACAGTTAGGGAAAAGGGAAGAAAGGGACAAGAAAAAAATTGAGCCATGAACTTGACAGTGAGCTTATTTGACTGGTTTTGTATGCAATGTTTTTTCCAAGTCTGTGCATAGTCTGTGATAAAGACAGAAAAAGAGCCCATTAACACGACTAAATACAGCTTCTGATGATCTTTAAGGTCTCTTCCAACTCTAACCATTCTATGATTCTATGACTCTAGTTGAGGTGCTCATGTGTGGTTGTTCTAGGTGCCATAGACAATAGTTGATCTAAGAGATGACTTAACAGGGACAGTTTTGCTCTGCTACCAGAGATGGAGCCTGGGCACCTAAGTTAGGTACCTCAAATAAGGTATTAAGATTATTATTACTTTAGGCCGTGAGGGTTGGCATTGTAAGAAGGGGAAAATCACCCTCTGCTGGACCTATTCCAATGGTTCTATGTCCTTTTTATGTGTTGAGTACTCCAGAGCTGTACACAGTACTCCAGGTGGGGTCTTACAAGCTCAGAGTAGAGGGGGAGAATCACCTCCTGTGATCTGCTGGTCACACTTCTTTTGATACATCTCAGGATACGATTGGATTTCTAGGCTAAATCTTAGCAGACAAGGGGCTAAATCTGAAGCAGAGTTTGGGGGAGAGGATGTGATGGATTAACAGTAGTCACTCTCAGAGAGGTGGATAAAAAGGAAATGATAATATCTGTTATATGAAGTAAGGACTGTATAATGGCTAGATGAGTTTAGTTCATAGAGTTGTGACTGTGTTAGGCTATCTCTTCACATCACCTTTCTTCTCATATGTGTCTGGGACAAAAGGACAATATTTCTCCAGTTTGACCCCTGGTACAACACAGATCAAAGCACCTTACCTTGATTCCTGCATTGTATCTGTAATTTGGGGGTTGGACAGCGACATATCTTGGTTATAGGTAGAATAACTGCTTAATGGACCATCAGAAAGTCATGAAAAATCACAGCCTATGGCCTCCAGTCATCTAGGCAAGAGAAATATTTTTTTAGTGCCAAGAACACTCTGATTTATAGTTCTGGAACTTCTTCAGTGTAAATTGAATATATCCAGGTGATTGAATGGAAGTATTAACATCACACTCTTAATAAATTCTCTCTTAAAACTGTATTTCAGTAACATAGAAAAGTCTGGTATCAGACCAAGAAATCTTGTGTTGATACATGTTGAATGTGTATATTATTGTATTTTTCAATTGAATATAGGCTAAAATACATTTTTTATTGAGTCAGTCTAAAGCATAGAGTTAGGAGTAAACCAGAACATTATTTTATTATAACTTTATTGTTACTTGTACATGATGGCTTTACAATAGCTGAATTGTGCCAAACATTCAGATCAGTGCTTCAGAGGACTTGTATCCTAAAGGCAAAATAGGCTCAATACAGAACCACAAATGAACCACTGACAACAGTACAGTGCAGTGTATAATGCACGTTCAAAGTGCCTTATAAATACAAAAAGCAAAGTGCGAAGTAAGAAAGAACATTTGCCTCTAAGCTACTCCTCTACAGCTTGTAAATATAATCTCTCAGGTTCTGTTCATTTCCCATTAGTTATGCAAAGGACTTCATTTGGCTGCGCTGTACTGAGGGGCCTCTCTATCTTCAGAGAACCAAAATAATGAGACCATAAAAGTAATGGAATCTAAGGTTCTTTGTTCCTGTTTGAGAGACTGTCACTTAATTTCATCCTCTCTTTCTAAACAAAGGAAAGCACCATTGCTATCATCAGATTTTTTCCTTGTGTAAGAATGCACACATAGATAAAACAGGGAAAAGACATCTGTTATTCTAAATAGCTATATAGGCAAATGCTATTAATTCACAGCTCAGTTTTAAGACTGCCTCCTCTTCCTTTCTTCTCCACCCATTATTTCCAGTTGTTCAGAGTACAGAGTCAGTTGAAACGAAGACTCAGTGAAGCTGGATTGTTTATTTGAATGCATACAGGCATTTTGTAGAACAATGTACACTATATTCTTCTGACTCCTTGTCTTTCCTACAATTCTTTTACTCAGAACTCTATGTAAGTGTTATAATGTATCAAGTAAATCATTGTTTGACATTGCTGAGTGGGTTTATAAGCAGAGTTTACACGTAGGTTGTGGAATCTGAAATGCAGGAGGACTGGTCTCATAGTTAGACAAAGAAAAAAAGCTCCACATTTTTTCCAGTTGTTTAGTTTGGAAGTAATTTATGGTATAAACGTAATCTCTCCAACATAACATGATTAGCTAAATCAAAGGCCTTTCCAGTCTTTAAAATACTGAGACCGATGAGATGGTTATTATCCACTGCCATTATGCATTTAGTAAACTGAAAAATAGCTGATGGCATATTTAAAAAAACAAGTTGTCTTTAATTTATAAAACATACATCTCAATAAATGTCATGAGCAGCTTCTCGAACAGCTTTCCAGAAGCATGTTTATCTCGTGTTTGATAAGAATTAACTGTTGTCTGTAGTCTATCTCAGACTTCAGTTTAATTTATGGACATATTTTACTATGGAGAAGGTGAATGTAGAGGCAAAAAATGGAAAAAGACAGTAGACAGGAATTAATTTGGATGTGTGAATTTGAAGACAAAGAAAAAATAATCTGTCAGCTCAATAACTTTTGTAAATGTTTCTTTTTTTTTTTTTTTTCTGGGGTTATACCCTTCAGTTCTTTTTTTGCAACGAAGAAAATAAAGTTCTTGGGGAAAAAATAATAAATTAAAATCTAGAGAATTAAGGAAGAATAATTTCAAACCTGCTAAGGGAAACCTGTTCATTAAGCTTCCAATGGACAATGCTTACCAATAGCCATCATCCTGGAAGCAGGTTTTGTGATAATGGAAGGAACCATGAGAGGCAGCTGGTGTATTATAAACTATGACTTTTTCCTCATGGAGATTTCCGTGCCTGTGACCAACATGCAGATTGAAATTGCTGCCTAAGTAAACTACTGTCTAAAGTAAATGCCATCTAAACATGCGGTTTCCCCCATAGCAACATCTAAGCAGCCAGTTTGCTCCATGGCAACTGCTCTGAAGTGTCAGAGTAGCTTTCAGCAGGACCTATCCTTAATAGACACAAGATGTCTCTTAATGTTTATTACCTTTTCCCAGTTAAGTCTGTAGGATGAAATGGGGAGACTGGGTATCTATCACTTTCACTCACCTGCTCTTTCCCTGGTGCACACACTGCTGTCTTCTCTGCTGTATGCAAATCCCTGAACCAGAAACAAATATTTATGTGGTTTGGAAGAAGAGGTTGGTGCTGTTTCAGCTGCTTTTCAAAATTAGATTAATCAGTGAGAATGATTCATAGTATTAAAAATTTAGTAGCTTGTTTTTCCACTTGTGATTCTCTAAATACGTTATTTGGTTTACTGTAAAGAGGCAGTTTACTCAGAATAAATGCTGTACTAAAATTAAGTAACATTGATATTGATTTATGTGAATCAATATCATCAACATTCATAAGTAATGATGTTACTCAGTTACTACTCATTTTCCTGGGTTACCAGATCAGCACAACACAAATAGAGAAAAATATATAGAAAATTAATCCTCCCCTAGCTTCTCTTTACCTTTGGTTGAAGTTAAACATTTCAATAAGTAAAACAAGAAACTTTACAGGGAAAGTAGTCCTTCTTTTCATGTAATTACACTGTACCCGGATGGATTGATTGATGGCTTTTTGTTCATCATGAACACATCTCAAAATACAGTATTCCATAGTAGCAGCAGGTCAGAATGTGATAAAACTGTGAACATACCTTCAAAAGAATTTCAAAATACAAAAAGCTCTTGTTTTTCACCTCTAATCCAATACCAAGTAGTAACACTTGTCTAAATACACTGATTTACAGGCTGTTCGGTTTGATTTCAACTTTAGAAGATTTCAGGGAGATCATAATTTTAAAATTGTCTACCCCTTGAATATTAGAGTGGAAGAAGGATTGGCTTCACAGAGCAAGAGAACTGACCCGTTACAGTCTGTTCATGCTAATGGTCCTGCTGTTACCACTTCTGTTCTTCTAAAAACTGCTGCGTCAAGACCTACTTGTGTTGATGCCAACACAGACTTCTGAGAGAGAAGTCACAGACTATGTTCTGAACATTTGTTTATATTTATTGAGAAAATTTTTTTTAATTAGATCTCCTGAACTTTGGGAACTCTTGACAGTCATGAAAAAATTTCAGCATATAAAATAATAAATACTGCAAGCAATCCCTCCTCCACTGTGCCAACTGCACACAAATCAAATATTGCTGTTCAGCAGAGCCAACATTAGATACAGAAAGTTACTAACCCTCGTGACCAGAGAACAGCAAATGCTGATGTTAACAAAAGAGTGTTTAATCAAAATGTAGTAGCACTGCAGGCAATAGCATTTATTCTTAAATTATATAAAGCAGCTGCTTTAAATTGTTTGGCAGTATTAATTAATGATAAAGCTCTTTACATATATAGAAATGAATTTTACATTCACCAAAGAATGAGACTTCAATTAATAATATTTTTTAAGAAGGAAAGAATCCCTAGGTCTATTGTTAACTTTTATTTTGGTAGTTTGAAATAATTAAAAAATAGACTTACAGTCTACAGAGTTTTGTCATATTGACAAATGAAATTGTCATTATGAAATTATATCTCTTTGATTATGATATGAATATTTTGAAGTTGCACCTTCTGACAAAGCCATCCACTAGCCAGTTGGGTCCCAATTGTCCCAGTCTAGCAATTAACTCAGTCATATAGTTTCAAGTTGAAAGCAGTGCTATGCAGTTCTCAAAAATCAATCAAAATGAGATTTTTGACGTACTTATTTCTGTTATAGAGTGACCAGTTTCACATGTGCATTTGATAAGTAGAGCTATAATCTACTAAAATTACCTATTTGTTTTAAAGAGATAAATATGCGATTAGGTATTTAAGCTGAAAAGCACTTTCTGTTAACATCTGCCTGCTCTTTCTCCCCAGAACTGAAGAAAAGATCTTCTTTGGCTGGTGTTAGTTTTGTAAATATTTCTCAGAAAAGCCTCCTCGTTTATCTTTAATTACAGTGACTTCATACAATTAAAATGTTGTACGAGTAAATCTCTGCTTAGGATGCTTAAATGAGAAAGAATTTAAATGGATTATTCTTAGATCCTTTCAGCACATAACAGTAATAAACCCATAAAGCATTTGGATTATTTACATATTATTCAAAATTTGCGATGCTGCTTATATTATGGCTACTAACACTATCATTTCATAGCCATAAAGATACCATAGAATCACAGAATGATATGGGGTTGGAAGGTACCTCTAGAGGTCATTTAGTCCAACCCTCCTGCCAAAGCAGGTCCACCTAGAACAGGTTGCACAGGAACTTGTCTGGGCAGGTTTTTAATATCTCCAGAGACAGAGACTCCACCACTTCTCTGGGCAGCCTGTTCCAGTGCTCTCCCACCCTCAACGGGAAGAAGTTCCTCCTCATGTTTAGATGGAACTTCTGATGTTTAAGTTTGTGCCCATTTCCTCTTGTCCTCTCACTGGGCACCAATGAAAAAACACTCGACCCTTCCTCTTGACACCCACCCTTCAGGTATTTATAGGTGTTGACCAAATTACCCCTCAGCCTTCTCTTCTCCAGACTAAAAAGGCCCAAGTGCCTCAGCCTTTCCTCATAAGGGAGATGCTCCAGGTCCCTAATCATCTTGGTGGTCCTCTGCTGTATCCTCTCCAGCAGTCCCCTGTCTTTCTTGAACTGTCGGGCCCAGAACCGGACAAAATACTCCACACAGACTTCTGTCTTTCAGGCAGTTTTCAATCCACCTCACTGTCCATTCACCTAACCCACACTTCCAAAGGTTACCTGTGAGGATTCTGTGGGAACTGGTGTTGAAAGCCTTGCTGAAGTCAAGGTAGAGAACATCCACTGCCCTCCCCTCAATTAGTTTCGAATTGTGACTAGTTGAAAAATGAGGGAAGAAAAGAAAAGAGAATAAATCTATCCATGTCATCTCTCAATAGGCAAAAAGCCTCTTTATTCTTGTATAGTTTTTTGGGGGTTTTCTTTGTTTGTTTGTTTGCGGGTTTTTTTTTTGTTTTGTTGTTGTTGTTGGGGTTTTTTTTTGTGTGTGTTTGTGTGTGGGGAGGTTTTTTTGTTTGTTTGTTTGTTTGTGTGTGTATGTGTTCAGAATTGATTTTCACTTGAAAGATCTTAGAATTTGACGGAACTGTACCAGGCTTTTTACTAAAAAAGAACATTAATGGTTCATTACTTGCTACTGAATGTGTTAATTTGCTAATCTGTGATAACTAAGTAACAAATTACTAATACTGTTGAGCTGTATTTCATTACCAGTTGCAGAAATTTTTGGAACTAAACATGATATTGTAAGTATATGTATATATATATTAATAAAAAAAAAGATAACACATTAATTTTATTTATGGCATAATTTTGTAATTTTGCTAGATTATCCTCAAGTAAAATATAATATTCGTAGTAGGGAAGTATTTCCAAGCTGTAATAAATATTGCTTTGAATGAAACCCCACTAAGATACTGAATTGAACAGTCATAATTGTTATTAATAGATATGGACAGCTTGTTCTCAGCCTTACTTCTTCAATTAAGTTTAAATATTTAACTGTTGAAACGTTATGATGGAAGCATGAATCTTCATTGTCAGTGAAGTGTTAAACAACTCTCACTGTCTAGATCAAGGAATTACTTTCTTTTCTGCTGTTAATCTTCGAGGATCTGAAGGTATTTTCAGTTCTGCTGTATAAATGTTTGCATGGATGGTGAGCATGAAAAAAATAAAGATTTCCCTGCATCTGGAGAATCTACTTCGTTCCATGCGAATTTTTACTTTATGTTTGTGACTGCGTATAGTTTATGGCACCTAGAAGCTGGCTATTATATAAATTGACAGCATTTGGAGATCTAAAATTGAAGTTTCTCACTTATCAGATGGAAAAACTCTTTGCTGTGAAGTAATTTTCCATTTGTTTTTTGTTTTTTGTTTGGTTTTTTTTTTTTTTCTGGTAACACAATGCATTCCTTGACCACTAAAATTAATTTAGTAGAAGAGGCTCAGAAAAAGTAGAAATGTTTAACATTTATTTTTTTCCCAATATTAGACACTGATACGCATAATGCAGTCTTAACCACTGTTAATAAGGATTACTTTACCTTCTAAGAGAATACAATTCTTATCCATCTTTGTAGGCAAAATAGACTATACATTTTCTCTTTGTTTACTTATACTTACAGAGATCAGTATATAATTCCATAGTATAAGGGCCAAGAAATCATCTGTGTAACAGGGAAAATAGTTTTATAAGTCCACATGGCACTGGATATTTAATTATGCCAACTGCGATTCTGGATTGAGTTAATTAATTGCACTTGAATGTTCATCAACATAAAACATTTTTTTCTGTACTGAAAATACTGAAAAATACTGAATTTCTGGTTGCATAGTTGCTTAAGAGTTTTATATTTCCTAGCTGGAAATTCAGTGGGAAAGGTGGATGAAAGAGTAACTAAATTCCCTCATCTTCTTTCATCAGTTCAATATAGGTCTTAAGGGTATTCACTTCCTGTTATTCAGTTCTGCAAAAAGTACACTACATCTTGGTCACTCATAAAGAAGGGACTATTATTCTTTGATTTCAGGAGTATTCCCCCTTCTTTGAAGAAGGCATTGGTGGCAGCAGTAAACACTCATTTTGTTACATGGTGAGAATGAAATCTTAGCTCCTGGGCAGTTTGTGAAATAGATGTGCACTCCTACTTTCGTATTCACTGTTGTGCAGCTATTTGGAGGCTGAATCAAAACTCACAAACTTATGTTTATGAAGAGAAAATATCAGAAAAAATAAATTAGTGAGATACCTTTTGACCACACAAGTAAATATCTTTGTATAAACTATTCATCAAAATTTCTTAGAGCTGAGCATATCTGTTAATCATGTGCAAACAGCAGAGAGTCAGTAAAGTGCATTTTCTGCCATTGAATAGTTTGTCTAACTTCAGAAAACAGGAAGAAACAGATTAAATGGTAACTAGTATCACCTATTAGAGGTGTCAGATAAGAATACACCTGGAAAAGGAAATACATTTTTTGCTTTGGTCCAACCATGCTAAAATAGGCAGGGAATTACTAAATGTAAGTTATTAAGGGCGTCATAGGCGTGATCAATTTCTGTTATCTGGAAGTCAGACAGTATATTTGTGCACTATGTTTATGGTTACTCGGCTCTCCTAAGACCCACCCAGCTGGAGTACTCCATCCAGCTCTGGGGGTTACCAGTACAAGAAAGACACAGCCCTTTAAGAGTGGGTCCAGAGGAGGCCACAAAAATCATCAGAGAGAGGGAGAACCTCTCATATGAAGAAAGGCTGAGGGACCTGGGTTTGTTTACCGTGGAGAAGAGGAGGCTCTGGGAGGGACCTATCGTAACATTTCAATACATGAAGACGTCTTACAAGAAAGGTGGAAAAAGAGCTTTTAACCTAAGCTTGTAGTGACAGGACAAGAGACAACAGTTTTAAACTGAAAGACGTAGATTGGACATAAGGAAGAAATTTTTCTGATAAGTGTGATGAAATATTGGAACAAATTGCCTAGAATAACCGAAGATGCCGAGTCATTGGAAGTGTTCAAGGTCAGGTTGGACAGGGCTTTGAGCAGCCTGATCAGGTGGAAGATGTCCCCACCTGTGGCAGAAGGTTGGATTACGTGATCTTTAAAGGTCTCTTCTGACCCAAATCATTCTGTGTTTCCATGATTCTATGCTGAGTAGCTGTAGGTGGGTGTTATGCTGTAGCCTGTACTACAAAGACTACTACTTATACCACAAGAATCCCTAGTAGCTTCACTGGGAGAAATGCAGGGAAAAATGCTACTCTGTATCACAGAGCGGGGCCCTCTGAAAGTAAACACCTATGTATATAAATATAAAAATGCTTGGCAGCTAAAATGCATCTTCAAAATAAAGAAGAAAGCAAAGACATTTATGGACTGTAAGTGCTTAGCAGCAGTGCAAACCTTATCTAGAAGTATAATTCTAGTCTGTCCTTTTTCAACCATCCTTTTTTGTTCAAATTTTTTCAAGATCAAGAGGAAAAGAGGTAATATAATGAGGACGTTGCCCACACTGAAGGAATAAATATAGCTCGAATTTGTTATAATCAATTAATTATGTTATACCGTAGAGAAACTCTGACCATGGGCTGGGACTGTTTTTGTTCATTCCATACTAAGAACAACTGTGAAATAGACCTTGAGGATGCCACTTCCTCCAACTGTCTGCCATGAGCAGAGAAGCTTCTTTTGAAGCAATTTGTGTTCCTGGAGTCCTTCGTAGGAACAGATCTTTTTCTTAGAAATAAGCCAAATGTAATTTCTGGTATTTTCATGGGGAAGCAACGGATGATTGAATCTAAATTTTGTGGCTAGTCTGATACACCTTGGAGGAAGGAGCAGTGCCAGAGTTAGGATGCCAGCAGTGTTTCAGAAAGATGAGAATTGTGTTTTCCAGTGTAACTCCTGGGTGCTCAGTGAAGTGTAGCAGAACGACAGTACTAAGCACAGATCAAGCCATTGAATGGAGATGGTGGGCAAAACTGGCCTATAATCGGCAGCTGTTCAGAAAGGGACAATGTCTTCCTTTAGAAAGACTACAGAACACTTTTGTGAGACTGTATTTTATTTATTTATTTATTTATTTATATTTAAACTAAAGCAGGGGAGGACAGACATAGTTTCTGAAACTCTAAGAAATAAAGTCAAAGTCTGTATTATATGATAGCAGAACAGCTGTTTGTTATAAAAGCAGGAAAGTAAGTTGCATGGATTTGCCTACCAATAGGGAAAACCACAGCCACCCCTGGGGGAAGGAAAACAACAAGATGACTGCAGCGGCAAAGAGGACAGTGCTCAGCTTCAGTTAAAGTGATAGAGCGAAACAAACCTCAGGGTCACCTAATCAACAAATCTGGAAATAAGGCATGGTATCAAGGAGCCAAAAGGAAGATGCTTTTTCCTCTGCTTGGAGGCACAATGTTTTGAACACCTTATTTGCTGATGGGATAAAATCATCACGAACACTGAATGTTTTAGAGACTGAACAGTACTTAGATAACTTGGTGTTATTCTTGCTTTGTAACTTATTTTGCTTTTTGCCTCTGCTGCACATTCTTGTAGCAGCTTTCCCTACTGGACACACAGAAGACTGCGAGCATCAGGTACCGTCTCTGTTTCATGGCTATCAGTGAGAAGGATGTGTATGATGGCTACTTTATGCTGTGATTGCTATGCACTCATCCATTTGTTATTATGTGATTTGCTCTGTGCGTAAAAGGGACTAATTCTGAGAAGTGCAAACAGCATGCAGCCCGGAAAGTGGACAGAACATTCAAGTTACTCTGCATGCAACCACTCTAAATCCAGCCACTTGAAAATTTTGCCTTCGTGAAGTAAGGAGTCCAGTCTCACTGAAAGACTCCTGGGAGACATTGTAGATGTTCAGGAAGATGAAAAGACAGAGCACAAGCTCTTGAACTTAGAGTTGGGTAAAAAAAAAGCTCCTTGGGAGACAGGGAAAAAGAGGGCAGCATTGCCCACACTGGCTGTGGCCACCAGATTGTACAGGAAAACACCGTTAGGTCTCAGGCAAGATTCAGATTGCTTGTTACTTTAACAGCCTTGCCCAGGTTTTATTTTATTTTTCTTGTTGAGATTAATGATTGCTTCGTTTCAAGTAAAATACAGTCAAATGTGTTCGGGTCATTGAATGCACATGCTGGTCTGAACTTCAAAAGGGAAGAGGTGCAGGGGCTGAGCCTACCTGTGCCTCCTGCAGTCATGGCAAATACCTGGGATGTTGCACTACCAGACTGGTCTAAGGCTATAGACATGCCCTGTAGGGGGAAGAGGTTTAACGCCACAGAGGTCATAGCAAGTATCAGAGGTGCTGCTGAGCCTTGAAGACAAGAAATAAAGCAATAACGAAATACGGAATGGCAGAAGAATATGATATAACCTTTATCAAACTGTATAAGACTGTGATGTCTCCTGCCCAGTTGATAGAGGCAATGATAACTGATTGCAGGACCACTGCAGAGGCAAATCACCAGTAAATAATATTAACCAATTGGGCTTTTGAGTACTCAGACAGCAGGAGTTTAACTGAAGGCTTTCACTAGCCTATCATTTGACACAATAAATTTAAAACGTCATTTCTTCTAGCTTGTATGAGAATGGATTAATAAGTCTGAAAAATTTTCAGCATTCAAATGGACATTTCAGAAATAGCTTTCCATATTCAGTTTCAACACTTTTTGAGGGAGCAACTTACTTGGGGCAGGGCAGAGGACCCATTTGTATTGCTCCTCTCTGACCTGTCTCTGCTGAGTCTATAGGTGTTTCTTCTGTGTTAATAGTGGAGTCAGAATGAAACAACAGGTCAGTGACATCTTTTGTTTCTTTCAATTCTTCTTTAAAATTACCTTTCAGAGTTTGAATCCTTGATGAGCTGTTCTTGACAATCTCTAAGTGGCTGACATGGTGACAGTGCTAGGTAATAAGTGCACTGCTTACAACTGAAAACTTTATAATTCCAACAGTTGTTAAACAGTATTATATATATCACCAAAGAAATGCTGAAAACTCTGTACCTGGTACAACTGTGGGTAGTAGGAATATATAGTTATTATCATTATGAAAAGATATCTATGGATGACTTTTCAAGAAGTGGTTGTTCAGGTGTTAAAAGAAGTTTTTTCAAAGTTGGATGGATTAATGTCTCAGTCGTTGATATTGTAATCTCTTGCTGTGGATGACTGTCATTTTTAAGGGATGAAAGGATGTTAAGTCTGCTGCAGAGATACTTTTTCTTTCTGACACAAGTGTGAAAGATACATGACATTTATTATCAATAGGCTAAAGAGAAAGATCTTTAAAAGCACAGATGAAGTTGAATGATAATTCTAAATATCTCTTTGAATGACTTTCAGACAATGTTAAAAGAAAGTTAGTTTTGTCTCCATTATGACATAAATGTACGACAAGATTACTTTTGAGATGGTTGCAGTGATTTGTAGCCATATAGGTGAAGATAGCTCTTTTCCTTACATTTTTCAGATGTATAATTGTCATAAGATGCCCTTCATACTCTGTTTAAACTCTGAAGGCTTTTTTTGGAAAACTTAGGAGAGAAGAATTACTATGTTTATGTTGAACTTTCCTTATCAAAATGGTCTGGCCTTCAGCAGTTGGATGAATAGAAGAAAGGTTTCAAAGCCCCTTTAAAGTCTGCACAGTACTGCTCACTGATGGGGCTAGATATTCCATCAGAACAAGCAAAAAGTCTTGCTGTAACAGGATGATTTTTTTTTTTTAATTTCCTGTTGCAAGCTAATTCCTTATTTCTCCAAACCTATTCTGAGAAATCTTTTTCAATACAGACTAACTGCTATAAGTCTGTCTACCTTCATTCAGACTGAAGAATTTACTTGCTTGCAGAAAGTCTAACTTTGATTCTGTGTTTTCCCAGTACTTGCTCAAATCTCCCCCCAATATGCATATGTATAAATCTTGTCCTGAAAAACAGACCTCTCAGATGAATTTTTCATAAAACTCTGGTTTAAACTATCTGTTGCTTATCTTGTATCTCTTAGGCAGTTCTCTTAAAAAGTAATGTTCAGANTCCTCACAGGAGAGGTGCTCCATCCCTCTAATCATCTTGGTGGCCCTCCGCTGGACCTGTTCCAATGGTTCTATATCCTTTCTATGTGTTGAGGACTCCAGAGCTGTCCACAGTACTCCAGGTGGGGTCTCACAAGCGCAGAGTAGAGCGGGAGAATCAGTGTGCTGCTCACACTTCTTTTGATGCAACCCAGGATACAGTTCACCTAGGGGCAGAGCATATTGATAAGAAGCACATCACTGCTTCTGTAAGATTAACTATTATTTCTATATGTCATTGAGTAGTATTATACAGATACATGACACATGGAACCACTTCAACTAAACTTCAGCATCATTAACATGGTTCTGCACTGAATCATAGAGTATCCCACACCTGGCAAATTGGCAACACCTTCACTCCTCACATGGAAGCCACCACAGAATCACAGAACGATATGGGGTTGGAAGGGACCTCTAGAGGTAATTTGGTCCAATCCCCTTGCCAAAGCAGTTTCACGTAGAGCAGGTTGCACAGGAACTTGTCTGGACAGGTTTTGAATGTCTACAGAGACAGAGACTCCACCACCTCCCTGGGCAGCCTGTTCCAGTGCACTGCCACCCTCAACAGGAGGAAGTTCCTCTTCATGTTTAGATGGAACTTCTGATGTTTAAGTTTGTGCCCATTTCCTCTTGTCCTCTCACTGGGCACCAATGAAAAAACACTCGACCCTTCCTCTTGACACCCACCCTTCAGGTATTTGTAGATGTTGACCAAATTCCCCCTCAGCCTTCTCTTCTCCAAACTAAAAAGGCCCAAGTGCCTCAGCCTTTCCTCATAAGAGACATGCTCCAGGTCCCTAATCATCTTGGTGGTCCTCTGCTGTACCCTCTCTAGCAGTCCCCTGCCTTTCTTGAACTGTGGGACCCAGAACTGGACACAATACGCCAGATGGGGTCTCACCAGGGCAGAATAGAGAGGGAAGATAACCTTCCACTCTTCCTGATGCACCCCAGGATGCCATTGACCTGCTTGGCCATAAAGGCACATTGCTGGCTCATGATCCTGTTTTCCACCAGGACCCCCAGTTCTTTTTCCTCAGAGCTGCCCTCCAGCAGGTCAACCCCCAGCTTGTACTGCTGCAGGGGGTTATTCCTCCCCAGGTGCAGGACCCTACGCTTGTCCTTGTTGAATGTCATCAGATTCCTCTCTGCCCAACTCTCTAGCCTGTCCAGGTCTCTCTGGATGGTAGCACAGCCTTCTAGTGTGTCAGAAAACATGCCACATATTTTGATAAACTGAATACTATAACATGCATGCCCGGAATTTCACTTAATGTCCTTGATTCTCATGCCCCTAAAATGCCATGGACCTCAGCTATGCTACCTGTCCAAGTCTGTCTGAATTAATGTCTGCTCTGTCTGCAGTAATAAGCACACTTCTAAGTCAGTGTGCTTATTCATGTGTTTCCTCATCATCTGTCTCAGAATAGTCTTCCATCTCTATTTGCAGCTCTATTACTTCTCTTTTTTATGAAAACAAACAAACAAAATCTATTAAATTTTCCACTCATCGGTCGCCAGTAAACTCCTGAAAAAAATTGTAAGCTTTAAGTTAACATTTTTTTGTCTTTTTGATGCACTTTTTAAATTTAATTTCCTTAGAATGCAGCTGAATTTTTATATTTTAGGGGTTTTTTTAGTTTTTGTTGAAATGGTCACTTCTGAGAGAGGTATCATTCCTGAACTTAGTTACAGCTGGGGCATTTTGTTTTTAAACAAAGATTAAAATATGAGCTGAAGCAAGGCATTTCCCAGGCAGTACTGAATACTGATTGGAGCAGGGATAGATGTGTGGATATATTTATGCATAGGTACTCCAAATTTTTGTCAGCACAAACTGCCAAGTCTTATAATAAATCCTGGGAAAAGTCTATTAAAATGATGAGGTAATTTTTTGCCCTAGTTTTATTCTCCAATTCATTTATGCATTTCGCACACACATTTGTGAAAATTTCTCAAGTCAGTGTGGTGATTTTTTTTTTTTTTTTAAGTTATTAATCAATGTGCTTTGGGTCAATATGTTTCAAATGTAGCTCTGATATGGTCCATAAGGAAAACTAGAATATTTTGCTTTTCAAAGTTTCAATTCTTTTACAATATATTTTTATTATACCCTTTGTGCTAGCCTACTTGATCATTTCCTTTCATTCAATGCTTAAAACACAAGCCTGAATGTGGTGAAAAGGAAAAATAATGCCTCATTGACATTCGAGAAGATTCTTTTCAACTGTTTTCATGTGAGTGGGTGATAAAAATATGTGAATTATAGGAGGACCAACAGGGACTTGATGAAGGGACTCTGAGACTGAAAGTTTGCCTGCTTTCTCAACCATATCAGCTGGTTTAATAAAAGATATTACCTCTTCCTACCAACCATACCTCCCTAGAGTTAAAACTATATAAAGTTTCTATTTTAACATTCTCTTGACACTCTTTTATTGGGTCTTCCTGTGGGCTTGCTTTCACCGAAAGTCATGTCAATTACTGCACTCAGGGTACCCCAGGCAGCCAGACTTGACTGGGATTAAAATGCTCACTCTGCAACAGAAAGCTCTAGCCATATTCAAGCATGTATGTGGGAATACGTGTTCTTTCAGAGCTCATGCAGCCCTGGAAAGTCATTGCAGCTATGAGTTTCTTGGCCTCCTGCAGGCATATTTTTTGATTTCTTCAAAAATGAAGAAGGTGGTTCCTTCCTTTGCTCTTCTACCCCTTCTAAACTGCTATGCCTTTCTGTCTCTTTTGGATATGTGAGTTTTTGGCTTAGCAGCCTCTTGAAAAGCCTTGATTTTACTTTGTCTGAAGTCTAATCTCAGTAGGAAGTCCAAGATGTACCCATGAATACTAATGTCTGAAATGTTGACATTGATATATCTGTCATTTTGAACATGAGACATCTGCTGTGGATCAGATATGTTTTATGAGGCCTTTTTTCTTGCTTGATTGTGACTGCCCCAAGACGGCACCTTAAAGGGATGAATATTGGAATTCATGGACTCATGTCCATGAAATAGAATCTGACTTTGAATGCAGGTGCCTGAAGATGAAAGAAGAATAGCGTATGAGAGGACAGAGAAGAGAAAAATCAAGATGAAAAATGTCATTGCTGAATCTAACATCAATTGCAAATTGAATCCTGAAGATGTACAGGTTTTTTAGTACCTATGAAACCTGTCAGACCAGTACTAATATCAAAGTATGCGGTCATGGGGGTTAACACTGCTGCAAAACTCACTGTCCTGACTGACTAAACCAGGTTCTTTTTGAATAGATCATGAGAAAATAGGAAGCCTATACTTTCCTGGGTTAACGATAACAACAGAGATCTTTCTGACCTTTAGACTCTGTAGTAAAATTTTCTTTTTCCAGGCTCAATGACCCTTGTAAAGACCTCAAAAGTTGGTATCTGTTGATCCTTTAGTTCTGGAGAAATTTCTTTATTTCCTTAACTTTTATTGACAATTCCAATTAACAGAAGTATTTTGCTATTGCATTGGACACATGAAGAGTATTGTGTACACAGATCAACAGCATACACAGTGCTTATGGAGAATGTGGCTTCACAGCAGTCTCATCCAGGGCATTGACGCTTCTCAGAATCAAGGAACCCCACCAGAGCTCACAGATTGCAACCTCTGGTTAGTATTCAAGGATCACTTCCTCCAAGTTCAGGAACAGTGCATCCCAAGAAAGAAGTTGTCAGGCAAGAAAGCCAGGAGGCCTTTATGGGTGAACAAGGAGCTCCTGGACAAGTTCAAAAGCAAAAAAAAAAAGAGGCCTATAGAGGGTGGAAGCAAGGACAGGTAGACTGGGAGGAATACAGAAAAACTACCCAAGTGACCAGAAAGAAGATTAGACAAGCCCACATAGAATTACATCTGGCCAGGGACATTAAGGATAGCAAGAAAAGCTTCTTTAAGTATACCAGAGATAAAGGCAAGTCTAGGGAAGATGTGGGCCCTCTCCATAAGAAAACAGGTGACCTCGTCACCCAGATATGGAGAAGGCTGAGGTACTGAATGATTTTTTCACTTCACTTTTCACTGGTCAGGGATCTAACCACACCACCCAACTCATGGAAGGCAAATAAAAGGGGCTATGAAAATGAAGAAACATCCACTGTAGGAGAAAATGAGGTTTGACACCATCTAAAAACCTGAAGGTTCATAAGTTCATGGGTCCTGATGGGATGCACCTACAAGTGCTGAGGGAGCTGGCAGAAATCATTGCTGGGCTGCTCTCTATCATTTTTGAATTTTTTGTCCTGGAGAACAGGTGAGGTGCCTGAGGACTGAAGGAAAGCCAGTGTCATCCCAGTCTTCAAAAAGGGCAAGAAGGACAACCCATGAAACTAAAGACAGGTCAGCCTAACCTCCTGGAAAAGATGATGGAACAATTTGTTCTGGGCATCAGCTCAAAGCATCTGGAAGAAAAGAAAAAGCAAGCTATCAGAAGCAGTCAACACGGATTGTTCAAGGGGAAATCATGTCTGATTAACCTTCTGTGATGCCTTCTATGATGGCATGACTGGATGGATAGATGAGGGGAGTGTGGTGGACGTTGTTCACCTTGTCTTCAGCAAGGCTTTCAACACCGTCTCCTATAGCCTCCTGATAGGTAAGCTTAGGAAATATGGGTTAGATGAATGGACAGTGAGGTGGATTGAAAACTGTCTGAAAGACAGAGATGAGAGGGTCAGAGGGTCTGGAGATCAGAACCTAGTTGGAGGTCTGTTACAAGTGGGGTCTCCCAAGGGTCAGTACTGGGACCAGTTCTCTTCAATATATTCATCAATGCACTAGATGAAGATACGGAATGCACGATCAGAAAGTTTGCCGATGACACAAAACTGGGGGGGGGGACGGGGATTAGGACCTGGAGCATGTCTCTTATGAGGAAAGGCTGAGGCTGATGTTTAAGCAGTGTACGGTGTCATTAGATGGAAGATGGAACCCGCAACTCTCCTTCCATGATATGGTCCTTCAATGACTTTACTGAGAGGCTTCCTGAGACTTTCTAGAGCAGTGATTGTTTACTTGTCCTATGGAAGCAGAGGAGCTGTAGCAACAAGAATTGAGGGAGCTGTGACCAAAATACTGTGTATTAAATATTTGTGTTTGTGCCTCTGGGCACCCAATGAACTAGATATCTAAAAAGTTCCTCCATCAGAATTTCCCTTATAGGTATTCTGCTTTACAAAGCTGGAGGTCTTGGCTACAGTCATATCTTATAAATTAACAACCTCACTCTTCTTTGTGGCACTTTAAGCACATACCATTACCTCTCCCTTAATTCTTTGCAGTGCAATTCAGAACTCCTATAAAATATTGGAAGAAAGAAGATGAAAAAAATCATTAAATAAGTGTGATACATATACCTTGGAGAGCATGACCTTCATGAATTTATAGATTATACACCTTGCTTATGCAAATTACTTGTCTCTTTGGACCTTTTACAGTCATTATAACTACTTAAGGGGAAATCTGAGATTTATGGTATCAGTTTAGAGGGATTTTGAGTGTGGTTTGTGTTATTTCAGGTTCTGTCTTGTGGTTAAGTTGTGTGTATCTCCATATTTGCTATGGCTTATTTTGTAGAGTAGTGACAGTATTTTGTTTTAAATTTTTCTTGTGACAAATACCCTAGTTACCAAATATTAAGGACACATATCCTAGGGAATGTAAATCCTCAGTGAAGTGTAGGCAATAATTTGTCCTAGAGTGTGGGACTGAAAACTGTGCTGCTGAGAGCTTGGTAACAGGATCAGGAGCTCTTCACCTCAAGGTCACTCTTTCCAGTCTAACCCTAGGCCAAAAGTAACTGAAAATTGTTTTCATCTGATATGGTTGTTCATTCCTTGATGGTCTCATTACAAAACAGAACTGACTGCATTATACATTTTCCACAAAATTTGACATTAATGGACATCCTAGTTGTCAGCATCAGCCAAAATCTAACTGGCAAATTGAGGATGGTCTTCTGCAGAGTACAGTAGCCTTTTATGTCAAGGCATTGTCTTTGAATAAAACTGAAGAACACAAGGATATAAGGACCACTGTGGGATTACACTGTCATACAGATCCAATTAGTAAGTAAAGGCATTCAGGCTCCGTGTCTTTAAGTGCAGTATTTTTCAGCTTGCAGTAGAATACAATGAAAAAAAACAATGACATAATTTCATGATTAAAAGTTGTGCAATTTTGTCAGCAGATCATTTCTGACTGCTCTTACTACATGGTCAACAGAGCAGTGCAAAGACTACTAAAGCTACACTGTTCAGTGTCCCCAGTATTTTCATACTCATGGTACAAAATAAACTGAATAAAATCTATCATGTTATATTGAAAGCCATAATTTTGAAAGAATGCATTTTTTTTTCCTTAAATAATTTAGAGTAATATGGGAAAATCAATATTTAATCTTTCCAGTACTATTACACACTGGGGAAAGAATTGGATATATAGTTCAGATTGATAAAATGTTAGAATGAATATATACACAATACAGTTTTCTACAGGGTCCTAAATAGTTGCATTTGAATTACAATGAAATGAGGAAGTAGCTCTTTTGCTGGAAAGTCAGGAGTTTAGGACGATTTTTTTAGGAGGTTGGGGTATTCTGGTAGCAACACCAAGAAGATGTCCATCCATCTAGGAACAGATAAACCATATTGTGGACAGTATATCAAGCTATAGCAATGACTTTCTCAAGAAATTTAGATTGCAATGAGGAGCCAGACTATCAGATGGCTTAAATAAAATAAAAATAAAATCTATTGACTTCCCCTGAGATACAGTGATTTGCCCAAGCTGAATATTTGTCCAGGTATAAAGCTGGATCCTTGGAGCATGAACAGCAAAGGAGATAATGATGGTGACCATTAATTACTACAATGTTTGCAAACATTAAAAGAAGGCTAGCTGTGGATGTAGGATGGCTAAACAACACAGTAAACTATAAATCCATAGCTCTTAGATTGGCTTTCTGAATCTGCCAGGTCATATGAAATCTGAACAGGTAATTAAGTTTTATAAAGGTGTTTCCAGTCACGTGTTCATTTATAAAGTGAAAGCATGAAGTTTCATTAAGGTGATTCCCAAGACCTGTGTTTAACAAAAGTCTTCACAATAGCAACCCACAGGGCAGCTGGTAATTGCTGCATTATTCGGAGTTGCAAGGGGGGTTGGGACAGATGATCTCCAGAGGTCCCTTACAACCCTTACAATCATTCTGTGATTCTGTGATTCTGATGATAATGTTGTGAAGGCTGAACTGGAAGCAGCCAGGTGTTATAACTGACCCTTTCTGATGCCTTGCTTTAACAGGACATCTCTAGTAAATCCTGTTGTCTGAATGTTCACAAGTGCTTCTTAAAAGTACATGTGAGAATTTGGAGATTCATTAAGGAAGTCTTCAAATAACATTTAAAGAAACACAGTATAATATACTACAGTAATTATATATAAATAATATGGAATTGTGAGTGCCCTACTGTCATTTCAGTCACTCCATTGACAGTAATATCTTGCAGAATTGCTGTTGGTATATTAAGATTCCCAGTGCCAAACAATTTTTATGCATGAACATTGCTTTTTATCATGCCAGAGAGTATGGAATTGAAAGACATTTTTTATTATTTGGTAGACAAAATAGTAAAGGGAAATACAAAATTGTGTACTATGTGTACTATTTCCATAGGTTGGAACAGAGATGCTTTTGCCTTCCAGTAATGTTGGATTGCATGAAAATACACCAGTATTATGGCAGAATATCATGCCTGAGTGTTGGCTGTTCACCTGAAAAGTTAGAGCCACTCAGGCTTGTGTATACATGTTAATGGAATCTTTTCCTTCTTTGCCACAAGCACGCCTATTATCCTGTCACAATAAGTAGGCATAACCCAAGCTGAATCCTTTCATTTTACAAAGGAACCACAGCAGATGGGCTGGGACAGAAAGGCACATTAGTGTCCTTGTAGCCTTCATTCCCCTTTGGCCTAACATTTGACAGTGCATATGCTTTCGACCTTCGACAGGGGAATGGCCATACAACAGTAGAGTACTTCTACCCGTTACCATGGCAGATCCTTTCCTGGGGCTAGAGTACTTGTGCACCCTTGTAAAATGCAAGTGCAGCTGGTTAGGACGGAATGAATATCTGCTAGACACTGTTTATTAAAGGTCTGTGAAATGTTTTTAAATAAAAAGTAGTAAACTTCAGAATACTGTTTTCAGACAGGATATTTTGGAAGCTGTTATATACATCCCTCAAAAAGGAAAGATGCTTTCTGAATATTGTAGTAGAAGAAAAACCCACCTTCACTTCATTAATTATTTGCATAGCTTCATTACTATGAAGGCAGAACTCTCTCTCAAACTGATAATTAGTGTTACATAAGGGTCTACAAATTTTTTTCTGAAAAGGTATTTTGTAGCTTTCCTTCACAATTGGCCTCAGCCTGCAATTGTACACTGGCAGAGGGTAGAACTACTGAATGTTGCACAGATTCTGCATGTGGAACTGCTATAATTGTATGTCTATCAGACTCCCATAGACAACACGCTAATCTGAGAGGACAAACTAATTGCTCTTAGTATCTTTCATATTTTCTGTTGCATTCAGAGAAAATCACTGCTGATAAAATGTCTTTCTTTAACTGAAGGTGATTTGTAACGTTCAAGTGAAAAAGTGCAAAGTAGATCATGGTTTTGTAGGGAATGTTATGACTTTTGACCCCAAGACAACACATTATTCTTCTGATCTAAACAAATTTTTCTCTCATTTTTACTTTCTGGAGATGTTGTGTGATGTTAATATACTTTGAAGGAGGGAATTTTAGAAAACTAGTACTTTTGTAACAAAGAAGGCAGAACTGAGTCACCACTGACTTTCTTTTCATGTTGCTGTTCTGGCTACTCAGTCACAGTACATCTGTGCATAGCTAATTCATGTAACCAGGCAAGATGTTTACAATTTGCTATAATTTGTTATGATACAGACATCAAGTAAGAGTCTGCAAGTGGAAAACAAGTAAGCTTTCTTACCATGCAGAACCTTCCTGCAGAAACACATTTCAAGGCATCAGCTCTACCTACATGTGCACTTATTTGTTGGAGTGTGCCAGTGTCCACTCTGTATCTCTTTTGTTTTTCTGGTGAAAATACTGTGTGGTAGTGGTAGCTAAGTAAGTTTGACTCTTTTGTGGGACTGAGATGTGGCTGGGCTTGCATCAACAACAAGGAGTCAGAAAGTACTTCCATGGCTTAGTTGCCCATTTGTCCAACCATGGGAAAAGAAAAAATATTCAGTCTCAGAAGGGGTTGAATGAATGATTTTATCTTTCAGATCTCTATGCAGACAAGTGGTTAAAGCTAGAGTATTTATGACTACTGAATGCTTTAAAACAGATTGCTTCCTCAAACTGCTACTCCATGGAGAAGGTGTTACCTTCTCTTTCTCTGCCTATTCTCTTTGGACAGTATGGAAAGAATATTCCTTGACTTTTCCTGAGAGCAAGATATGCTTCGTTAGTCCTCACTGAGTTTAAAAAGCAAGCACTTTCTTCTGCACCTATCCTCATAAATAAAACCCCTGCAGTACTTATATCTAGGTAAATATGTGTTCTATATATATGGATGTAATAACTAAAGGAAAAATGTCCTTCCATTTTTATTTCTAAAACTTTAATGAAAGGAGTGGGATTGCATTATACAGCTGCAATTGAGGAAAGAATGCTGTCACCACTGAGCCTCAGAATTGCAGCTAGAAAGCATTTATCTTATAATGCAGCACTTGACTACAGCATATTTTGAATCATCTTGGGTACATGGAATAGTGACAAAGATATCGTTCTTGATTTTTTTTTCCTAAGACAGCTCTGCTCATCAGTTAAAAATAATAAAACTCCTCTCTCTTCTGTCCTCAGCCATAACTTTATATCCAGGAATGACCTTTAATATGCTGTCTTGAAAGACATTGGAAATAATATGTGTGTGACGTAAAACAATAAAAAGTTCTCTAGGTTATGAGAAAGGAAGAGTAGAAAATTGAATTTCCCAATGCCTATTTCTACTAATCCTAACCTAACCAACCTGAACACTTAGCTAATAAGACTCATCATATTTTGAAGGCAATCCTAGAATTTCAGGATTAGTTTATTATAAAAATTTTACTACATTAATATATCAATAATCCCATGTTAATATTTTTAAATGTTCTGAAGTCTGTTTGCAAAAAAATTATCACAGGGAATCACAATTTACTGTTTACATAAATAACCAGGTTTCTTTAAGAAAATGTAATCACCTGTCAGAATACACAAAGGTGCAGGAGGCAAATAGTGCTCAGCAGTGTGTCACCCTCCCTTCTACAGGAATGGACCTATGTCTGCACTTCAGACTTCTAAAACACGTGCCGTTACTGATTGAAGCAGCTTGGATGCGTGCTGGACTTTGCCCTCCGAATGCTCTGATCTCTGATGTGCTGTGAGAACCTCACTGGGGATGTAGGGAGAATTAGTCTTGCTTCTGTTTTTGTTCGCAAAGCTGAGGAGATGCAGCTGAGATGCAGCTGAAATTACAGCAAATCTGTGGTTGACCTATGGGCAGATGTAATGTGTACCTCTGAAGAGATGCCAGACCCATCTTGGCACTGGTGTTTGCTCTGTGCAGTATTCAATTTTCAGTGGGGTCACACAGGGCACGCAGTTACAGTTAGCTTGACTCTTCCAGTTTTCATTTGAAGGATTCTTAACCCAAGAGGATGTGGGATCATGTTTTTGTGTGTGTGCTTGTTTTTACGCTTTAATACTTGTGCCATAGTATTGAAGGCCATGAGTTCGTATGAACTTGTTAAAATATTCAGTCAGTGCTACAGGATGTTTTACCAGAGTTCGTTGTCAATATAAATACGTCCAAACAGAGTGGAAGGCAAGAACATGTCTCATTTAAACTCTTAACGTGATAGGAAAAAGGGCAAGAAGGTGTTCCGTTCATCTTCTGTGTTCTGTAGAAAGCTTGGTCATCTCACACAGCTTGCGGCAAGCCTCGGAGCAGGACAGGCTTGGAAGGATAAAAGCAGAAGTAAATAAACTATATGATTGGTATGACACTGTGTGTTCTGGGGTAAGAAACCTTGCCCCAACCTTAGGAGAAGTGTGTAAAGTTGATAAACATCCTGCCAGTAGGTTCAAAAGGATTTGGATTAGACCCTACAGAATAAGAACGTGTCCCAACTGGGATTTGTGGTCAGAGGAGTACATAAATACGCCACCTCACTTTTAATAAAATGTTTAGTAATCTTGCATTTGCAAATGATGTCACCCAGTATAATTCCACAAATATCACTTTGATGCTATATCACAATACATTCAGGTACATATTCTGTCACCTTGAATCACAAAATTTATGCTTAAACCATAGACTAAATGATGCCAGGAAATATTTCCAGGCACTAGAAGCCTTTCACGCAGGCTTTTGTATTGTTAGCATATTCTCTGCCATGCTTTTGCTTTGCATTGCTAGTGCCATCAAGAACAATTCCCAGTCATATTTTTGGAGTTATCCCAATGGATCACTTGGAACAGACAATTTACATATGGTCACCCTTTTTGAAGACTAAATGAGCTTGATAGTACAGATGAAGCCAAACCATGCTGATTGGTCCCAGGGCCAGAGGATGCTGGCAGTGTAAAATTACTAATGTATTTGCAGCCAGATTTTCTGATGGAACATATACTGCTAAAAGCAGAGTTCTGTTGAAACTGACATATTCTCAGCTTTATTGGGAAGACATTTCATGCTCTGACTAAAGCCCACCTGGAGCTGAATCTGGCAAAGGGTGTGAAGGACGAACAACAGGGTTTCTGTGGGTACGTCAGTGGCAAAAAAAGGAAGACTGGGGTAAATGTCAGCCGCTCCTGAGTGGGGAAATGACTTAGTGGCAAACAACAGGGAAAGACCAAAGTACTCTATCCCTTTATTGTTGCAGTCTTTGCAGTGTAAGATTTGCCTTCATCAGTCCTAGGTCCCTGAGATGAGTGGTAAAGTCTGGGGCAATGAAGCATTATTCTAGGTGCAGTTTAGGGCTCATTTGAGCAAATTGTACATACTGAAGTCCATTGGACAATGGGATGCACCTACAAGTGCTGAGGGAACTGTTCAATGACATTCACTCTTGATTATCTTTGAAAGCTCATGACAGTCAGATTAGCTTGCTAATAAGCAATGTCTTCACTTTTTGGGGAAGGATAAATCTCATCATTTCAGGATACTGAATTGTGAGCGTGTTAAGCAGAATGGAAAGATGTATGCTAGGATGTTCCAGTACTGGGGCATGAGCATTAAAACTGTACAGAAGAAGGTCCGATAAATTATTGAAGAGAAGGAAGAGGATAAAAAGAATCAAGGAAGAAGCATTTGTTACAACTAATGATGTGAAAGTCTCAAACTTCAAGCTAGTAAGGTGGTTACAGCAGAACCTTTAGTCAAGGGCAATCTTTGAGTTGTGTAATAGAAGAAATTCATACATATATATATGTATATAAAAAAGCAGAGATTTGTGAATTAGCAAAATTTAGGGATCTGCAACCATTTGAACTCCATAAAGCTTTGGCTGTTCTTGCAATAGTAGGTTATCTCACTGCCTTGAACAAAAGGGACCAGAAGGAAGGACCTGTGTATGAATGACAAGCACTTGTGTTGGAGAATAGAGAACAGTGTTACAAGAAATGAGCACTTTGAGATAAAACTTCCTGAATTAGAGTCTGTCTTAGGGATTCAGTTGTCAAAACAAGCAAAGTTTCTGATTCATAGATTTTTTTTTTTTAATTTTGATATTTATATATCTTTATAGAGTAATTAAATTGCCTAGGAAAAGGCAGAACCTTGGGTTCTGGTTAGAAAATTTGATATTTTCTTAAATTTATGTCCCATAGCAGGGTTCTCAGGTTGTGGGCATGTGTATCAGAAAACAACTTTGGGATAAACCTGCTTTCAGAATGAGAACACCCTTATTCCCAAGGTTTTTATGATTAAGGCAGATCTGCTTGGAATCCACTGTGATTTTCTTTGTCCTTTCAGATCCTGCCTTCAATACAACAAAAGCCTCTTGAACCAAAGATTATTGTTAATTAAATAGTTTGTGCTCATTGACCACATTTTCCAGGAAAATGTCATCTGGTAGAATTCTTTGACTAACTCAGGGGGAATAATAATGAAGTGGGTAAAAAGAGGTTAGGGGCAAAGAAAGGGAAAGGGCAAAGAAAATAAAAATCATGCAGGGAGATTGTTAACATAAATGTATCTTAGCATATAATCAGTTATTCTGGGGCTTTAAATATGAGTAAGAACTTGTACCAAATTTGATTATATTTTATAGAATTATAGAATGGTTTAGTTGAAAGGCACATTAAATATTATTTAGTTCCAACCCCCTGCCATGGGTAGGGACAACTTCCCCTACACCAGATTGTAAAAAGCCCCATCCAGCCTGGTCTTGACCACCTCCATCTATGTTTCCCTGGGCAACTTGTTCCAGTGCCTCATCACCCTCACAATAAAGAATTTCTTCCTGATATCTAATCTAAATCTACCCTTTTTTAGTTGAAAACCATTGCCATTCATCATATCGCTACACTCCCTCATAAAGAGTACCTCCCCATTTTCCTCTAGGCTCCCTTTAAGTACCAGAAGGGTCCCGTAAGATCACCCTCTACAGGCTGAACAACCCCAGCTTTCTCAGTCTGTCTTCACAGGAGAGGTACTCCAGCCCTCTGAACATCTTTGTGGCCCCCCAATCATCTTTGTGGCCCTCCTCTGGACTAGCTGACGGGCCCATGTCTTTCTTATGTTGGGGGCCACAGAGCTGGACACAGTATTTCAGGTGGGATCTCATGAGAGCAGAGTAGAGGCAGTGAATCACCTCCCTCGATCTGATGGTCATGCTTCTTTTGATGCAGTCCAGGATGTGATTGGATTTCTGGGCCGTCAGCGCACATTGCCAGCTCATTTTGAGCTTCTCCTCCACCAACACCCTCAGGTTCTTCTCCTCAGGGCTCCTCTCAGGCCACTGTCTCTGCCCAACCAGCATTTATTCATGTGATTGTCCTGACCTAAGTGCAGGACCTTGCATTTGACCTTGTTGAACTTCATTAGGTTTGCATAAGCCCACTTCTCTAGACCTTTCCAGGTCCCTCTGGATGGATTCCCTTCCCTCCAGTGTGTGCAGAGGTTCTTCTGCTGTCCATGATGAAGACCATGGTGAGGCAGGCTGTCCCCTTGCAACCCATGGAAGTTAACAGTGGAGTAGATATCCACCTGCAGCCTGTGGAGGATGCTCCCAAAGGAAGCTGTGACCCTGTGGAGGCCCTGCACTGAAGCAGGATCCTGACAGGACCTGTGAACCTGTGGAAAGAGGACACTATGCTGAAACAGGTCTGCAGGCAGGACTTGTGACCCTTTGGGGGACCCACTCTGGAGCAGTGTGTTTCTGAAAGACTGCTCCCCATGAAAAGGACCTGTAAAGAGGACCTACACTTTATAGAGGAAAATTGGGTGAAAATTGGGTAAAAATTGTGAAAATTTCTGCAATATGTATATATCCTCATTGAGCCCTGCTGAGTCTAACAGAAACCTATAGGCCATTGATTCCTGACTGGGTTAATTGTAGTTCCTTACCTGTTCTCTCACTCACATAGTTACAGTTAAAAAGAAAAAAAAATTATTTCATGGAATAAGAAATAGACTAGGAATTTTATGCTTCCCCGCTGTAAGACAGAGATGGGCTATGGAGAGCCTGGTGACTTTTCCACATGCCTTTTGGGGAATGTATATAGTATTTAGCTGTTTGAGTAATCTCCATAGCTGGCTGAGAGTTATAGAACATATGGAATTCAGGGGAAATTTAAAAGCAAATGAGGTCTAAAACTAGATTTGCAAAGCCTTGATGATAAAAAGTTGGTCAAGCTTCTTTTTTTTTTTTTTTTTTCCTCTTTTTTTCCTTCAGGGATATAAAACAGGGAGAAGGTAGAGGGACATAGTACGGCTATACCCCTCATAGCTGGGGATGGACCTGTGAGGATCCTGCTGGAGCACTAAGGCTGACTCAGAAAAGCTGTAAGCAAGCTCTTTCAGGAATAAGTAATTCTTCCTGTTCAGCAGCAGGTTTTTTTTTTTTTAAGAGAACTGTAGGTTTTCAAGCTTTGGCAAATGAGAAACAGGACTTACTTGAGAGACCAGCAGAAAAGATGGATGTTCATATAGCTTTTCTATCAGTGAGAAAGAGAACTCCCCCTGGGGCTGGGAGCACGGCTGAAGAATTTTATCAGAGGTTCATTGATCCCCTTTTTGTGGTGTTTTCAAGGGTTTTCAGTGACATCTTGAGTGAAAGAGCATTAGAATCTTTACCATACAGAGGCCTTTGCATTGCTTTCTTCCTATGACAAAAAGATTTAGATAATACTATAGATCGGTGACATTGCCAATTTCAAATAGATCACAAAATTTTGATTCTATTTTAACTAAGACAATGAGAAAGAAAATAGTTAGTCAATTATTACATCTCAGTCACTCCAATATCTTTAAAGGTCACATACTGGCAGGCACTTTGTGTAGTTTGGGGGAATTATTTGAAATCGCAGGAGAAGACAAAAAATGGCCTAGATTTGAATCTAGCCAAAACTTTTAGAAAGAGTGAAAATTATCTCACACATCTCAAGACTGCATTGTCCTATGGTTTATTAACATGCGTTGCAAACACCTTGCAGCTGTGAAATGTGTTCCATTACATTTTTTAGTGGGCTTTTTTGGTTCTTTTGTTGTATGGGAGGAATGGATTTAGGAGAGTTTCAGGGCTTAGTAGTTCAGCTGGAGGGACAGAGATTTTGTAATGCTCCTGAAAGTTATCACACTTACAAATTACGTTATCATAATGGTAGGCTATGCCAAGTAGTTATATCTATGTACATGTGTACACACATATGTAGACATAGACATTCATGAAATGTACATACCAGTTTTTAACATTAATATTTATAGATTGTACAGAGAAAAGGCAGTGATTAATACGAGTAAGTGTGTGACACTGGAATGTTTATTGTGAGATACTCCTTCACAACTCTGAAGTCCTTAAACATCAGATGAGCATTTTTTTAAAGAAGGAAAGGGAAGGCCTGTTTGCTTTGTTTTTTGTTAGGACTAACTGATTTTCAGGGATGACTCAGTATCTGACTTAAACTGGGAGAAACTTTGTCTCCTGTCAGGTAAAAGTGATGAGGTGAAATAGATGACCTTTGACTTTAGGCATGAAAAAGGATGTTAACTTAACATTCCATTCTTACTTTTTGCATTTGTGTGACATACATGTATCCTCCCTTTGCAGATTATTTTATTTAATAAAATAGCTCCTTAGAGTCACTCCAGATGCTTTGAGGCAAGAAATGTAACTTAGTGGACAGGTTGTGATCTTAACACTTAAGTCTGGTGATAAGGTCTCCTTCTGCTTTTCTCTGCTGACCACACCAGGAAGTGATCCATTTTACTTTAAAGGCATAATGACATAATTGCAAAGTAAGGATACTGAGTTAGGTAGCTTGTACCTAATCTGTCACTTGTCTGTCAGTTACGGAAGGGTTAGTGACAAGGTGTGCAAATGTTTTCTTGATGATCCTATTTGGTTTTGTAATCTCCAGTATTCTTGCATAACTGAAAATCGTGGCTTTTGTACAGTTTGTTTCTTACATTCATAATGTCATAAGTTTTATTACCAATACCATAGGTGTTGCTCAAATGGAAGTAAAAGACAAAATAAAATTTACTTAAACTGAAGTTCAGATTGTTTATAAGATGGTCCAGTTCTTAGGAGTGACTGAGAAAATTCAGAAATGGTTTGGGACAGGAACGCCGGATTCCATGTCTGTTGAATTTCATGGAAATAGCTTTTTTTCAGTTTTAGAAATTAAGAGCACAAAAGATCTATGTGTTTTTCTGTAATTCAACTATTGAAGGATTAATTTTTTCTCTTCTGGAGTCTCAGTAATAAAGCTGGGGAGAGGAATGAAGATGAAGGAAGAGGGGCATGTGTCCATTCAAGTATAGTCAAAGATCTGATAGTGGCAACTACCACACATTTGAAACATGAAATATCCTTCCCTGTGTCTTTGGTGCCTTTTCTTGAAAAGTTCTGAAGTATTTTGGCTTTTTGTCTTAAAGTCGTGTTCACAGTTTGAATTTCTGTTGATCAACTGGAGAAAGTACTCTAGAGTTAATAGGATAGCTTACTTCCATCTTTTTGGAAATGTGCATTACGCTGTTTCTGGACACCTTGAAAACAAAACTCTTAAATTTAGTTTGAGGTTTTATCCGAATCATTTATAGCAGGTGTCAAAGTAACTCTCAAAAATATTTGGAGGTCTTTTGGAGACAAAAAGATGAGAATTTCATACCATCTGCTATTTAGGATTGTCAGACCGAGTTCAAGTACAGACATTACTCTGCCTGAATTAGGTAACTATAGTAGATAATCTGAATACAGATTTTTATTTTTTAATGATGTCTTTATGCTCTTCTGACATATCACACAAAAGAGAATAATGAAATGTACCTTCTGCTTGTCAAACTGTCACTACAAGAGTCTTGACTTTCTCAATATTTAGTACAGACCTAAGTTGACATTCAACAATTGTTACTGCCTAGAAGGACACAGGGAGTTTTTTCACTGGAAATTAACTTCAATAACAATATCCAAAGCAGTCGCATTCACTGTTGATATCCTGATGGAATAAGGTCACCTTTGCTGGAATTAAAACAAGAGAAGGAAACTGGTATTATGCTGCATTCCTGCACTTTAAAATGAAACAGTGTCATGTCCTTGGCCACTGAACCATAAACCTGCAGGTCTCTAGTGGATGGAGAGTGCAGGTGCACTGTCAATCACAGCCTACGAGGCCTATCTCACTATTGTCTGGCTTTACATGCAAACACTATCTTTTAATGAGATCTTAGCTATTAGAAATCCTTCCAGGTTGTGCTAGGATTCCAGTTCTTCAAGCATTCAACTTTTTTGATTACTTTAGCCTCTATCAGCATATTGGATTTTGGTGTTACATGGGAGAGCTCCTTGGTAAGGGAAAGGTGTGGCCAGAGCACTGCAGTCAGCCCTATGTCTCAGCAACTTCTTCTTCACTATGTGAATGGGCAACTGAGAACTTTCTACTGCTTTCAGGAAGTCTAGACCTGGTGATGCTAAATTTATGGTGCCCCAAAATATCACCTGACCTTTGTTATAGTGTAAAGCTGTATTAAAGTGGCCCTCACTGATGTATAAATGCCATATCTGTGAGTAATCAGAGACAATCTCTTTGCTCAGGCAGCTTGTTATTAAAGAGACAAGCCAGTTTCCGTGTGCTTCACTTACGTGCTTTTCTCACACATCTTTTATTGGTTTGCCCAAGGTCAGTCAGGGCTTCTGTGAGAAGAGCTAAATACTGAACCCGGGTGTGCTGAGTTCTCATTTAGTATCTTAACAACAAGTGCTATTTTTTTTCGTTTTACAGCCAGTGCATTTTCTTTCCATTTTTCAGAGGCTGCTTTAAAGATAGGCTAAATTATTAACCAGAGGCACTAACATTTGGAAAACAAAAAGCTCAAGGACACACATACAGTAGCTCTCAACCGGCAGTGGTGCAGGGGATGCTTTTCAGCTGATACTGTAAGTGCAGAATTAGCATAAACAGCAATCATTACTCCAGAGTCTCTGGACTCTTTGATGCTCTTGCTGTGAGCAGAATGTTCTCCAGCGTGCTGTGCTCCACTCACTGAGAAAATGAAAGATTCAGAGAGACCACGGATTAATGATCTCCAGTTGGCCAGTCTCACTTGTGTAGGTAACAGCAGGTAGGCTGAAGCTGAGGAAAAGTACCAGTTCACATATTTGAAATGTGAAGGTAATGCCTGTCCTGTGAGTGTATGCTAGCACAACCCCCTTTGCAGTGTAGCACAGTACTATTAATGAAATAATTGCTGGTTTTTTTATGTTTTACTGCTGTTGACATTTTTGCAGCTGTTAGAGAAATGACTCAAGGCCAACAACTTCTGGGTCATTTTTCATTTATGGGATACTTTCTCCACTACATACTCAATTCTGACTTTTATTTTTATTAATTTCTTATTGTACCTGAGGATCAGAGTGATATTTAAAAGGATTTTTATAACCTGGCACAGAGATAGGGTTATTATCTGAAACCACCTTTACCAACCTGATGTCTACTTAGACAGGGCTGAATTCTGACATCCTGCAGTGAGTAGACCTCCTTTTATTCAAGATGCTCCAGGCACTTTGCATGATGCCTTTAAATTTTAAAATTTTTTGTTGCCTGGATTTATGTGGCAGATCTAGAGTTTGCAGTGTTTACTAGCAGTCTGAGTAACGGTGGTAGAAACAGGACACACAGCTAACTGCAAATAGTGACATTTTGGATTTAGCCTTTTTGGATTTTGACCTTCACAATAAAAATTGATCATTAAATGCACAGCTTGTACTTCAAAATCTTCATAATCTTCTACAGTAGGAACCTCTGTTCTGGAATAATGTCAAAGAGATTAAAGTGACAAATATACATCAAATAATATATTTTATAACCTTTAAATAACCTCAATATCTCTGTGTTTGAAAGAATGGAATACCATGACTTACTCCTAATCAATCAAAAATTCATTTTTGTTGATTCAGCTTCTTCAGTGACTTGGCAAGATTCTTAAAATTGGCAGTGCTAAGAGATTACAGTCTGTTTTGAAATTAACAGAAGTAGTTTGATATCGCCTGACCGTTTTTGCCCTATCCAAACAATATGTTCTACCTTTCAATAGTAATTATTATATAATCCCGTACATGTCAGGTTAGAATATTTAATAGAACTAAATGGGTCATTTCCCTCTTTCCTTCATTTAATCTCCAAGGTTTATTACCCCCAGCAGAGAGAGAGAGGGATGTCTATCGCAAGAAATTATCCAAAGGGTTTTCAAATGAGATTGCATGGAGGTGTATAGATTTTTGTGTAATTACTCATCCACGTTTTTCCTGCTAACCTTTATTATTCATGCTGCTTTTCATCTCACTAACAGCATTGTTTTAAAGGACGAGAGCCATTTTAAAATGTTCACTTTCTGAATCAATGTGCATAGACCTGGTTGAATGAAAAATGAATATTTTCACCACCCTTGCATCTCTAAATCAATGTGAGCTTGGTTCTGGCTATTCCAATGCTACTATAGCCCCTACTAAGTAACTGATTTCCTTGGCTCCAAAGCCAGGTGGTGCAGGATGACTCACTTCTCAGCGCGACCTCCCTCTCCAGTGGGCCGGACACATCTATGTTCTATATGAGCTGGTACAGCTCTACTCTGTGGCCCTATGGCCCAACAGGCCTGTAATGACATTTCACTTTGAAAAACATAAAGACAATGATGTCGCAGTCTACTTGCAAGGTGTTTATGAGGAGATGGTAAGAATTGGTACCATGTCTTAAAATGTGGTATGATGGCACGAGAGGGTGTTTGAGGGTAGAAAGGGTAGTCCTGGAGGAATGCTGAGGGTGGAGATTGACCTTCAGTTGCCTTATCACAACAAGTTGGATTCCTGTCAACTAGAGCAAACTATCCTTCAACCATACCTGGTTTTGTCTCAAAGGAATTACTGAGTGTAACGAAGACAGCCAGTGAAAGTCAGGCATAAACTTGAGTGCTAAGCCATCTGCCTGAGACCACCCTGAGTTATACACACTACACTGCACCGTCTTAAAAAAAAAAGAAATAGTTACATAATGGCTATTCAGATCATAAGATGCTTCCTGTCTTGAGCTTGGATAGCAAAACTGACACCTATTATTATGTGTATAGTTTGTTTTGTAGTATTTTTCATTACAAGCCTATTATAACTTCCCCAAACACTGATAATCTTGATAAAAATTTTTCCACATCTTGAGTAGTTATTTTATTTTAATGCTTCAGTAAAAATGCCTCAGTCATTTAAAATGAAAATGAATTTAGGAGAAGAAAAACATTTTTCTTTTAAAAATAGTATTACAATTTGCTGCTTTGAAGTGCTCTAGTGCCTTTGGGCTTAGGAACAGAAACACTACATTTGCCCAGGTGCATTTCTTCTATGCTTATGAAAATATAGTTAGTTTGGAACAAATTATTAGACTCTGAAAAGCCACATGTTCATATATAGCAAACTGTGCTGCCAAGAAGCCTGCTGCCAAATTTGCTGCAGGGTCAGGTGCAGAGCAAGTTCCCAAGTGTCATAGACCTTTGATCCATGGATTAAATACAACACCTGAAACTGTGTTTTCGGTACTGTGGCAGCAGGGCTGAACTGGGGGATAGGTGTTTGGATCTTTCTTGTGGTTCTGCTAATAATTCTGGATTCATCGCTGTGAGTCCTCGTGTATCTGCTTCTGATGGGATGGTTGAGCAGTTTCATAGATATTCTATGAGAAAAGATTCATAGATTCATAGATTTCAATGAGAATATCTATGAGAATATCCTCTCCTTCCCTCCTGCTCCCTGGCAGTTGATCCACACAAAGAATAACTTGCCTTCACCAGCTATGCTTTTCATTACAGCTCTTGGTCTAGGTTGCTGGTTTAAAAGAGCTGAGCTAAAATCTATTGACTTCCAATGCCATGCTGAAATAAGGAATTATTTGCTTATTTGCAGGGACTTTTTAAGCTTCCTTTTCCTCTCTCTTCTTTTATTTTTAGAGATATTTCGTAGCTGAGATGAAATATACCATCTTATTTCAGCCTTTGTATATGTGCATGCTGATAATCTATTAATTGTTCTTGTTATGTTTTTATACCTCCTTTATTCAGTGTACAGCCTGGATGATGAATGAAAAACAGAGCAGTAATAAAAGGAAATATGATTTGTAGTTGAGATGAAACTAACTAGCCTTTCTGGATTTGTCACCGTTTTCTACATAATTTTATTATAGAACTTATAATAAGCTCAAGGATGCTGAACTGAAGCTGCAAAGGGAGCTTGATTCTGTCATTTTCTATTCTGTATGTGCTTCCCTTTGTGGTTGTGGTGAGCCATGAAGTATTTCATTTAATAATTCCTTTTAAAAGAAAGTTAGTTATACAAAGCTACACAGTGCCACACACACATAAATATATTTAATTGTCAAAATTGCCGAACAAAGTATCTCCCAGGAAGAGCTTTACTATCACAATTTTCACACTTCAACAGCAATTATGTAAGTAGTAGACTCTCAATCCAAATGTTACTTCATTTTCAATAACTAGGTGAGTTTTATAACTAATTTTTTTATTGATCATTGACACTTTTATTTTTCAGTGAGACCTATTGCCAATGTGAAAAATTAAACTTCTAAATAAGATACTCAGCAAGTACAGGGATCTCTTGTTGGAAATCCAGTTGTTGTAGCCGTCTCATATCGTCTGTCACATTGTATATTTAACATATGCTCAGCCACAACATATTTTTAGGATATGTTGATCTTCCTGTGATTGGAAGTGAAGGCAATATTTTACACAATTAGTAATATCTAGTATAAGCTGCTAAATAGCATATCCTCATAATGTGACAAGTAAGTATATTGTTAGCTAACATGGGTAGTGCAATCTCATTGTAGGAGTTAAATGATGAGATGAAATGGCCCATGAATTGGAAATGTGCGTTACAGCTCCTTAGGTATTATAGACTATATTACTAATGAAGCAATTTGTTCTGTGTCCCCTCACATTTCATTTGCTGCCATCAACAATTAAGAGATGTCGTAGTAAGGTCATTCCAGATTAACACCTTGTCTTTGCAAAGATCTCATTAAAATAGGGAGAAATTCTAATTTGTAGCCAAGATAATGTTAATTCAACGGGAGAATAAATATTGTGGAAGCAATCTATGCAAGAGGAATGAATGTTAGAGGCATTTTCTCTTTTCACTAGTAGTAATTCTTACATGGAAAGACATTCTATTGAAAATAGTAGCAAGGCATGTTACTGTAGGAATTGGCTGGATACCTTGGCCTGGTTAAGGAAGCGTGTCTTGTTGTCTGGGCTCTGCACAGATGTGCAGACCCATAAATAAATTGAACAGAAAATAAGATTTCTCCCTTTGCTGGTTGTCAGTATTACAGCTAAACTACAAAGAAAGTAATTTCTCCAACCATCATGCATTTACTTCCCAGTCATCCTCGGAAACTTGTAACAGTGAAGAGCGTTGTAATTGACATTTCATTCTAATATATTGGCTGCCTTGCATGAATTCTGACTGGCTGATAAAGCTCATGGAAATCCATAGTCTCATCATGTCCTGAACAATTTCAGTCCAGCCCTGTGGCAATCTAAGCACTTAACCAGAAAAACGGGAAAGACAATATTTGGGGATTCAACTTTTAAAATGCATAAGAACACAGTAACTGAAATAATCAAGTTGTCCTTGTATAATGCAATTCTTTTTCAGCTTTCAAAGCAGAATGAAAGATTTAAAAGAATTTAGGTATCAATTTAAATAACTAAAAGCTGTGACATGAATTCATCCCAACTATAACTTCACTGAAGTTACATTTTAGATAAATTTCATCATAATATCACATTTTTTAAAGGAGGGGGGAAAAAAATCGATGATCTTGTCTAAGGATTTTGTATTATATCCCAGTAACTTGAAAGAAAATGTAATGCACATCAGCTCATTCTTCAGGTCGCATTTTCTGAATAGATGTGTATAATGCACAAAGTAAGGTATTGATCTCTCAGATCCTCCAGAAATGAAGTGTCATGTCTTGCAACTTGTTCTTCTTTACTATTCCATCATGTTTTCATTCACATGGACTTCTTTTATTGAGAATGCATTGCTTATATAATGAGCCTTACTTCATCCTAAGTCTCTGAAAAATGCTCATTTTTTTCCAACTCTGTGTTTGTTGTTTGTGTTTCGGTTTTGTATCAGAAGTTCTAATAGAAATTTATCTGATATCATAATTATGCAGATATCTTTTTTATATTTGTTTTGTGTAAATGCTGTAGGGTTTGGATTTTTTTTT
>VXBW01005816.1:0-50567 GCA_013400375.1 Thinocorus orbignyianus | reverse complement strand
CCCCCCGCGGTTTTGCAGAGTGTCAAAATCCATGTTAACCTTGTCAGTGATGACACAGCCACTAGACAGCTACTTCCTAATATACAAAAAACATTATTAGTATTTGGCCCCTAACTCCAGAATAGTCACATATTTGGTTGTTTTTTTGTGTTTTTTTTTAGTGTTGGGCAAATAAATGGGGATCATAAAGTCATCTCATTCCTAACAGAAGGAGCAAGAAACTCTTGTAATCACTAAAACACACAAACTTTCAAAATAACCCTGCCTACTGGACTGCTGGAGCCAGGGTTACTCCTAAGGTCTTGTATTTCTATGTCAGTCTGGATAGCATCTTAAAAGCCTAGCTGTCAGGCAGATTATTCTGGAGGTGAGTCTGGACCCAGGGTTTCTCACAGGCTCCATGGGGTTTGCCACAGAGCAGAGAATATGGAAACTCCAGTTCTGGAACTGCTTGCTCATGGGCATGGCTCAGGGGAGTGGGATGAGATGGTTTTGCCTTGTCATTTCTCTATTATGCCTCTGAGAATAAGTGTCTGCTAGTAAACTAAAGGTGCCCCATGCTGTTCTATGGCACTGAGGTCAAAACAGGCAATTACAGGCCTGTAAATATAACAATCAGCTCTAACTCTGCAGCCAGGTCTGGTAAAGGTCTCTTACCCATCCTGACTCCTGAACTGTGCCCAGGAACTGCTTGGGAGCATGCTAATTCATCCAGACCACAGTAAGGCCAAGGATGATTCTAGGGACCTGATAGTGTAGACAGCCAAAATCCACTGTCTCGGCAAAGTGTCTTTCAACTTTGTATAACTTGGGAGCGTATTCTTAGCCCTGAAGCTTTAGCACTTTGATTCCCATACAAGGTCATACTTAGAATTTTATAAAGCAAAACAATATTGGTTATTCGGAAATGACATTTCTATTATTTTGTGCCTGTGCATAATTTAAAAAATAAAAGTGTATATTATTCTAAAACACAAGATCTGCTATAGCCACTCTTAATAACTCCACTTTGTCTTTCAGTCCTGTAACTTAAGTGTCACCTTGAGCTCTCATTTCCTTAAGGGACATATTATATCTACATTTTGTTAAAAGCTTAATGCATGACAATTTCAGGGGAATACACTGCTGCTCTGCTACATTTGAGCTGCTCAGAGGTAATGGTCCATGTGCGTGCCTTACCTTGTGGAGCCCTGATGGGAATCAGAAGTTATTCTGGTGAGCACACTCTTGCGTGAAACACAGATAAATGTTTCATTTCTATCTTGGAGTTTGGAGGGGGAGAAAATGTGTACGACAGTATGGTGGATATTTGGTAACATCTTTCTCTGCAGTAATTTTGTTCATGTATTTGATCCCTTTGAAGCAGCTCTCCGTACCCATCTGTATGCTCTTGTTCAGAATCTGTACTCTCTCATATTCTCTTCTTTGGTCTCCTTCTCTTTTGCAGGATTAATTTCCTCCTCTTTCAAGACTCACCACAGCCTTGCAGTGCTACCTACAAAATATCCATTACCGTTGAGCTGTGAACTCATGTGTCTGGCATACTGTGCTGAAATTCATCACTTTTCTTACGTATTTTTGAAGGACCTTCCTACAAATATTAGAAGTTTTATATTTTTGAAATATTTTTTGTATGTATATATTCTTTTTCAAAAGCAAAATACAAAACCTTCTTTAAAAGTCTCAATGGTGTCCATGAAACACTTGACACCAGCCAGGGTTCCTTTTGCACTGGGATGGCTTACGTGTCATGATGGTTGTATCTTTTCCTTGTGTCTACTCCCCCAGTTATCTAGAAGGTATTTATCTAGCCCTGTGTATCAAACTAGGCTGTAAATGTTACTGATTAGAGTTTTTGTCCTGTGTTTGTATAGAATGTGAAACAAAAGGGGTGTCACTGAGCCAGGACTTCTTTTCTTTCCATATACAAAAGCAAAATCAGAGTTCTTCAACAGAACAGCCAGTGTGCATAGCAGTCTTTACTTTCAGAGTCATGGGACAGGTGTTAATGACCAGCTCCTAAAAAACCACTTTATTTTAAAAAGTAAGCAGGTTCTCAGCTGCTTATAGGACTTTGCAGAACCCGAATAAACTCCCTCCAAGTCTTCAATGTTACTCTGTTCAGATTAAATATTCTTCCAGGCACTAAGGCAACAAGCTTGGGAAACTGTGCACAGGAACTTCTTTGACATAATTTTTCAGAATTTGAGGTGGGAAAGAGTGTCTGCAGCTCATTACAGTCTGGAAGCCAAACCAATAATGGGTCTTGAAGATAAATCTGAGATGGTTCTTACAATCGCTGTAGTTTATATACATGGAAATATGTGTATAGAGTTGCATATGTTTGTAGTTAATAAATATGTGTGCACACAAGCATATTTACATCTGTAATGGCATGATCTTACACTTCTGTCCTCTGGGCTACTGAACTAAAATGTGGAGAATGTAGTTATTTTGGAAGAATTATCAAGTCTAGCAAATTTAAATCAGTCCCAAATCAACTGCTTTCCTCCTCAAGGAAAAAAACTGACAAAATTCAGCGTAAAAATCAGTAGTGCACTCCTGTCTTGTCTTTAACATTCTCATGTTTTAGGTATCACTACTTCTTATGCTCAGATTTTGCTTGTCACATTCACAAAGTTTTATTCTAGAGGCTCCTTTCCTATAATACTAGAATAATAATTAATAATATATAATAATGATATTAGTAATATAGAAAAAGACTGAAAGATAAGTAAAGATATATATAGACCTGAAAGTGAAGCAGTATCAAGGAAAATAAACTGCTGCTGCCGTAAGAAACTGTCAACTTTTGCACAAAAAGTCATTAACTTTTTTTCTCTTTTGAATTATAATTTTGGCACTTTCATATAACACCAAGGTAATAGATTTTCATTATACCCAAAGTGCAAAAACATTGGCTGTGGAAAAAGCAACAGGGCTCAGATTAATGGGAGCCGACAAGCTGACCAAAGAGGAAGTGGCAGCATGGCTGTCACCATGGCTCAGTGGTTGTGACAGGCAATTAGTGAACAGAGCAGAACAGATGTAACAGGAGGCAGCAACAATTTACTGAAGCATTAGCTTGCTCACTCTGTAGTGCAGAGCACTGATACCGTTTGCTGATACAAATAAATACTAATATGATCTGGGGCGGGGAAAAGAGACAGCATGCACAGTCATCTTAGAGGGCTGAAAAAACTTCCAACAGACAACAGCAACAAACCCACCCAAAACAAGCCCAGGTAGATCTAACTAAAGAAAACCAATTTATGGCCTTTTGAAGATGAGATTGAGATTCTTGCCTCATTACCAGATGGTAACATGCTTTGAAAAAATAACATACTAGAGAGGAATTGTAATAATATGTTCATCTTTCATGGTACTCAAAGAGAATACACAGTGTTCATTTTATTTCGCCCTCTCTGTTGCTCTGTGATGGACTTACATTGCTGCTGGTTGATGTGCTGATGAGAAAGGAGCCTGCTATGTCTTTACCAATGTGGTCAGAGGAGAGAATAACAGTCATGTGGGTGGTTTTTGTGGTTACAAGCATTGCTTTGTAATTTTAAAACCCAGCAACCAAATTTTTACTTTGCTTTTTAGGACTGTTTTTGAACGATGCCACAGATCTCACAGCATGCTAAATTAAACTAATTTACTTCAGATAAATTGTGAGTTGTGGTTCCAGGAGGATTCAGGTAGATGCCTTGAGTTTCAGAGGATGAAGCCATCCATACGTACAGGGAAGTGGAGACTGGATAAGGTGCCATTTTCTACTATACTAAGAATTGTGATTTCCCAAAAAGTAGCAGTGAAACTATTATATTGCTGATAACAACAGAGAGTACAACATCTTCATTCTATGAATTGACACACATCCTACATGTTACGGAAATATATATTTTATCCAGAACTGGAAAGGAAAATGGTCAGTCTTGTATGTACAGTCCATAGAAACACTATTGACATCTCTTATTGACTATATTAACAACGTGGTAATTTGCTCCACTCCCACAAAGATTGGTCATTTACTTGCAAAGTATTACAAATTAGAGCAATTGAACCTAAAAGTAGGTTTACCTTCTGTGCTAGGGACCGGACCTTAAGGACCAGTTTCCTACCACCAGGTGGAGCTTGAAAATAATTTTTATACTACCAGATCAAAATTTTTTTATATTTTGCTGTGGTTGTTCTTCCCTCACTGAGAGCGCATGTTTTACAATAATGAAGACAGGATTTCGCACCATTAACTCTGGGTCATGTCATTTTAGTACTGCAAAGACTCACGGAGGGGAAAGTTGCTGCAAGAGCCAAGGCATCTGCCTGCCTGTGCCTCCAATTGGCTGCAGTGGAGGTAGGGATGATTTCTGGTAACTACTTACTATTTCTGGATGAGTTTCCATGTGGAAGAGCTTCTCCTGTCCTCTTTTTGCCTCTCATTTAAATGCCGGTGCTCCAGTATAAATAAAGCAAAATATTCTTAGCATGCAACCTCTTTTGCAGCACTGGTTTTTCTTTCACAGGAAAAGCACAGTCCTGCACCCAAAGATGTACTGTCTCTGAGTCCCTGAGGAAAAAAGATTGTGCCAGAATCAGACAATACTGTTTGACTTGGTGGCAACAACCATATGTAAATACAAGAGAAATATGTGGTTTCAATGAGATTTTAATAGAATCATAGAATGGTCAGAGTTGGAATGGACTCTAAAGATCATCTAGTTCCAACCCCTCTGACATGGGCAGGGGCACCTTCCACTAGACAAGGTTTTATTAAAGAAGACAAAAATTCATTCATGTAAGCTAACCTGCCCCCCCTCCAATTCGGCTAATTTAGAACAAAATGAAATTCTGAAGTTTTTCCTTAAAATTGTAAGAATCATATTAATTTGAGTCAATAAGGGGGTTTTGGTTTTTTTTGTTTGTTTGTTGTTGTTTTTTTTTTTTAAATATGTGAGTGTATGTAAGACAAATAAAGATGGGATTTGAGATAATCTCTACTTAAGTGAATAGCTCATTCAGCAAGTGCAGTTGCAAGCTGAGGAGGGAATGGGGAAGGTGGGCATATGCTAGCAAATGGCTTAATGGGAACAAAAAAGTAACACTACCACAGAAAACAAATTAAGGAAATGGGAAAAAAAGAATACAGCCAGTTTTTTAAAAGGCGAAAGAATGATTAGCTATTAGGACTGAAAAAGGTCCTATTAGAGCCCTATTAAGCTGCACAACACCCTGCATTGTAAAGGATTTGCATACCTATTATTTTTAGAAGCTGATGTTTCTCCAATGAATATCATCAGGCCTTTTGATATTCACTAGAGAGATCTTAAACTGTGGAATTGCCCTTTCCTTATCCCACAAAATCCGGTTCAGGCTTTTCCTCAGAGCTCATCTAAGAGATGGTCATTTTCCTCCTGTCATTGTCATGCATGTCCTTCTTTCTTTCTTTCTTTCTTTCTTTCTTTCTTTCTTTCTTTCTTTCTTTCTTGCTCTCTTTCTTTCTTGCTCTCTCTCTTTCTTTCTCTCTCTTTCTTCCTTCCTTCCTTCCTTCCTTCCTTCCTTCCTTCCTTCCTTTCTTCCTCCCTTCCTTCCTTCCTGTATATTTCCTAGGTCCTTATTTGAGTTGGGTAAAATGAAGTTCTTGAGATAACAAAAGATGGCAAATGGGAAGTGCCTGTTGTCCCTTAAATCTGGTGGGGTTTGTTGTTTGGGTTTTATTAAAATGTGTTGCAGGGAAAGCAAAATGCATTGTATTAAACCAGTTTCTTTAGTTTTAAATGAAAGAACAATTCTTGGTCTTGCAAGTTCTTTAGGTTTTCTGCAAATGTGTATGTTGTGAGGTATTTTTTACGTGAAGTAATGTGTTTTCCAGAGGTTCCCTTCCTTGTTTGTTGTGGAAATTAGCTGGAGAAGAAAGCAGAATTATGGCTGGAAAAGGAACTTATAGTGAAGGCTTGGATACTACAAACAGTAATGTTGTGGGTAGGTAAAAGGTAAAAGAAACTGTTTCTCCACCAAATTGTATAGCTTTGTATAGCTGCTTTAGTTCTTGTAGCTGTTATGGAACAGTGTTTACTTGTTGGGTCAGGTACAATAGCAACGCTCTTTCTTCAATTCAAATGTTAAAGTCATTTTGGAAGATGGAGGGCTTTAGAAGGAGAAACAGGTAAGGATACTGTTCTTCTCTTTCATGCAAGTCTAATTCTTTGCAAAGAGTGGGCATAGCATTATTTTCCCTGCCTAACTGCAGTTCTCGTGTTCACAACTTCCAATCAGTTTTATTCTGCTAATCTGTATCTCATTTTACCCACATTTCTCTGGGTCCTGAATTTTCTACCTAGCTACATGCCCAGTGCTTTGAGACCTGTCACCATGAGTGTTTCCGTCTTTCTATTTCGAGCTATTGTCTTAAAGAACTCAGTTTGCCCCCTGAAAAACGAGGCCTGATATTGTGGCAACACTCTGCTTGCAGCTTACTACAGCAGTCACAAACAACTTGTGGCACAACTGCACTTGATGACTTGAATTGCACTGTGAAAGCAAGAGAAGCAGGAAGGAACAGCAAGATGGCACTTGAAATAGTAGAAATGGCCAATAAGAGCCATAGCAAGGATTCACAAAGTGAATAAAGAGAACTGAGGACAGAAAAAGATGCTTGAGTCTGTAGGACAGAATAGTAAGTGATGGGATGAATTTTGGAATATTGTAGGGCTGTCCAAAGAGGCTCACTGATGTACCTGAATGAAATTCTTATTCCAGAAACCCTAAGGCAATTTTACTCAGGAGCCTGGACCTTTATGTGTCTTCTTTTTTTCATCCTCTCTTTTTCACCTTAGAGGTTTAGATCCCGCTAACATTTTCTGTTTTCCTCTTCTATGTAGTCAATGCAGGAGCTGGCCATGCATCCAGCTTCCCCTGGATATGAGCCCTTCATGGCCTGGTACCCAGCTCTGGTAGATGCATTGCTGCAAGCATGTCTCATGGAGATCACTAGATAGATTAAGCTGTTTCTCTTACTCTGCTCTCTCCCTAGCTACATGTCCAAGACCAGTTGCAGTTATAGTCTTCTGGAGTTTCTAATTTAATTCTAATCCACTGAGTCACAGCTTATTTTTCTAGAGGCCAAAGATGTTGTATGAAAATGCCATCTGTATTTTTGGAAATAACCTGTGCTTTAACTTAATGTATGAGAAGTATTAAAAAAATCAGTGATTGTGGCCTGTGGTATTTCTCCAAAGTTAGACTAGGAGTTCTTTTTGGCTGTGCCAGACTTCAGAAGCAAGTCTTTTCAGAGGTCATAGACCTCGTCGACCCATCTAGAATTACTGAATAGGAAGACTTCTTGTTATCTGTGAAAGAGACTGAATTTATCATCTAGGACATAGCTTGATAACATAGAAAGAATATGATTTGTATCTGTGAAAGTACTCTCAGAAAGAGTTGTGACCTGATAGAATATTTTCTATTTTAAAAAGATTTCATCGTTTGTGATCATGGAAAGATCACTTGACACTAACAAAAATCCCCACTGAATAAAAAACAATACTGAGGGAAGGAAAAACAAAAGGCACATGGTACGATATTCTGAAAATGTTCGTATACACTTCAAGTCAAAACTAATCATTGATTTGCACTGTGAAATGTTTCAGTGGCATTTATAATGCAACCAAGAGGTATAAAAGAATTGCAATGCAGTATCCCAGAAAAGAGATTCAGATTTTCTGGGCTTAATTAAGACAAAAGTGAATCCAACAGCAAATCCTGAATCTAAAAAGATTATTAAGACTGCAGAATCGGACTTTATGAGATTTAAGATTGGTTTAATTTGCTTACTTTGTATATATGGGTTCTCTTGTAATAATAGCCTTGTGATAGCTATCAGCTAATATCAGTTTATATCTGACAGCCTTGAGTTCCCTTATGATAGTGGAATAATGTATAGTTTTATTCTAAAGGACTCTATATTCCATATTAAGAATAGATAGGATTCTCAATAAATTAATTTTGCATTGCTCTGTTTGTGACTGTAGATCTTATTTACAGTACAATGTTAATTTTCTTAAATGCTCTTCTATAGCACTAAAGCTTACAGCTTCTGAAAGTCAAAAAAATACAGGTAAGGAATTTACAGATATCGTAGATAGGGAACAAAGATATTGAAAAAAGTGGAGTCAAAACACTCACTAATTTTGTTGATCTAGATTAAGATGCTGCAGGGTTAGTCTTCTAAAGTATTTAAGATTTTTAACACAGAGACTTCTGTTCTGGTTTTGAACAGTTAGTGGAAGGGGGTCCCAGCTCCCCAGCAGCGTGTGTTGTCTGAAGGGTGACTGGTCACAGTCTAGCTAAAGGAAGGCCAGCAGTGAGAAACAGAAGTAGAGCTGGGATGGACAGTTGTGTGGAGATCCTCCTTTGACTTCGCAGATGCAGATTCCCCACAGAGTTTGAACCCTCATGCATGGGAAATAACCACAACAACAGCTCAATTTTTCACATCTTATACTCGAAGTCTTATTACTGACAAAAGGGAACTCTCAATACAAGATTTCATTATTGATCTAATTTGAGATTTTAATCCAAATGCAGCAAAGAGTAATTCTTAGTCCAGTTACTATAGACCTGTGATTCAAGGTCCAATAACATGTTAAAATAGTTATAAAGAAAATCCTTGCTAGTAGCTGGCCCTTTTGTCTGGTGTTGTGCTCTCCCTCCCAGATTTCCAAAGATGATGGCAGCATCCTTCTATGAGAAAGGCTAGAGTGAGTCGTCAGCTCCCTGAGTTCTTCTCCAGGAAGAGTTTGATGCTGGTGGTAGGGGTGCCTCCTCCCATGGTCTTGGAGTCTGGCTGAGTTTATTTGTATACATTTTCATAGTGCTGTTTGCATACCTAAACTTTCTCTTCATTGATTCTCAGTCATTCAATGTTCTGTTGTTTTTGTTGCATCTACATTGGTTTAACAAGACTATACTCCTGTGAGCATCATAACAGTTCCCATTTGCAGTGTGGGACTTCTGTTATCATTCTGTTTTTACACACTTGCAAATTACTTTTGATTCTATATATAGTTCAGTATATACTTATTATCACTATAAACTAAAATTAACTCAAATCAAACCTGACTAGTAGACAATTACCTTCATAACTAAAAGAAGCATAGTCTGGGACAAATATAAACAAGTTCTGAAGCCTTGCATTCTCATCCAATACAAAACCCATGGCATTTTGTTATTAATGACAAAATTTGCATTTAGTGGTAGATTAGGAATCACAAACAATGCCATTTCTTCACTTTGGAAATATTTTGCTCAAAGCATCTGCTTACCGTACCTGTGCAGAGAGAAAGACATAGTGGTCAACTCCTATGGACCAGAATCCAATGTCTATAGTCACATACACAGATAAATTGGAGTAGACAGTTCATGTATACATCTACAATTATAATTTTCCCTAGTGAGGAGGAATAAAGAATTGGTCTATAATTAATTATGTAATCATAGAATCATATAATTGGAGACTGCAGGATAATACCTATGCAAAAAATTGAATTAGGGTTATCAAGGCAAGATTAATTGTGAAAATAATTTTCATTATTAAAAGTTGGAGTTTATTTGCAGCATTCCTCACTACTTTAATCTTAGGGTTTTATGTTTGTGCTTTCCTGGTTTTCTAATCAACCCACTAACTCCTTCCTCAATATTCCCTTGAAATTATATCATGTCAAACTCCGTGGTTCCAGTGGATATAAATCTTTAAGACCACAGCATAGATCCTTGCCACTTAATGAAATAACTATTAACAGTTAAAAATCATTATTAGGAACATATACCTTACAAGTACATTACTATTTGGTTTTTTCAAATTTACTGGGTCTGGCTGCGATGGAGTTAACTTTCTTCACAGTAGCCCATATGGGTGTGGTTTGCATTTGTGGCTGCAACATTGTTGGTAACATACCAAAGTTTTGGTTGTTTCTGAACAGGGCTTCCAAAACATCAGGGCTTTCTCTCTTCCCCCCAGCCCCACCCCTCCTGGAATGTGAGTTGGCTCAGGATTGGCCAGAAGTTGGTCACAAGGAGGACAGCGGACCTAAACTGACCAAATGGATGCCCTGTATGGCATGCTTGAAACAGAAAACACAATGTTAAGGTCTGACTTTGTGCTCAGCAGGAAAGGAAGGAGGTAGAACATTTATGGTGATGATATTTGTATTCCCAAGCAACCATTATGCATGCTGATGCCCTGCTTGACAGGAAGTGACAAACCCACATGATGTCATGAATGAGTTCTTCTTTTTGCCTTGCTTGGGCACACAATTTTTAATTTCCTATTAAACTGTCTTTATCTTGATCCATGAATTTTTTCACCTTCTTTCTATTTTCTCCTTATCCTTTGGAGAGGGGAGGGAATGAGCAGATGGGTGGATATTTGGCTGCTGGCTAGGGCCCGTCCACCGCATCTACAAAAGAGAAAGTTGTTAAACATCCTGGAATGATCTCTAAATTTTGGAAAGAATTGTGCAGCTGTTTTCCAGTCACCTCCATCCTCAGTCTTCTGTTTCCTCCTTTGTAGCTCTTCATCAGTTTTTAATATATCACATTCCCTTTGATATCTCTCTTTTCCCAGTAATACATCTTTCCAACTCTCACAGCATCTTATTTCCTTTATTCATTTCATGTCTTCTGTTTTTTCTCACCAATTGCTATCCCTCCCAGTCTTCCTCTCTGATCTACTGAATTTCCCAGCTTCCNGGAAAAATTCCAGAAGTAGTGGGATCTGGCTTGTGATATTTTTAATTTTTATTTTATTTTTTTTGCATAGAAACCAGTCTTTTCCTCCTTGGTACCAGAAAGAGCACCTAGATTGAAAAGGAAATTATCTCCTAGTCCAAATGTTTGATCTATCAGTTGCTGGGTGCTGCAGTGGTTGGGAAACTTCTGTTCCAGCCTGTCTACGGAAGAAGCCATGAACTCACCCATCTAGGTGCAATTATTTTGCTTCCTGTCTATTCCAAAGCCTTCTCATTCTAATAAATCTTACTTTGCCACAGGCTTTGTTTAAAGTAAACTAGATAGTTCTCTCTGACAAAAAATAATGCTGAGTGTTATTCAGGAGTTAGTTTCTTGCAAGGATGAGAGACTATGGGGAAGTCCTGCACCACAATTAGCTCCCTCTTTATCCCAGAGAGCACAAAGGGTTAAATTTTGCCCCAAGTGCTCATTTACAATAAAGAGGGAATTCTCTCCTGAAGATGTTATTGGTACTGAAATTAATAGAAACCTCTTATCTTCAGGTGAATATATCAAAATTCTGGGTTAATATGTTAAACAAACAAACAAACAAGCAAACAACAAAAAACTTTCAAGTCTGCATATTTGATCTGCTATGTGAACTAATCTCTTTGGTTTGGACTGAGACATGAACCACCGTCAAAGCTAGTCTTGGACAGCATGTCCAGTCTGTGAAGTCTTGCAACTGAATCAGGACTGACAGCTGAGGTGTTTTCCTGCCACACATTAACAGCTCCCAACAGTGTTCTACAAGCTACAGAATTGTCTACTGCTATGCCTCAGAGCTTCCTACTCATACAAAAAGACATTTGTTTTCTTTATTCACCTCTTCTCTTACATGCTGTTTGATAGCAGATCCATATTATTTCACAGTATATTTGCACGTGCTGTAACCCTGCCATGCAATATCTCCTGATTCACTCCATCAAGGTTTGCTTAGGTGGGAGGCACAGCCCCTTACTTGCACAGTGAAACCATAGTCTCTTCAGACACTTGGGAATTGTGAGTGGAAATTAGACATGCTCACAGATAAATTATATGTTCCTGAAGTCTAGAATTTTTTGCTTAAAGTATTCTCTCAAAATAGAAATATTTTGCTTTGGGATAGGAGACACAGTGCCGGTACCGGGGAAAGGCTCTTCCTGGAGACCTTTGCCTGTTTAACTACGTGCGGAGACATGGGAAAAGGTGTTACATTTCTGTAGTTTCATCTGTTCAAATTAAGTTAGAATTAAATTAGATCAGATATGAATTGGGCTGTAGCACAAGATTCAGCCATATTAAAAGTGCATGTAGATTTCTACTAATATATATATAGCATTTTATTGTGATAGTTTTCCTCTTCATAAATTTTAAAATAATAATAGTTCAGAATGATCATATAAAAATACCTCTAATTCTAGACTGGGTCATCACATTTTATCTAGTAATTACATTGACGTATAATTTACAGAAAATATCCTAGATTTTTAAATACTAGATTTAAATTAAATGCTTCTGATGCTGAAGAAGTGGGAGGGGGAGTGGCAATGGCTTAAGAATAAAATATGAATTATAAATTAAAAAGGTTCTGGAAGTTGCAAGGTATAAGGTGAATCCGGAAAAAAATGAATCTCAATAACTATTGAGTTGTGAAAGTTGAAGGATATCTCATTTACTTGATCAGGCTACAAGACAGGTAGCCAAAAGCAAGCCATGGTAGTTGGAATGAAACGCAGGCTTAGAGCAAAACCTTATTTGTAACAGAATGACATGTGGAGAAACTTGTTTCTTTCAAAGCGCTGTATAAGTACAGATGTCCAGGTTCTCTAGTGAAAGAGAAAGTCACAGTTTGCTGTCACCTTAGTCAAGACACTAAGCTAACTACTACAGTGAAATTCAGAAGCAGTATATTTCTTGCTTGGTGGGCAGCTGCCAAGCGTAGCCCTGGTAGTAACCCAAACCTTATCCTTAGATTTCCATTCTCTGTAAATCTGACGTTAAGATGCAACTCAACAGCAGACACAGTGCAGGTATCCCAGTTTGTGCTTTGCCTGCCACATCTACATATCCCATTTTCCTTCTCAGTGCCCTCATGCGTCAAGTGTCCACTGTCAGACAGAGAAGATAGCTGGAGGTCCTTTCTTAGCGACTTGAAACGTGATGTTTGCTGTCTGCAAACAGCCTGAATGCTGGTTGAAATCGTCTTGGCTAGAAAAGCATTGTGGATGTGCAGAGTCAGATCTGAGAAATACTTCACTCTTCAGTTAGAGCATAGGGACATTCATATAGGGGAGCCCATATGTTTCAGTTAGAATTATTTAAACCTATTAAACAACTTGAGCCCACCAGGCACTTGCTAGCCCTGAGGAATTCAACAAGATCATTTGAAGTATAAATTCTGTAAGTCTCGACTTATCTCCGTCTTAAGTCAACTTCATGTTCTTAACACTTTAATAACCCTCTAGTATCTGTTTAATATCTGCCAATTGTTTCAAAATTCTGTTTATATGATAAAATGATTCTTAGTTCACAGCAATCAGGAAAGGCTTTTAAAAGATCTTTCTTATGAGCTTTTCTGCATTCTGATGTAAACCTTCTTTTTCCTATGTGATGTAAAAATTTTTTTGGTGTCTCAGGGTCTTTCTGAGGTAGGCTGTCCCTGTCTGACAGACAGTGGAGACAGTCTCTCCCGAGTATCACCCAAATGGAGAAAGGTGTAGCAAATTAAATTGTCATTTATTTGTTCTCAATTTAGTTGTCAAAAATAATCTTAATTTGGAATAGTAAAGTGCTAGATTTACTGTACTGAGTCTGAAGGTAGATTTAGATTAGATATTGGGAAGAAATTCTTTACTATGAGTATGGTGAGACACTAGAACTGATTGCCCAGAGAAGCTGTGGGTGCCCCATCCCTGGAAGTGTTCAAGACCAGTCTGGATGGGGCTTTGAGTAACCTGGTCTTATGGGTGGTGTCCCTACCCATGGAACTAAATGATCTTTGAGGTCCTTTCCAGCTCAAACCATCCTATGATTCTATGAAGTTCTGAAGTACAAAATTGTTAGGCTACACTTCACGTTACATTTCTGGGGATACTGTATCCAACTAACTATTGCTTTCACTTTGTTTTGTCAAAAAAGAACAAATAATCCACCAAACAAAAAAGCACTGTCACAGAAGTGCTAACATAAATGAGGCAAATCTTTACATAGTGTCTTTTGTGTTGAAAAAGTACTTCCCAAACCAGGATGAACATGGAGACATACGCATACACTTTTTGGTAAATTAGGTCTAATGAGGCTTCTTTTGAAAAAAGTGATTAAAATTCAGATAAAAATAGGCTTCTGTAGATAGAGGGAAGAGAGAAGGATAAAGAGATGGAGAAAGGAATACCCATGAATAATTCTGGGCCTCCCTGTCCTAAATATCCATATGTAGACTCTTCTGGAGTTGTTTTTCACTTTCCACTGACTGTAGAGGAACTCTAGACAATCAGCTTTAAGCCAAATGCCCTATTTTCAAATGGCTGAACTTAGTTAAGATAAATTCCACACCTAACATTTTTTTATTTTCTTCTTCCTAAAAGCATACATGTTATAAAGTCAGAATGGCTATACTGATTTATACCAAAGGACTCCCAACAACGGCCAGGAGTGCATGCTGAGAAAAGGATATACGATTAGGGAAACAATCTTGCCATTCCCTATACATTGACAGTCCTCAGTCATGTGGCAGAGTCTGATTCCTGGTTTGGGCTCTGACTCTCTTATGATGTGAAAGTGTGAGTGACCTGATGCAGTCTTTGTACACCAGATAAAGATTGAACATTCAGGGTGTCAGTTTTCTACATGGTTATTGGAGATCCAAGGACATCTCATGTAAATGAAAAACACTGCTTCAGACAGTGTTTACTACAAAAATAGGGGTGTTTTTAACTCAAGGCAGCTAAATCAAGATTGTGATCTCTGTGTGAATCCAAACAGAGACAAGCTAGTTTTAACCTCAGACCACTATCTGAGATAAACCTCAAGAAGGACATACAACGCTGACCTTCACTGGCCACATCAAGGCATAGATATAGATGGCTATCTCATTGTTTGAGATATCCTCTTGTTTGTTTTAGTCAAAAAAATCCATTTCTGTCCTTGATTTACCCTTAATTCAGTGGTACAATATGGCTGCTTTTCCAGTTCAGAGGTAACAGATTTTCTGTGCAGAAAGGAATTAGATTTCATTTTTCTGCTGTGATCTGTATAGGAAAATGATGTCGTCTTGGAAGGCGCACTGTTATGGAACTATGTGATAAGTTTATATTAAAAATTACCTTATCTTTCAAGTTAGTAGCATCTCTTCCACAAGCTTCATTTCATGCTAATTTGTTCACACATAAACCAGCACATTTTAAAGCTTGCTGTTTCCTGATAGAAAGCAGTGCTGTGGTTGCCAGGTGCAAAGGTGCTTTGAAAGTTATATTGCCTCATTTCAGTGATTGAATAACAGGGTCGGAGTTACCTGAGGGGATGTGTTTTGCTTCTTTTTCTAGAGGTTATATTCCCCAATTATAAGAGCTCTGTCCTTCATTTAGAGAGACAACAGTGGAATGAGATACTCTGCAGGATATTTATAACTGTCTATTCTCAGTCTGCTGCATTGTGGCTAGTTAGAAATGTAACATATGGCACTGGTGAGAAAATAATTATTACTCCTTGATAACTTACTTAGGGGCAGTTATTCTGGATGACTTGCATGACAGACTCTTAAAAAATTGTGTTCTGTAAAGTTATTGGCACAATAATACAGTAAAGGCATGTATTTTTTCACAGTTTTCAGTGCACTTAATACTGTTTAATGTGTTTTTAAACTTCCAGTCATTTATCTATCAGTGGTATTTGCAAAAATCTCAAAGCTAATCACTTTGATTCATATTCAGATTAGTTGCTATTTATGACTAATTTACTGTAGACCAAAGTTCAATAGAAGGGTGACTTTTTCATACAACCTTTTACCTAGGGCTGATGAATTTGGGGTCCCGGTACAGACAGTCAAGAGAAGTTGATGGGTCATGGGAACTAAGTTGGGGAGCACTAGTGAACATATCGTCCTTTGTGGCAGAACTTTATTAGGAAAAGAAAACCAGTCTTAGCTCAAAAAGCAACTCTCTCTCTTTCTGGTTTTGCTTAATAAATCCTATATGTCTAGAACATTTCAGATTCTATTTTATTGGAATGTTGACCCCACTCTTACAAGACACTGTATCTATTAAGAAAATTAATATTTGAACACTGATTGTAGTACATATTTTATCAGGCTACTCCCCAACCAGTCTCGGGCCCATAAGTAGAAAGGGAGGGAGCTGACTGCCAATTTTGTAGCTTCACAGGAAGGAAAAGAAAAAGGAAAATTTCTTAAGTGCCATAGAAAAGACTATAATATCTCCTTGGGCTATGGATTTAGGTTGTGACAGCACAGGGGCTATAGTGTTGCTCTGAGACTTGCTGTTGAACTGGGGGTTGAAATTCATTCTATGCTTTTTCAAGCATAATTACTTGATCTTTAAGTAACTGCAGTAGATTTTGCCCCAGAGAAGGATCATTATCCTGAATGACTTCATTTGACTTTTGATTCGTGCTGAAACTAAGAAACAGCAAACAAGAAAAAGAAGCTAATTTCCTTGTCATTCTAAATTATATTTCTCATATTTGTGGCTAGCTTATTGGAAACATAGCAAGATAGACCAGTGTCCAATGTTTTCATTCACACAAACGTATGAAAGACAAGAACCTACACATCACAGTTCAGGAGGAAAGAACTACCCGTCTTTCGATTAGACAAAGGCAGAGATTGAATTCAGAGTTAGAGGACCACCTATTGGCCTCTGAATGAGGAGAATGAGACTGTTTTTCATGTGTCTATCAATCACAACAATCAATGGGACTTTAGTGCTGTATTTAAAATAGTGCTCACAGGCAAAGAAGCAGCACAGTTTATATAAGAGTAAACCAGTAGAATAATTGAAATATTTAAAGTCTGATCATTACTAGTCCAGATCTAGTTGTTACTGAAAAAGAATATTAATGGAGTTAGATTTGTTATAAATATACCTGAATTTTCCCCCTTTTCCTGGTGCTCTTCCCATGATCCTACAGGTCCTAAGGTAGGTGGTTTCACTCTGCTGGTGGCAGTGGGAGGTGTTATAGTGATTTGTGAGCATCTGGAGTTCTTCAGTGAGAGAAATATGATGTTCATGTTGATAGTTTCTTTGTCATCACCTTAGGTTCCACTTAGCAGTATTTTATTTTGGTTTGAGGTTTTTCAAACATTTTTTCTCACATTCTTTTATACACTTGTCTTATTTCATTGGTTTGAAGAATTACATTTGGAAATTACATCTGAGTTTGCTATACATGGTGCCTTTTATACACAAGTTACCACTTTTTTGCTTTCTTTATTACCTCTAAAAGCAGTTTTGTCCACCACCAGGTCTGTGTTTCTTTAACTGATCATTGGTGAGTGGTTTATACGTGTAAGGTTTCCCATGCCCACCCAGCCTGTGCCTTATCTTTGATCAGCCCGTATCTGTGCTCTCCTATACTGCATTTTTTTCTACCCTTCTCAAGACTTCTGTTGTTGTGCCAAGCCTGCCATTCTATACATTATGATAGGGTTGTACATACTTCATTCTGCATAGAATAATTTCTTAGCACTGCTATCTGTAGAAAACGATGAGTTTTATGCAGCATGAAGATAGAGGAAAGCAAAACAAATTACCTGTGGAAACCAAGCTGATTAAAGAAATTGCCATCACAGGTAACCTAAATCAGACCAAGATGCAGGCAGGCCAAGAAAAGCTCAGACAGAGAACACTTGACGAACATCAATCCCGAGACCTCACAAACTCAGTAGAAAGCTTGCGACCTATTACTAGCAATGGCAGTAGCATATTAAAAGGCTAACCAGTTTCATTAGTCTCAATCACACTGCCAAAACCCTGCACAGGTTTGTTCCCTGCCTCTACGAGTGCTGAGCACAAACACCAGCAACACAGTATGAGTTTCCTGCTGTCTTCCTGCGAGAACCCCATGGAGCAGACAACAGGTTGCGCTTCAGCCATTTTTGTGGTAATTCTCTGGATAACCTTCTCTGGTCTCGTTTCCTTGGGAACAGGCTATCTGAAGTGGTGGTCCCACAACTCTATTATTAACACCTCATTTACAATGGTGTGGAGATGGGTGGTATGCAATATGAATAAATAAAGTGCATTTCAATAAATCCAGGTCATAAGTCGCTGACGACAGTTAATAGCCCACCCATAGGACAGGAATGCAAAAACTGCGTTGAGATAAAAATATTATAAGATCATTCATTTTTTCCCCCCTGAACTGTTTTACATAATTGCATACAAGACAGTATACTTAATGACTATTAAGTTTTCATATTTAAGCATTTAAATTCCAGGGAATGTCACAGAGAAGATTGCCACAAAACTCTGCAAATGCAAACCCAGCATTTTTATGCCACCTCATGATACATGTGATATTTAGCACAGAGAAGAACACTTCTATTAAATCATTTTAAGGAAGATTTTTGTAGAAATGAAATAAGGTGATCTTCTTGCCTCTGTATAGTGCAGGCACTGATGCATCTTAGCAACATTTACTCAATCTTCTTCTGAAAAATGGCAGAACTCTTCTTCTGAAATTCCCTTTCTCATAATATTGATAATAATAATGGCAGAAATTCTGATAATAATGATACTTTCAGCCCAAGGTTATATTTTGGCAGATACATAGAATGGAATGGAAAAATTGGGTTTTAAAATAGAAGTCATCAGGCAGTCTTAACTCTAGAAATTGCTATGTTCTCTGCCTGTAATAAGTGATGTGATGTTGTGCATTTTAACATTGAATTAAAAACCTCTCCATGCCCTTTTTACAAGGGAGGTCCATGAACACACACAGACACACACAAAATAAATTAAAAAGACAAAACACACATCTAAACCACTATGTAATCTGTAATCTAGTTGTTCCAGAGAAAACTCCATCTGCCATAGAATATTTTAGAACTTGCTCCACTGGAGCACATTATTTTTTTCCCCCTTAGGCTCTCCAGTTGCACTTTAGAAAACTCAGCAGTTGGTGTGATGATTTCTTTTAGACTTTAGGCTATGAAAAATCATTTCTGATTAAACTGACTTGAGAAGGGAAATGCAGTTGATTATATTATAAAGATACATCAAAAGGGACACATTTTCAACTCTTGTGTGCCTGTGTACTTTCTAAAGTGTTAAGCTGTCCCGATACTACCACCTCTTAAATAGTTCTACCTTTGTCCTGGTTTATGACATCTATAAATATTTTGAGATATTATGTTACTTAATATTATTCTGTGTCTTCATTCTTTGGGTTATGTCTAATTTGCATTCATAAATATGATTTTTTAAACATGATTTATGATACATACTGGCAAGAAGATTTTTTTCATTTAATTAATAAAAAAAAAGAAAAAAAGCAAACTGTACCTTAGCAATTCTTCATTTTGTATAGCATGAAGTTGTGGATGCTCTAGAAAATATCATTCAATCAATAAGAGGAGAGGAAGTGGAAGCAAAAGATCAATCAGTTAGTAAGCACAGAATTTTCTTGAAAATTTCTCCTTAGAACAGAAGCAATCCTAGCATATTATTCATATAATTATTCAAACATTGGTTTGCTTATGTATTTGTATTGCATTGCTATACTCAAATATAAGGATCCTACTGGATGAGGTGCTATAAAAAATGCAGTATCTGAAGACAGCTATAATATAATCTTGCTTATTTTTGTCCCAGTGTATAGTAAAGTTCTATATCTAAATTTTCCAGAAATTTGAAACCAAGTTCAATTCATAAGAAAGGGAATGTCCAAGGGATAGGCCTGAACAGTCCTAATAGTTGCCGTCATCTCTTACAACAATATTAAGTAAGTCATTTGTCTGTTCTTTCTCCTTCCCTACACTATTTCACCTCACAGCAATACGCTGTATCAGGTTTGTTACAGTTTTAAAATTGCTTTGTGTTGATTATCAAATTAAAAAATATCATATTCTTTATATAATTTCTAATGTCTTATTGAGTGCATTCCCATATTTATTGTCATTCATATAGAAAACTCCTGGTAATTACCAAAATATAGGAGAGTCCCTGTGTACCATGAAAAGTGTGACTTTCAGGTATTGCAGTCTGATACAACTTGTCTAACTTTTCTTCATGTAATACTTCAAAGTCTTATTTTTATTTATTATGTTCTTACTTATTTCTAAAGAAATATTTGAAGTCTGTACATCTCAGTGCCTAGTCTTGCTAGGAAAACCATACAAAAGTCAAAAGACATATAGCCTTTTGGAAATTTAATATGAAACACTTCAAGATTGAAAGGAATAAAAACTAGCCAGAAAACAAAGAGGCTTGTGTTTTTAAAAACATATACCTTTGCCTTTAACTTTTGTTGTTCATACACATCCTGCCTATGAGTTCAAACCTCTTAGAAATACTGCAGTTAATCATCAGACAGAGCATTTCAAGGGCACCCTTAAAACCTGTGAAACTCTCACAGTGAAACTATTACTAAAGGGTACTTATCTGGCCCGAGAAATATATCCATTTAGATGGTTGACAACTATATACTTACTTTTTGCATAGGCAAAGCTGTTTTTTGCTCCCTTCTTTTCTCATAAAGAGGCAAAGATGGAGTTATGAGTCTGTTTCTTAGGTGAATATAGGTGCTCTAATAGTTCTGTTTTTCTCTGCGAGCTGCCAAATACAATTGCCAGTACGCACTCCACAAGTTGGACAGATAGGGAGGAGAAAAATGTTACCTGAGGCAGCACCATAGATATTTTGCCATAGACTGTCACTGCTAGCATTGTGTAGAACATTTTCTGTGCTTAGCCTCTTGGCAGTTTCTGCTGCGTGTTGGTTTTCCATCCAGCTGTACTAGGTGTTTCTCCATTTGTGTCCCCACACTGTGTCAGTCTGGTTTCTTCAGACCTACTTCTGCTTGCTTGTGCTGCTTTCTCACTGCACATTGTGCATGCCCATGGCAACATGAACACTTCAACAGCTGTCCCCTTAAATAAACTTGTGCCTGTGTTTATTATTGCTGGTGCTGGCAGACCAAGCTCTTTCTGTAGGCAAGCTTATGCTAGTTGTAAATGTGTTTTTAAAAATATAGGTACATGTCAGGATACTGAAGCAGCAAGGGTTAAGTATCACACTGAATATCTGTATGTTTTGCCAGTGTCGAACCATGTTTTTTAAATTTTCTGTTTACTTTTATGGTTCACAAAGATGCAGCCTTATCTGCTGCTTTTTATATATCTTATTCTTGTTGTTGTTATTTTCCTCTAAAGAAAAAAAGATGCAATAGCAGTGGTACCTACAGGTAGAATTTTGAAAATAATGGGATTTAAGATAATCAGTCTCTTCCTGGAAGAAATGATAGCCGGTATCTGCTGCCAAAAAAATAAGTCAGGTCTCTGGAAAGCTTCTTGTTGTTACTGAGACAGTGTGGGGCTTTAGAAGTGTTTTTACTGTTTAGCAATTAAAAAAAAAAAAAAACCAACCTAAAAAAAAAAGAATATCTTTCTCACACACAAATTCAGATTTCTCACATTCAGTATTCACTGAAACCTTTGCCCTCTAAAATTCTTTTATAATAACCTCGGTTCCAAGTGATGAGAGTGAAATAAGTGTGTGCTTCATTATTATGCCTCCTGCTATATTGCTTGCTTGTGACAAAGTCCAAACTGGTAACTAAACTGGACTGTTCTGACATAATGTTTTTAGTCCTAAAAGAGGAATTTTGACAGGGGTTCTCTTACAGCCTTATTCCCTGTATACAAAACCAGGCAATGATTTTGCATAAATTAGCTGCTGTGTCTGCCCTTTCCAACAGAAGAGAAGAGACATTTTCTGTGTTGTAAACTGACTGCAAGACAAGCTTAATATGTTATGTAATACTCTTTATGGAGAGAATGCAACATTTGATATAGACAAAACATACTCAAGGGCAAAGGCTGATTATAGTCACTCAATTTCGAAAAAGACATTCAAACTGTGCAGGGTTGCCTGCCTATCAGAGGCATGGTGTGATGAGGATGGCTCCACACTCAGCAGCTGCTTTGAACACACTGGTCAGGCTGCTGTGCTGAAACATGGATTTTCTGAAACCCCCCACTTGTATGGCAATGGCTCCTTCACCTGTGTAATAAGATTAACAGATCCACTTAAAGGGCAGAAAAGCTTTGCCAGTCAAGTGGTGATTAGCATCTTTTACACTGGCAAACACTTAAAATTGATAAACCTTTTCTGAAAGATAAACAAGACATTCACAAAACTGGAACTGGGACAAATTCTGTAAGATTGTGTAACTGTGAGTTCCTGATTTTCACTGAGGTTGTTCAGCTAGTAAGGAATGCTGTCCACAAAGACTATTTGAACTACAGCAACTAGTGAATAGTCCATATTTAAACTTAGTTAACTTGAAAATTTCCATCAAGAGAAACTACTCCAAAATGTCTCACTTCTCAGTCAAGACAGATAGATAGAAAACTCTGCTCTCCTAAGCTATTGTTTAGTTTCTGTGCAACCTGCTTTAGGTGGACCTGCTCTGGCAGGGTGTTGGACTAGCTGTCCCTTCCAATCTCTTTTCATTCTGTGATTCTGTGATTCTGTAAGCCTGCAAGAGAAAACTCACAAAACCACAAAGTGTACCTTCTCAGTACTGTAAAACGAAATAGACCTTGGAAGACTACGAATGAAATAAAGGTACAATAGGTACAATCAAGAATACAAATGACAAAACAATCTCACTACAGCACTAGATGACATCAGCTGCATTTGTTTATGAATAGCAGAATACATTTTATTCTGGTATAAAAAGTAACAAAAGGGAGCAGAAGTATGCTGCTTTTATGAATGAGCCTGAAAGCAATTTTCTCTAATTATGTTAGCAAGAGTTTACTGAAATCAACTGGAATGCCAAGAGACTTTAAAAATGCGGAAAATATAGTGAGCTATGGTAAATAGGTTCTATGGTGAATTCAGAAGGTTTTGGTCAGTCACTAGTTTCTCTGCTCAGACTCATGCTAAGTACAGGCAAACACTATGAGATTTCTCTATTAAGTTCTGCTAGTTCAGGTCACCAGTGACCTGCAATGCACTTTCCCTGTCCAGAGTTTCTCCCGAGCAAAGCTTGCCAATCACACAAAATTACTTAGTGGTTCTGGGATGCAGACATATATAGACAAGGGAATAAATGGAGAGTACTACCAAACTAATTTAATGTGTATCATAAATCAGAAGTGAATGTTAGTCTCCTGTGGGGAGGTAAAAGGCCTAGTGTATTAAAACACTTTGATACTTTTGATCTTCTTTGTTCATAACACGAAGTATTTTCTAAACACCTTTAAACTGAAGCTGAAAGATATACTACTGAAATTCATCCTGGTCTTTGTGTCAATTCTTTCTGAGCAAACATAGAACTTCAATGCTGTCTGAGACACAGATATGTGATCATTTGACAATGTTCAAAAATCCTTATCTAAAATCTATTTTTATGCTTGATGAACACAAAACCATTCTTTAAATAGTTCTCTTCTTTTGTGCACAGGAAGTGTATTTTGGTTTTCTTTAATACTTTCTATTTTTCCTCTAAATGATATTATGGGAGCTAACAAAAGATTGCATATACTTTTGCCCTCAAGTAGGCTGTGAACCTGTATGAGGGAGACACCTGCCGAGGTTAATGGAATTGTCAGTTTCATATTGCCATTCCAAGTTTTATGATTTCTGTTTGTGATTAACTACATATGGCATTTATTATAAAATATCTAACTTATTAATAACAATTACATTTAATGCAGCCATGTAATCACACTTGTATACATATTTAACTTTCAAATTGTATTGATCTTTTATTTTAGTTGACTCATTGCTACAGGCTTTTGTTTAATTATTTTATGGCTCTCTTTCTGTGTTTTAACAGCTTCAATGCTTATGAACAATCTAAATAGAAAGTCTTTGTTTCCATGATAATTTATTTGGATTTGGTTCTGTGGATATTATCAGGATACAGTTCTTGTCATATTAGACATACCACTTGAACACAGGGAAAAAATAAGTAATTCTCTGTAGCATACTCAATTCACAGTGTCTCTGAAGTGATGGTGCTGAAGGGTTTCTTGTTCTTTAGAGTGGATTACTAATACAGTAAGAATAAAAAATAGTATGTTTTCCAGTTATCCAACCAAAGGGAAACTTCACTACTGGTTATTTTAGATAATGATAGCATGTTAGATTGAAGTTTATTCCTTCTTTGTTGCAGATGTGAACAGCAGCCAAAACTAATGCTTTACGAAATGATAAAATGAAAACAGTAATAATGAAAATATGACAAAAAAAATGTGAATATGTCATTCATCACTGAACTTATGAAACCAATGTGAATTTCAGTGCTTAGAGGACTACATTGAGCAGTCACAGTGCATCCATACAGTTAATCATGCCCATTTATATGGAATGTTCCTTGTCCTTGTAGCCCTGGAGTCACAGGTACAACCATCAGGTTGAATTCTCCTCTCAGATGTCCAGTGTCTGGAATGAGCAAATCTATAAAGGACCTCAAATAAATGTGATGAAGCATCTCATTTCCTCTGCTCCCAGAGTCACATGCTTCCAAAGCCATGGCCCCTATGGAAAAGTGACTAAATTCCACCTACACGAGATTAGTCAAATGTGGATATCTTTGCAATGACTTCAAGTATTTAAAAGCTGAATGTTTAATTTCTATTTTTTTTTTTTCTCTATAAACTGTATATGTCCAATGTTCAAGAACAGAATGATTCAGAGGATGACTCAGAATGCCTGAACTGGAGCAGCTAAGCATCTAATTTTAGGTACAAGCCAGCTGGTCTCAGTCTAAGCTAGTTACACCCTTAAGATAAATCTTTAAGATCATTTTAAATGCATCACTTTAGAGACTCCTCCTCACCTCCTGATTTAATGGCTGATTTAAATGGGTAGCTTTTAGATTACTTTAAATACAGCAGATGAGTTGACATCCTTAGACACCTAAGATGCCCATGACATCCTTAGACACGTAAGATGACTGTCATTTCATCTGTATCATTTCAGATACACCAAATCCTGTCTGAGCATAACTTAATGAAAAGAGAAGACTTTGTGTAGAAAAGCTCTGTAGAATCTAAACTTCTGCCATATTGGGCAAAACATGACATTAATAGGCAGCTAATTCTTTACTTACAATTAAGATAGTAGGGATCACCAATGAGATATTCCTCCACTTAATTCTCCCAAAGTATCTAATATTTTAAAAGTTTTCCAAGCTAGGAGAGAATGTAAATTGGGAATTGAGTTAAAGAATTCTGATAATTTTTTTTGTGGACTTTTTGTAGCCCTCTTATTGATTTCAACTCAAAAATGCCAAAGGAAGTGAAGGTGGAGTTACAAAAATGTAATTTCCTAATATTTTCTTTTTTTTTTTTTTTTTTCAGTTTACATTGGATGAAGTAATGAATAGAATTCTTCATTTCCGGCTGTGCCTTAGTGAGCAAAATTAATTCATAGGCCTTACACAGTTTTGGGGGAAGAAGATGAAAGAGCCTCTTTGGTGTTGACCCTGCTGATGAACTGGAGGTGTTTCACGACAGAGATACTTGAGAAACTTTTTGGTTGAGTTGCTGTGATGAGTTATGACCATATTGTCCAGAGACATGCAATCCTGGCCAATAAAACTGTCCCACGAGGGAATCATTAAATAGCCAAGATATCTGAATAACAATTCCTAACAGGTGCTATAGCGGTTCTGGGGACAAAACTTCTTGCCAAATTGGAGCAAAACATTTTGAAATTTCCAAATTAAGACTTCTGGAAAATTATTTTAGTAGTGAAAAAAAAACTAATCGTATTTTGAGTTTTTGCATCAATTTTTGTGGAGAATAGCTATTGCTTTTGATAATAGTTTATCACTGTGGGTTATTATTTCTGTCTGACTTTTAACTTCCTAGAACACTTTTCAAGGGAAGGGAGGCATTGTTATTGCCGTTGCACTGGCAGAGAAATTGAAAACCTGATTTGAAGTACATTACCTAAAGACAAGCAAGGTTATTGTAGTGACCACTTGGGAAGTTACAAAATCTTGAGAAGTTTAGAGACGTTTTTGTTAGGACATCTGTGTCTTGAAACACACTACATCTCTTAATTAAAATAAAATTGTTTTACATAACCTGAGTGATTTCAGGAGTTAGTAAGTGACTGATTTTCTGTTCCCTTGGTAAGCAATAATTCATGCAAACAGATGACTGAAATTTTCCTGTGCTACTGAAATGGTAAAACAGTGAAATATTGTTTGAGACTTTTTACAAGTGAAAATGGAAGAATATGAAGAAAAAATGTTATAAAGGTTGATAACATTCAAAATATAATAATATAGAGAATTCTAAGCTCATTCTTTTGAAGCAAACAATACTAAAGTAACTGGTAGGAAAAAAGTCCACTTGTTTCATGCATGTGGAAAGAAAACAGACATTAATACCCTGAATGCGCCCAGATCAGCAAATTTATGAAGAAATGTATGAACAGAGAACACCTGACATCAAAGCCATATATAATTACTGAATGGTTTACATTTAATCAGAAATACATGGGAGGGGAGAAGGAACTGGGAAAAATGAAGACATATTAAAAGTTTTAGCAAATGCAAGAAAAGTTTTGCCAGTTTGTGCTGTTTTTAAAGGTTATTTGTCTGAAATAGATTTGTATATAACTTGAATTCCTACGAAATGCAGGAATCATTACTTGCTTAATCAAACCTTACATTCTAAAATACTGTTGACGTTGCTGTCAGCAAAATGCACCTGAAAGGGAAAAAAAAAAAAAAAGCAAAGCCGTAACTTATCATATAAAACGAAAATGTATTGGAACATACACTGTTATGCACACACACACTATATATGTGTGTGTACATATATATGTAGTATATTATATTGCAATGGGCAGAGGACTTAATTCTGTAATTGTTTACGAAGCAGTAAATTGCAGGAAAAATTGCTTCCTCTGAATAAAATCTGAGAACCTCATAAGACTATTTAAGAGAAGTATTTGTCTCATCTAACTTTGAACACCAATAACATAGAAGTCCACATCTGAGCTAATCACCTTAAGCACATTTAAAGTTTTCCTGGACCACATTAGATACCTATTTTAAGATAAGTTGAAGTCCAAATATGAATTAAAAAGAACACTTCAACATGGAAGTAAAAGCACACACTTTAATAATAGAATTGTTTCTGTGGGAGAGAGAAAATTTTCCCCTCACTTAAAGTTATTCAGAAATCCTTAGGAAGTTAACATTCAAAAATATAATGTACTTCTTCAAAATGAAGTATTTAAATATCAATGGATTAGGACAGAAAATGCATAATGACTTTTCTTGTGGAATCATATCTTGAATATTTTGGATCCATTTTAAATCTTAAGGGATCCACCTAACACCTTAATCACTGGAAAAAAATGCTGCAGTAGTTACATCTGTACCAAAATTACTTTAACCAGGTCTTGAATAAAAAAACGTTTATATTTTTATTGCAGAATATGAATTCTAAGATATCTGTAATGGCAAAAATGTTCTGAAAAGCTATTAACCAAGAGAACTACCTGGGCGAGCAAACCAACCTGCTAAGCAATTTTGTGAAAATTAAAATTCATTTCCTACACAGTATAGTGTGCTGGTTCACTATAGTCCCAGTAAATAGCTTCTTTTGTTGATGTTTCCCCTTTTAAATTGGGAGAAGCAGTCATCTTATTTCTTTCAGTCCAAGAGCCTTAATACCAGCTGAGCAAAAGTGCTGAGGATTTGTGAGAGACATTTAGATTATTATTTCATAGTGGAAATATTTCATAAATATCTACTTAGTAAAACCAAATCAAACTAAGCCAAAAAGTTCACTTTTTCTAGCTTTTCTTCCTATTCCAGTGTAAAAAAATAAGGTACATGTTTTTGCCTAGAGACCTCACAGGTGGACATGTCAGTCATTATTTTAGTAGTATTCTTCTGTTTAAGATGATAGCGCTGCTGGGAATTTTTAGTCTGACTTTGAAGATTGTCTCAATATTTTGTGAAAAGATTATCTTGGATAGTAGAAGTAACCAACTTCTGCTAGAACTGTATGTCACAAACTGACAGAATGTCTGTGGCATTCAGAACATGTCTTGTGGGTCTCAAAAAACACAGGCATTATTTCTAAACTACAGGAGCTGGGTATCAAAACAAGCATCAGCTGTTCAGTAACTTCATAGTTTCCTAATAAACATGAAGCATGGGTAAAAGGTGGTTTAAAGTGTTGGTTAAAGTAGCTGCTGTTTCAGAAAAGATCTACAAATTCCCCAAACATAGCTGTATACGTGATTAATATGACAGGAGGAGACACAGTGGAATTGATGAATGCCTGTAACTGCAAATCTTTTGAGTTTACAAAAGCAATTGTTTATTTTCATGAAGCTTTTGAAAATAGCCATAACATTCATGAAGTGAGTTCACACTAATTTCGATACTCCTTGTCAAATTAAGTGTTTGTAGATGCATGAACTAAATGTCCAGAAGGTATCCCTGTGTCCCAATGAAGACATTTTGGAAATAGCTCAATAAAATAGATTCAGATTGTCTTGAGAATCATGTGCGTTAGTGGTTCTGAAGCCTTACTTTTTGTTTTTTTTCCATTACTAAAAATTCAGAAAGAAATTCCCTCCTCAGAAAATCAGTCCATAACATTCCTGTGTTAAAGTTTAAAATGCTTTTGACTCCTAAGATAAATGGAAAATTCTTTTTTCTTATTGTATCCAGAAGCTTTTATGTGGTATATTACAAAATGGCATAAAATAATGAAGTTTAGAGAAGCCATTAAGGAAATAAAAGTGTTTTTCAACTAAGTAAAGATGCCTACAATTCAAACAATAGTACTGCATTTGGCAGATAATTAGTCAATGATTGTCTTTTGAACTCTGAAAATAAATTCAGAAGGAGCAGATATGCTGTGCTCTAAAAAGTGACAGCTTTCACTGTTTTTCTTTTTTTTTTTCTTTTTAAGCCTTTTGCTTAAAGACTTTTTCAAAGGCAGTTTTCTAACCAAGTGCTCTAATTATGTACACATGAATAAGCCTTGAGGAAACCATACAGGTCTATTCAACTATATGCTATACAGATTTTAATTTTACAGATTCTTATTATTTTAGTTCCACTAAATGCTTTTAGCTAAGGTTGACCAAAACTTTTCCCTTTGAGACCCTGTTTTGAATTCCTTATAATTACCATATTTAAACTGTTCAGGCTGATATGCACCACGCCAGATGTCTACTCTAGGATGAATCATTTTCGAAATTTTCAGCAAAAATAGCTCAGTAGTTTTGCAATATTAAAGAAAAAAGTTTTTATTTTGTCCCCATTAATGTGTTATTTTGAAGGTGTTAACTTGAATATTGTTGTTACTTCTGAATAGATCTCTCTCCACTTTACAATGGTATATTTGTAGAAATGGGTTTGAATAAAGCTCCAGATAAAATCTTAGCAACAAAAACCAACAAAAACTCAGAAACAACCAGTCTGAGCAAAAACCACAGCCACACACTCCTATTGATTTTACTTGAGGTCAAATTCTATCATTTGTAGGAGCTTACAATTTTATACTAACTTATAGCATAAACTCAGTATTGTTTAAATGCTTTCTACTGGTTTCTGCTTTGTCTGCTTCTCTTCTCTTTTTCGCTTTCCTCAAGGCCATTACACATGAACAGACCAGTAAAACTACATGAAGTTTAGTGCAACAATCTGTACGTATAGCAATCTGTGGACCTACAGGAGTAAGCACATAGAAACCTTAGGCTGATGCCTTATTTCACTATGCTGTTGGGAATGGAGACACCCCAGAATTATGATGACAAGAAGTCCTGCCTCAATGAGGTTTTTCTCTTTTACAAATGTTACTTTAGAAGAAAGAATAGCTAATTAGAAGGATAGAATACTTAAAATAGCATTTTGACTGTACAAATTAATTTTTTAACAAGTGAATGCCTTCCAAACATGTCGATAGAGGGAAACAGAGAACTGTGATTAAGATCCATCTACAGATACACATGTATTTTTAGGCAGCAATAACTTAAGCACTTAATATGCTATCCTGATAATTTCTCTAATTTCTTTACTCTTCTTCTTCACAAAAGTCCTTTTTCAAAATCTTATTCCAACCCTTGAGGAAGATCTTTAGGGAGAGGTAAAAGTGAACTTTTTAAAGAAAAGCTTTTTGGGTATCTGCGGTTGAAACTTCCATTATTATTCACTTACAATAGCTTACAATGTGTTAGGCAAGAACTCTATCAGTAGGAAAAAATGTTGTGCTCCCCATGCAAAATTTGCCTTAGGGTAAAAGTGGGAAAAGATATTAATGGTTCTACAGATTTTAACAGCTTAGTGTTCTAAAAATCTAAACCTTCAGTTCACTGCAGTTCATGGGGAAAATATATGTGCTTATATCTGGTCACACAAATGGTTTCAGACTGAGTCAGCCCTCAGCTGCTGGGTGTCCTCCAGTCCACAGCACATGGGAAGGGTGTGCGGTGACCATACAGGCTTTTATCCTGTGAAAACCTCTCCGTGCATGTGTGCATGGGCATGTGCACATGTGGCCATAGTCGTGCATGGAGAAGAGAGAGCTCATGCTACAGCCTTCCACTCCTCTCCAGATACAGAGTTTGAGTAGGGATAAATTGTGTACTTGCATAAGGGAACTTGGGAATGTTTCTCAGTTTAGCAAAATAAACATTGCTTTAGAGCTTAGGAAGTGTCTTGGAGTGGTAAGTACACATGTAAGTATTTGCAGGATCAAAAGAGTACAGAAAGTGAAGTAACAATCGAAAATATCTGTTAGCTTTCCATGTTAGGCTGTATAATATGCTAGTAACATGCTTTTGTCATTTTAGAGGTATAAAATTAGTTTCTCTGTACCAACACTTCATCTATAGTCTTCCAGGAGAGCCCACATTTATCATTGATTTTAAATTATAAAGTGACAAAAGACTTCCATTTAACTCATTGGATGGTCTCGAGAAGAATTATTTTTTTTTTAAAGAACCAATCAATGTGTTGAAATTAATGGCAATCTACAACATCTCATAACATTCAATCACCATTTAGCAGATAAATAATGAAGATGAAAGTTTCTCCATTTTTACCATATATCATGCCTGGCTCAAGTGTGCCGCTTCAGCAGCTCTCTGAAAAAGATATGTCTTGCAGTATGCCCTCAAGGGCATTAAGATTTGGCCTGTTTCAGATTAAGAAGACTTCACTGAGAATGCACTGCCAAGATTTCTTTCTCTTTTACATCAAGAAGGACCCAGCCTGAGTGGCATCTGATATGTGTTGTGGTTGAAGAGGACCTATAAGAGATACATGCCTGAGAAGACAGTAATAGCTTTACAAAAAGGGCATGACCTGCCTTTTAGCCTTCAGGTCTCATCTGGATTTTCGTCAAAGACAAGTGATTAAATTAGTCTTTATTGCTGTTTGACTTTATGCCCAGATAAGGTGTGTACCTATCCAGTCTCTCTAAACTTCACTCTCCTTCTCTTCTCTTCTGTACTGGCTTCCAGCCTATTCTTTTTCTCAGAAAAGACACTTAGCACCCACTGTAATTAGGAATGGTCTTATTGCCTTATTGAAAGGAGGCTGCAGTTGTGTCCCTTGCAATTGCACAGTGTACCAGAAGGGACAATACCTAAAGGTCAAACACTAATTGTTCTTTCTGGAGAGATTAATCTGATCAAATATAGATGCCTAAACAGTAGATATCTACATCTGAAGCAGTCACCTACCAGAGAGAAGAAACGGACATTTTTAGGCTACAGTTTATCTGGCCTATTTCAGTCATCTACTTCAGGAGTTTAGTTATGTCCTAAAGAGTCTTTGGATCTTTCCATTGGCAGTAAAGGGAGATTAGGGCATAAAGATCACATGCAGACATATGCATATCTAATGGCAGATGAAGTAAATCCTGTGCTGGTGAATGTTTGCGTCAGAGCAGCCTGTAAAGTCAGATGACATTTCTGTGCCTCTGTAAGTGACTGGACTGTACACCTTCATCCAAAGAATGTAGAAACTATTGCCTTTTTAGCTTCTTAGAAGCAACTAAATTAGTGAGTAATTGTGTCTTTAAACCTTGAAATTAATTCATACAAAGATCCTTTTGAATTAAGTGAAATTTAACTTCAGAAAAATTTCAAAGCACAGTGAGTTGCTGTTACCAAAGGGAAGATAATCTACCAGAGTAGATTATCTTTCTGAAACTTCAGAGCTTCACAGTTGTTTCAGGAGCGCTTGTGCACAGAGGATATCTTCATATTCAGAAGAGGAAAAACACAATCCAAAAGATTCAAATCAGAACGTCTTATAGCATTGGAATTTTCAACTATGAATGCTTATGAAGATTTACGTTATAAGGTTTGATTTTTAGAAATGCTGCTGAATGAACATTTGTTTAAAGCAGTTCTTCATTGTTTTAATTTGAAATGAGGACCTGGTTTGCTGTCTTGATTTATGAAGGGATATCTCATTGGGATCATTCATGTGTCAGTTATGCAGTTATGCAGTGCTTGGTTGCTGAAAAGTTAAACTGTATAGGAAATACTTTGAGAAACAAAATCTTTAGCAGGACTCTGAATAAAAAAAAATGTATTGTAATTTGGTATATGGATACACAGCATGACTTAAAGGTGCAATTTCTGGTTTGTGTCGCAGTAGGAAAATAGGATAATATATAAATAACTCAAATTAAAATCCTGGTTTGGGGTCAAGGAAAACATGAGAATTTTCATAAAGTTTGTATCTCCAAAAGAAGGTAAATCCTATTTTGATAATCTTTACAGGAAGAAAATGGATTTTATTGTCTGTTTACTGAGTTGGATATTGTAGTTGGTGGTTTCAGGAGTAAACGCATTAAAATATTTGACAACACAAAAGTTGAGTAAAAGTGATTAGTATTATATTTCTTTGGTATCTGAGAGAATACCTGTAAATAGTGATACCGCGTAATACAATAACCTTTTAAATACGTGACATTAACTTACCAAGATGAGTAATTTTTATAGTTCAAAACCTTTTAGATACCGGTGTGAAATATGATAAAGATTTATTTGTATGTACACTCGTACATGGATCTAAACTGCTTTCAGTGATTGTGATTCTTGAGCTACATATCTGGAGTGGAGCTCCTTTGAGATCAGTGAGGTTTCAGCTTGGCACAGCCCTGAGGTCTGTAATTGGACCAATATACTGGATTTCCTTTTTTTTTATTGTTCTTCTGAAAACATACCTAATTTCATTTAATAACATTTCTTAGTTGAAAAAAATCTAAAGAAAAAATGTTGTGACATGCTTTGCGGGTCCCTACCCCATTCCTCATAACTGTCTTTGTGGTGTAGAATCAGACTGATCTCACCAAAGTGGCTTCTAGCTTACAGAGCTTTTCAGGCAGTAAACACAGGCTGTTATACCATAGTAATGTATCAGGGAAATAATTATTCAAGGTAAATAAAATCAGGCATTGGAAGAAATATTACAGCAAAGACTCCTCCCTGTTTAGTGATTAAAAACAAGGAAAATAGCTAAGAAACTGCCTCATATTAAGGGAATCAACATTGTTTCCTTCTTGATTGCTATAGATACCCTAAATAATTTTGTCTACAACAATAATAGAGATTAATGGAGATCAACTGTGATCCTAGGATTTGAGGAATGAAGAAAGATGTTTATGCTCAAGAACATTTTTGTGAATAAACCAAAATTTGATGCTTAAAAGAAGGGAGAAGAGAGAAATTACTTAAACCAAATTTATTTATATTGTATGTTAGTATTTTCTAAGGAGGTCACTGTTGGCTGGGGAGAAAATTACACCGAAGAATTTAAAATAATTTTTTCTAAAAACCAGCCCATTAGTCTAAGACCAAACATATGAATAGCAAGGCAATCCAAATTCTGTAGCTTTATTTTATGTCCTATCAGACCTTAGTACCAATTATTTTTTAGTTTATGAAGTTCTAGGAATCCTATCATTTACAAAATAAACTAATTAGGAAGCTTGTTAGTCAAATCAATTTTGTTTTTAATATTATACTTTAAAAGCATTACAGAAAATTCTGCAAATCTGAGAATTTACCTTAATTGCCAATGGATTTGGGAAAGGATGTATTACAAAAGGCACATTATTAACTTTTGTGAAAAATACCTCTACCTCCGTATAATTGAGAGTCTGAGGGAACTGAGCATGTTTACTTGGGAGAAGAGCAGGCTGTTTGGAGATCTTATTGCTCTCTACAACTCCCTGAAAGGAGGTTGAAGAGAAGAGGGTGCTGGCCTCTTCTCCTAAGTGAATAACAACAGGACCAGAGGAAATGGTCTGAAGTTGTAGCAGGGAAGGTTTAGTTTAGATATTAGGAAGAATTATTTTACTGAAAGAGTGGTCAGGCACTGGAACAGCCTGCCCAGCGAGGTGGTGGACTCACTGTCCCTGGAGGTATTTAAGAAATGTGTAGACGTGGCACTTCAAGGCGTACTGTAGTGGCTGAGGTTGTTGTGGCTTTGTGTGTGTGTGTGTGTATGGTTGGATTTGATGATCTCAGAGGTCCTTTCCAGCCATGAAGATTCTGTGATTCTATGTGACTGGGAGAAATATAAGTTGTTTCACAAAACTGATCCTAATTCTTTGGTTTGGTCAAGAAAAGATCATTATGGGTAGAAAGAAAGGTTTCAACTTATCTTGTGAAGTTTTTCTCTGGTTTTCTCGTCTGTGTATAAATTCTAAAAGTCTAGAGACTGCTTTAAGAGTAAAAACATCTTTCTTCTCTCTTATTGCCTTGGATAGGAGAAGTTAGAGTACTAATACTGGTCGTGTTTAGTCTGTCACTTAATTTTTTTACCTTTAATGGATGTGGAAATTAATTTTAAGTGACCTGTGAGTTACAGGAGAAACATAAAATGTTCCTTTGGCTCAGAAAGTAAGGCTTTGGTAATTGTTCTGCTCACTACATAAAATTTATCTTTAAAAAATAAGTAAAAGCCTTGAGATCATCACATGTGCCACTTCACGCACAACATCACGGTATGCACCACTTTGTCCATCTTATCAGGGACATAAACTTTCAAAGCAGTATCAGAATAATCTTTAAGTTTCTCTTTGTACAGAAATAGATTTACTGTGAGAATTTAAGTGGATTAAAGCCCCCAGCAGCCTTGCACACTGTAGTGTGGGTAGACCTGGTTGTACAGCACCATGCACGTGTGTCTTACATACCTGACTTGTGTGTTTACTCACAGAGAAGGAGGCTTCAGCAGTAATCAGATTCAGTCGTGGATTAGTTTCCTAGACTCAGCTCAATAAAATAATAGATCTAATTTTTAGATATGTGATGTTGACACTTCCCCTTCAGCAAGCTACCTGAAGCCATCAGCACACTCTGTGTAAGACAGCATATGTCTTCCATAAAGTAATGGATCATAGGTCATGATGACGGGGTGATGAAGTCAGAATAGCATTTATCTCCATAAACTTAAGGTAAAAACTCACCAGACAAGCAACCATTTTAAAGTATTGTGTTACGAATTATCTTCAAAAGAAGTGAATGCAGAAATAAATGTGGGTTTCTATCTTGCCTCATGATGAGTCTGATGGGATATCATTTACAGTTGGATATATTTTTAAATATTATTTCCAAAAAGCAAAAAGGATTTTCACTTCTTTGGACAATGTACAGTAAATGCAGCAAATACTGGGTATCTGTAACTTGTTATCAGCAGAAAACTTGTTTGTTTTGCTTTTGGTTTGTTTGGTTTTTTTTGTCTTGTTTGGTTTTTTTTTTGTTTTGTTTTGTTTTTGTTTTGTTTGGGGTTTTTTTGTGGTTTTTTTTTTTTTTTTTTTTCCATAATAAGGAGACTGCTCCAAACTGCTCATGATTATTCTAATATCTTTGTCTCCAATGACATTTTCTAAGGCTATGGTTGATGGTATTGTTAGCTCCTGAGCAATAGGGCAAGAGATTTATTCTGGTTCATGTATCAGGATGAGAAAAATCAAACTTCTGACAGGTAGAAAGAACTAGTACTGTAGAAGAAAATCTCTAAACACGTACAATGGCTTTGTGACAGCAAAAAGCTAGACTGAAACACAGGGACATGCATATTGTATGCCACACTGCGTAGATGCAAAATCAGAAAGAGTTTAGTTTCAATATCTGCCAAAATAAAGGGAATAACAAAACAAAGATGTGTGCACTATGATGTGATGGAGAACAGGGTCATGTCTAGCATCTCAGTGAAAATCTACTAATGCTCCTCCTCCTTTATCAAAAAGTACGTCCACAACAATGACATTGTCAAGTGATAATTTGTTCTGTGATCTAATTATCATTCACTATTGAGCAATTAATCCTGTTTGTATATCAGCTTCTGGACTTCTCCCTGACTTGAGTATTGGAGGGAATATTAGTGGTATCACAGCAGGTGGCACTCTTTCCTTCAGATGTGTTCTCAATCTCTTCAGACACAGAAACCAGAAAATAATTGAAAGTAATACATTTAATGAGATCTGTGAAAAAGTGATCAAAACAAGATCTGTTGGTCGAAGAACAACTTGAGTGTTTGAGAGTCTTCTTACTGTTCCAGTACCTCCCCAGGATGCTCCTGAAGTAGCTTTCAGACGCATATCTAAGGAATTTAAGACTAAACGTAGTCTTTCCTAGCCAGCTAGGAAATAGGTTGTAGGCACAAATTGCCTCCTTTCTCTTTTTGCAGAATCATAGAATCTTTATGGTTGGAAAGAGAATGTCAAGTCCAACCATACACACACAAAAAGCCACAGCAATCTCAGCCACTACAGTATGCCCTGAAGTGCCACATCTACATGTTTCTTAAACACCTCTAGGGATGGTGACTCCACCACCTCACTGGACAGGCTGTTCCAGTGCCTGACCATTCTTTCAGTAAAGTAATTCTTCCTAATATCTAATCTAAACCTTCCCTGCTGCAACTTCAGGCCATTTCCTCTGGTCCTGTCATTATCGGGAGAAGTGACCAACACCTTTCAAGAAGTTGTAGAGGGCAATGAGATCTCCTGTCAACCTCTTCTTCCCCAAACTAAACATGCCCAGTTCCCTCAGCCTCTCAATTATACGGCTTATTCTCTAGACCCTTCACCAGCTTGGTAGCTCTCCTCTGGACATGCTCCAGCACTTCAGTGTCCTTCTTGTATTGAGTGGCCCAGGCCTGAACACAGTACTAGAGGTGAGGCCTTAGCAGCGCTGAGTACAGAGGCACAATCGCTTCCTTACTCTTACCTTTCTGAGAAAGTATCATGAGTTTGTATTATCATTTCTTGGAATAGAGGTGAGTGAGGGCAAAGCAGAAGTCCTGCCTTGTAAGGAGTTGAAGTAACCTGTCAGGTGTCTTTGATGCAAGCAAGACTAGGAACTATCTAAAAGGTGTCTTGGAAGGAAAAAAGTCTTTGCATTGGGGATTTGAAGAGCTGTCATCTCATAACTTGGTAATAAGTCTAAGGCTAGAGTTTATGTCAGAGCAAAGCAAGATTTTTCCTCAGTGCACCAGTGCCTTTTTCACTTTCTATCTTCAATCTGGATGAAAAATTCTTAGACCAGAAATGCCCATCCTGAATGTTTAAAAACAGTAATACCTGTCTATTCTACACCCTAAAATACTGAAGCCTTGACCTTTAATGCACCGTATGGAATTCATTGTGTAATTGATACAAACTTTCTATCTTTTCATGGAAAATTCAGCTTACCCTAGGGATAAGAGTAATTCCTATTATACCATAACATTTGGTAAGACCCAGGGTAAGTAGGATGAATGTCCTTTTAGGAATAAGAGCTTCTGTTCTGTTTAATATGTACTAGCTTAATGACATGAAAACTANGGTTTGTTGGTGTTTTTTTTTTTTTTTTTTTTTTTTTTTTTTTTTTTGTGTCCTAAAGCTGCGTCTATGGCCATAGGAGATTAAATGTGTGGTGGGCTATATAAAAAGTGATGTTATACAAATGTGAGACATCCATTGTCATAACCAGGCAAATTGTATTGGCAGAATTTTATTTAATAGCTTCCGATTTTGTGTTTCCCATACTTATCTGTATATGATATGACAGAGTAGATCACCTTAAATTATTTAAATTAAGTTATAAAAATATAAAAAATTAAGATTATATATGGCCAGAATTAAGTAGCAGTTTAAACAACTAGGACAAGAACTGTTGTAAGGCTTTACCTTTTCTACCAAGGTCTTCTGCATTCTCTGTGTCTTTTCTATGAATTAACAAATTTAGCTATATTTTGTTCTTCTACTTGATGAAGATATTGCTCTAGAAAAAAGGGAGAAAATTAATTAAATTGACAGCTATGAGCCTATTTTGTGGTAATGGCATTAGGTTTTTATTAAGTGAGGCTAGGCCTTCAAGATGCTGTGTTCTGAATTTTATTTTTGCATAGACATTTTTTCGGTTGTCGAAAAGAACTTAGACATTTTTGTTTATTTGAAAAAGACTTGTTTATTAAAATCATGTCTATTGTATCACAGAGTTTCTACTGTCTATCAAAATCCATGCTCTTTTGGCACAAGAATTTTACAGGAGATAAAGGCAATCTGAAAACATGTACTAAGTAAATTTAGAAAAATGATGTAGCTAATCAATGGGTCAACTTAGTGAGCAGCCACTGAATTAATTTTCTAAAGAATTCATTCACATTTAATGTTGTTTATTATGGAGACTTTAATTTTGTGTGTGAGTAGCTGCATGCAGAGTTGGCAATCTTACTAAGAAGTAAAATTCAAAAATCAGAGGAATTTGGCTTCTGTTTACGATGTACTATGACATGTACTGTAAAATAAAAATAGTGTAGTTTGGCCAGTTATACAAACTGTGCTCTCTGTTCCATGCAGAAAGTGATGACTGAGAGTTACTAACTCTCATGAAGCTAAAAGCTTGAATGTCAGTGGACTTTTGGCACCTGAAATTGAATCAGTCAGCCTTAGCAGCCACGAGGATGACACTTTGCTTTGGGGAACTTTCCTCTGGATGCCAGACTGAGGTGGCACCAGTCCTCACTTCAGTGTATGAATTCCTGAGGAGCTACTTTCCTTTTTTTTTTCTCAAGTGGGAAGTCTGATGGAATGAATTAGTTACAATGTGGTTACTGAAGTGGGTTGACTCTTTTGCCTGCCTGTTGAGTGGAAATTAGCCACACGGCCTCAGTTTAGAAAAATACTTGATTCAAAAATGTCCTTTTTGTCTCTTCCATTGTCGCAGTGGATGCAGCAGTTGTGAAAAATGACAGGGATTTGTCATCAACACACCCTCAACACATCAGTTGCTCCTTGAGGCAGCTGCAGCTGATGGAACACAGTGGTAAGGGTCAAAATTTGCTCAGGACAATTTCTTTCATTTCGCTTGGCACATTCAAGTGCTCCCTAAGGCTGGGCTAACAAAAATGAGAATGACTCAGAGACTGAAAGATCAGGGTCATTAAGTGAGGCAGTGTGTACCACCTCCTCCAATTTATATTAATGTCTTGAGTGCAAAATGGAGTACTTCAGCCGAGCAGTTTTGGAAAGGCAAGAGCAAAATCCTCCTGACTGAATACACTGATCAGTGCACTGATGGGAACATTGGAAACTTTTACTACATTCTCTTGTTGATTTTTAAACAGTGCCTTTGCCTAGATCTCTTTGCCCTGTATAATCAATAGAGAGGGGTAGATGGCCCTGAAAGGTGATTTATGTCAACTTTTGACTTATCTTCTTCGATTGGTGACAGGGGGAGCTAGATGACTTAATTATACTGAACATCTAAATTTGGTTGGCAAAGCTAGCAGAGACAGTTCTCATGCTAAGTGACAGCAATCTAGTGAAAATATCAGTTTTATCTTAAAAGTACATAGGTATAATTCAATATTTTTGAATTGATCTTTCTGAGGTTAAAAATCACAGGAACAAAAAAGAAGCAAAGGTTCCTCAAAAAAATGGAGAATACTGAACCATAATGTAGAGGACAGTTAAGAGAACTGACCAAGCAAATAGCTAGCATGGAATGAAACGAATCAAGTCATATGGAATCTTACAAGAGAAGAAACTTAAAATGCAGCAATATTGGAAGAGATAAAATGTTTGTGCATTTTATGCAGATGATTGTATTTAAAAAAATAGCAGAGGCTGTAATGAGCAGTAATTTCAATCAGAGCTTCAAAAGCAGTACTTGAGTTGCTGAATAGCAGTACTAAATATGGTAAACAGCAGAAGAGCCATCTCCTCTACTGTAAAATTAAAAAGGTTCATTGAAGCTAAAGATGCTATGATGACTTACATCAGCTGAAGAGCTGCCCCATGAAGTTTATCAGTTCCATATTGAAATATAAATTGGAAGGCGTGTATAATAATGACTTCAGCTGCTTCCTGTCAGGCAATGTTTAAACCTGCGTGCTGGGTCTAAGAGCTGCCTCATCCAAGAAGGAAGCCAGGGTGGGGACAGGAGGCAAATCAGAAAAAGCAGAGTTTGCGTACTTCAGAGATGGAAGGAAAGACAAACTCTTCCTTACTCTGCGAAGCACAGGTTTAACAGACTACTGCAGTATGAGCTTTGATTTTACATTAAAACATCTCAAATAATCTTCAGACAAATAATAGTAAGAGCAAAGGATTCAGGCATTAGTATCAGGTTTGCCTAAACCACTTAACAATCATGTTATAGCACTCTGAGCAAGCCGCAATCTTGAGAGCAGGGAGTGACAATAATCAGGCATCATTGTCACAGAAGCAGATGCCAGTCTGGAAAGTTACCACAGAATGAAACAGACTAAGGCTTTGCAGCTTGGCCAGTGAAAAAGGATATTGAAGGAAATATTGATGGCTTGTGGCTACAACAGATGACAAAATTAGTGACTTTTTGTATTACTTCATGAGGCTTCTGCTCCTTCAGGGAAAGACTGTGTCCATCAATCTCTTCACTGCCTCTCAGTTCTTATCAACTGTGTCTACTATTTTTTTGTTTTCAGTCCTACCCTTTACAGTTACTTACCCTTTGTGGTTTTACACATATATATCTGTATACTTTTGTGTATAGACATAGACACATATATACATAAGGAATATTTTTATATTGCTCTGCCTGTTTTGCAAGGATCCAGTTTTTACAGAAAACAATTGTTAAGTGGACATGTTGAATTCCTTAAAGAGATGACATTAAGAAACAAAAAATAATTATAAAACCCTGACCTGATTAGGATAATGGCTTTATTTTATGAGAACAATCACAGAAGAAGGAAAAGAGGTGGTGATGTGTACCCTTTTTTAATTAGTTCCTCACTAATGATGGAAAATATTCCATCAGTTTGACTTAAAATTTTATTTTTTCTGAGAACAAATTAATTATATAGTATATGCAGGCAAAAAACCACCACTGCATTGGAAAGAACACCCGTTCATATCCTGTGTTAATTAACAAAACAGAAAACTTTTAAAAATTACACGAGGTAGAGACTTAAACGAAGTATAAAATGGATTATATATTTTATATTATTAAGATGTTCCCTGGAATGAATCAGGAAGAAGTAATACTGGAAATCTGTGGCACCATGTAGGCACAGTCTTCTCTGTACAGTGGAAGTAGACCCACCCAACTAAGACTGCAACATCTGAACAGTAACAGAACTGGTGTCTTTTTTGAATAGTGTCATCTTAATGTTGCCAGCTTGCAAAAGATGTGGAAGAAAAAAGAAATGCCCTATCAATTCATGCCCATCCACATACTGGAAAACTTTTAGGAGCTGGGATAAAATCCTGGAGGTGAGCAGCTGAGAGTAATGTGATCGTGTCATTCAGGAAGTCCTTTTTTTTTTGTTTGTTTCTTTTTTTCCCCCCAAAGTATTGCATGTCTCAGCTGAAGATGCTGCTTTCTTCTCTGCCTGTATGCACACATGTACATTAATTTTTGCATCAGTTTAGAACGTAACTGTATACAATACAGTATATGCACAATACAGGTGTTCTAGAACGGGCATATGCCACATAAATGTGGCCAAGATTTTGAAGGTGAACTAACTAATTCTGGGGATAGTAAAGGATGTTCCTGTTAACAAATGAAAGAATCTGGCTTTATTTCACTACTTGTTCGTATTGATCTAATGGAAAACAGATGGCCTATTTATGGAAGTCGAGTATTAAAGGACATTTTCACTCTTACGATGTTCCCAGTAATGCATAAAATGAACCACTTCTATTATCTTAGAGAGCTGTCAGCTGCATTAGATACTAGGTATGCTTGATTAACTCTCACTGTGTTTGCACCTTATAATGTAATATGGTCTCAAATGAAACTTAGATGGCATTTTAACTTTGAATGCTCCTTCTGGAAGTAACATTATCTTTTTTGCTCTTTTGCTACAGGGGAAACCTGAATAGACTAATTGCTTTTTAAAATCTGTAAGCTCCTTATTGTCTTTAGTCATAGCAATTCATAATGTTGCATTTAAACACATATTTTCAAGGCAAAGTACATGTCACTGTTATCCCTACAGATAATGTGACTAATGATACAGTAGTTTGAGTGTAGTAAGTGCTACATTGCCCATAAAGCAATGCAAAATGCTCTGTGAAAGAAATGGAGATCTCATTTCCAAGTTAAGATATGCTGAACAACTGGACCATTGCTGCATGCACGCGTTTGTTCATTTATTCCTTTTGTATTTTGCAATAGATATGAAAAGTATTGTAGAATTGTTTTAGCAATTTAGCATTTAATAATCTAGAATTTGTTCTTCTTTTATTAAAGGATTACTTAAGCAGAATTAAAAGGGAAAATATTTTGCTGCATTTCAATGCAGTGATCTTTATAGGCCTTTTAGAAAATGGAACTATTGGGCTTTTTTGTATCTTTTCCTTCTTCTACCTCTCTCTCACTTGCCGTCTTAGAGGCTTAACTTTGCACAGTGTAAACAGTTCTGCTAATCAATTGAACTAATAATATGTTATAAAGATAAACGTAGATATGAGGTTTTGGAAGATTTAGAGTATAGTGGTCTTATGCAGAAGAACAAAAGGAAAATCCCCTGTCATTCAGAACTGTGTGTCCTTGTAAATCTCTTTTATTCCATTATCTTTTCTAATTTGATTTCTGTCAAATGTCTTTTGTTTTACTTAGATGGTTAACACCTCTATGAACTACCTCTGTATATTTCTTCTACACATTTTTCACAAATTGTAATTCTAGCCAGGATATTGTCANGGAGTCCAGATAATAAATTGGCCTTTCAATCATATAAAGAATGGAACCTCCACTGCAGCTGATATTCAAAGGATGGAAATATTCTCCTATAACAAGGTTGGAGGTTTATGCCTTCTGGTATTTTCTGTGTTAATTTTACTTTGCTATTTTATACGAGTTAAAAGCTGGATAAAAATGCTTATGAATTTATCTAATCTACCCTTGTATTTCAAATCCTTTGATTGTCTTAAAAGCTCTTGGTGCCCTCTTGCACTTAGTGCATCTACCCAATTTTAGTCCTCTGGTTTCCATGGCTTCCAAATGTTATTCATTGTGTTTAATAAATATCATTACTGGCACTCATCTTTCCAGCAGCTAGAGCAATTTTATCCAAGTGAATCCCACAATAGTTTCTGCAGTCTGACTTAATGTGATCCTGAAAATTAATTTCCCATGCAACTTCTGCCATTAGGAGTGAAGTGGTTACATGCTGAACTGATTTTCCTCTGGGTTCTGAACCCCAGTGCTGGCCTCACTTCTGGTCAACATAATTGTAGCCAGGAAGCAATAAAATATGCTTGAAGTGAAGAGCCTTTAAATGTTACAAGATCAATTATATTGGTTGGTCTTTTTTAGGAGCCAGCACTGACATGATCAGACTTGTGAGCTACCATTATTAGTTGCTAAGAAATGCTCCCTTCTCTGTCCAAAATGAATCTATCCTCTCACAAATTGCAGAACTTTAATGAAAACTAGGCTTGTTGCTGTCTTTTACTGCCTCTATATTACAGCTGCAGAAATATCTACTGAAATGTACTTTGAGGAGACAGAAAGTGGTGTCAGTTAGGAAATATGTCTATGGTATAGAATTTGAATTGTACTGGATAGATTTATGGCTTTGATGAAGATTTCCCTTCCCGCCACTCCTCCCCTCCCCCTCCCCCCCAACACAATACACTGTCACCAATAATTTATATGCATGCAAAGGACAAAAGAAGACTCAAAGACTCAGTCCATCCAGGGTATGAGAGGCCAGCTACACACATAAGGACAACTCCACATCAATAAAGTGCTGCAGTCATGTGATTTGATCATGTTTGGATTACAGGGATGCCAAGTATTAGCCACAAGTCTAGGGAATTCTGCACTTCCAAAGGAAAACATGGATGATAAAGAAAGTATTTTATATAATTTGTGTGCTTGCATTTAGTAAAATGTTTCTCTGTTTTGATAGTTTTGATAGTATTGAAAGGATACTGAAGTTCAGTTGATATTTCATGTATTACATAGAAACCGGAAAAACATCTGAGCATTTCTGCTTTTTCATTCTGTTGGCTCAACTTGCTTGTATTTTTCAGCAGGGTAGTTCTTCGCAAGACTGATATTTCCAAAGAAAATAGGATGGTTTGATTTGACTGCTTGATGTCACATTTCAGGGTGAAAAACCCTAATGAAATGTTGTTTCAAGAAAATTAAAAAGAGAGAGACAAATGAACCGTGTACAGTAAATAATTGTTCTAGAAAAGTCAAGGAGGTCTCTAATAACTCACTTTTGCTAACTAAGCTAAACACTGGCAGTTTACTTTGTAAAAGACCAAGTGTTTAACATTAAGAAGCTTCACAGATTTACTCTGGTTGTAGGTATCCGGAGCAATGAATAGCAATATACATGTGTATAAAGTAGTAAATGGTTTGCACAAAGTAGTCTTTTAAATTACTGCCTCAGAATTCCTACACTTATTGTAAAATATTGACTTTCTTGCAGCAATAAATTCACTTTTGGGGTTGCTTGCCACTGTCTGAATACCAATGCGATGTAAATGAAGAAGTGACACTTGGTGACTGGCAATCTTATGGCTGCCAGCCTTTCAGTTGGTACCAACGCACAGAATCCAAATGATTTGTATGCAGTGTTAAATCACTCTATCTGCTGCCTAACTGTGCAGCAGATGTATTTGACCATAACGTCTGATAGCATTCAGTAAGTAATTTCATGTTGAATCATTTACCTAAATGCTTGACTTTTTGGCTCTGTTCACTAACAAGTTACATAGAAATGAACCGTGGGGCTACCCTGGGCTCGTCTCTTTGCTTCTAGTTTTAATCTTCTTCACACTAGCAGTAGACCATTAATCCTGAAAGAAAATTTATTTGGTCTCTTAAGAGACGTTGCTTTAGTGCTCTATGCCATTACTTCAGCTACGGACAGGCAGACAAAGATAGGTTCCGCTCTTTTGAAATCTGCTGTCAATCATCCTGATAAAGGACTCTGCAGCTACAAAAGAACATCTTTGTTTTATACAAGTGCTGGAAATAAATAATGGTTTATATATTAAGATTTCTGTTTACATTATGTCAGAAGGATGTTTAGGACATGCATGAAAGGGAGTACAGTAAAGAGAAACGAATGAAACTGTACTAGTTGAAAATGTAGAGTCTAAGACATCCTGCACTGGATGGATAAAAAAACCCTATTTACACAAACTAAGGAATAATTCAGCTGATTGCTTTTTAATTGCTCATTTTAATTTAATATTATGTTCCAAGATGTGAATGTCCACAGTAGGCACCATTGCATAACTTTTATAAATAAAAATATTTCATAATTGCCTACTCTCTACTGGTATAGAATGAGTGCTCTAAGTCTGTGAAATAATGAACTAATACTTTTGAACAAAAGGGCACAAACCAGAAAAAAAGCAATTTTGAGAGCTTCAGTGGGAATTTTGCTGCTGTAGAAAACGATTTGTTGTTAATCATTTATTTATATTTTCACACAGTTTCATCCTTTCTCTTTTCTTCCTACTTTAGTATCTTTACCATATAGTTGTCAGGTTTGCTAGGTTGCCTTTGGGAAATATATTGGGAGTTCCTCCAAAGGAGATAGATACCCAGAGCCAAACCCTCACAACTACATGGGTATGGAGAAAAGTAAAACCAAGTATCATTGTTAGAATTTTGCAAAGTATATCATTTCCCTTTTTAGCCTGACTGTAGGCAGAAAGATCATATTGCAAACATAAAACTACCTTTTTTAGCACAGACACTAAACTATGAAGTTCTTACAAAAGGGCTATATGCCAGGGAACTGGAACGGAACGAATACTTCAATGGTGCTGAAGTCTTCCTTGTAACAACAGAGATGATGTTATAATCCAAATAAAAGAGTTTAACAACCTACAAAAGTAATAACTATGTTTTCTATCTAGTGCCTTTGGCCACATTCATCTCTGAGGATTAATCCTGTGGGAGATATAAAGGATGACTAAAGCTAAAGAAAACTTTTTCTGTTTCACGAAGATGTTAGAGGTCTTGCCAGACAGAACAGGGGAAAATGTACAGGATTTACGTGTAGGATTGCTAAAATGATTTAGACAACATATTTTAAATTCCAAAGAAGACCTCTTCTAGACCATAGTAACAATAGTTTAAAAGGATTCATTGACAGTTGTCATACCCTCCCTAAATCTGTAAATTAATTAATATTATAGTATTTGCAAACACTACTGTGATTGTCTGCACTAGCTCTTTTAATAGTGTTAAAAATAGTTAAGCTACCTTGCTTTAGTGAACTACGCAGTTTTGGTCTCTATACATTCAGACAGTATATTTTGACAGAAATAACTTGTCTAATGTTTGACTGTCAGTGGGAAAAAATCGTGAGGAACAGGGACCCCAGGCTCTACACCTCAGTTTCGCCTCCGCCAGCGCAGCCATCTGCAATAAAATGAACTGTGCTGAGAACAGGAGTGACAGTGTGCTTGGGAAGCCATCTGAACCTGAAGATAGTAATTATTTGTGGATAACCGCAAAAGGGAAGCTGCAATAATCTTTTCATTGTAGAATTAACTTCCATCCTGCATATCTCTACAGGTTTTTTTTTTATTAACTGCTAGTATAAAGTTGTTTTTTAGTTTAAGTAATTCTGTACTTGCATTTCTTTTCAATTCTAAATCTGATGTTGAAGTTGTGATGTCTTTGAGGACCTCTTTTCCATATGGCAGAGCACTACCTGCAAAACATGCATCATGTGATTGAGCCCTGGAGTCGCCCCAGTCTCTGGCTGAATTTTTTTTTCTGTAATTGTCCATCCCAATATATTTTAATCTGAAGATCTGAATATGCAAATAATTCTATTGAACTATTGACTTTAATGAGCCAAACCACCCACCCTACTAAAACTGTAAATAAATAATTAAAAATATATTTTTTTGCAAATGTTTTTTTTTAAATAACCTTATATTGCTGATTTTTGAAAAAATACTAGTAAAGCAGAGAATGCTATTCATTATCACTATGAATTTTCTGGGGTGGGGCAAGTGTGAGGTTGTCCTGATTGAGAACAGACAGCTTTAAATTCCACAAAAATAGTCATTTTTACTGATTATTTTAAATTGCAGATAACTTTGCTAGTTTGATATAATGGAATGCCAGTTCAACTGTGAAGGTTTGTGATGTGAAGCAGCATGTTTAGGAGCATATTTCACTCTTGACAGTAATAATACTAAATTAATACGTCTCTGCAAGATTCAGAAAATCTGGTTCAAATTTAGTGCTACTTATACAAGTTTTTCAGAACAGTAAGAATTAGCAAATCATGTCATGATTTCAAACTATTAAAATAGATATTTAGGAGCTGTTAAAAGACAGTTAAAATATGAAAATGCTAAGAAAATATTACTTTGTGTGTTTAAGGGCACTGAATATTTGTTCTACAGAGGTTGAAGACTGGGTGCATTTCTGTTATTTTTTTCTCTGAAACATAGTCTAACTTAATCTGTATTACGATATTGATGTTAAATGAATTTTTAATAGACAGGGAACAAGTTTCTCTAGGCTAAGTTCTATCTTCTGCTGTCCCCATGCTTACCCTCCAATTCTCACTGAAACAGAATTTGCCAAAGGAAATCTCTTCACATTTGTGAAGGTGGGAGGTTGTTTTGGGGTGGTTAGGTGCATTGTTTTGTCCCCTCTTCGTTATTTATGTCTTCCTTCCTCAGCTGACAGAAGGTTTCACCTAGCTTTTAAGCTTCTAAAGGGTATGGTGCAGATTCACACAGCTCCAGAGAAGTGTGGAGGGATGTGAGAGAAAATCAGCTTCTGTAGGCTAGCTGGGTACACAGTCTTACTACAGATTTTAAGAAGTGACAATGCAAATTATTTATTTTAATACAATAAAATCAGATAACTCACCCATCTGCTGAGTGTGTTTTTTATGAACCTTATCTCATCTAGGTTTTCTTTGAAGTGATAACTGTACATCCATAAGAACGTGATGTTAGTATAATGTTTCTCTAATTTGGTTATACTTGGTTTTCCTTTGGAGAGACTCACTATGCGCAGAGAGACTGATCTGCAACTAAGTTTCTCCTTATTAACTTTCTCTTGAGAATTTTTATTACTGAGTTTTGAACAATTCTAGCTGTTGCAAAGACAGTAATTCCCTTACTTACATATCCAACAGCAGTTAGGAAAGATTAGATATCTATCCCTAAATGTACTTGTGGGATAACCAAGATAAAAGGATATAGTAAGGATATAAGGATATTAGTATGTGCATGTGTGTGGAGGAAACTAGCACCAACGAACCAAGTTTTCAGTTCTGTGCACATAATACTGTTAATAGTCACATATATAAGCTCTCAAAGACTCCTATATGATTGCTTCAGCTCTTTATCTGTAAAAGTGTTTTTTTTTCAAAGACTTCTAAAGTCCTTTCAGAAAGTTGCATACAAAATGGTTTTTATTTGATGATTTCAGCTTTTTTAGCAAAATATGATTGCTTCTGACTATAATATTAAAGTTCTCTATGAAAGTATCAAGATGCACAGAGATTAAACGCATCCAAAAAAAAAATAAAAAATGGAGAAAATGAATGACCTGAACATTTATATGAAATATTCATTGGATTTCCCTTTAAATGAGGGTAATTTTGGAGATATGCTGCATTGACTTTCTTGTATATCACATTACACCAGATTGTATGTCTCATTACACTGTGTTATCACTTCATGGTATTGTAGTTTGCATGGTGACAGTGAGAGTATAATGTAATGTGATGATGTACTGTAGCTGTGAAATACTATTAAATGATGATACTCTAGGGATTCAATAAAATACAACATTTCACTAATCTTAACTTCAGAATCTGCAGGAGAGTGCTGAGGGAAATACTTGCCTTGAAAGGATTTTCTGGATTTACTTACCTCATTTGTGACCCATATGGCTTACTACTGAAATTGCCATTTCTGTAGGATTCTGCCATTGGAGTGGATACCTAGACTTTGCTTGTCTACTGCAGTAATGCTCTAGTAATCCCTTAACTGCATGCTGTTAAAGGAGTGGGATTTCTTGCAGAGGTGATCATTTAATTTGGAAGATTACAAATGCCTCTACTTGGTGCTTGACCTCACCTATGGTGCAAGCTGGGAATGTAAGAGACAGGTTGACCTGGGAAGGCTATGAACACTGACACTTTAAAAGCAACCACAACAAACCTTCCAAACATCATGCACTTTCCTATATCTCCATTTTTGTCAAAAACTGCCAAAGCAAGTCTGTGTTCAGGTTTTCCCTATTTTAAGACCACAGTAGCAGTACCCTACCAAGATGAAATAAAGGGTGATCAACTGTCTTACATTACAAAGCATATTTAACCTTGAGTTATCATGATTCATACACTGAATTTCTTATCTGATCATACAGAAAATGGTTACTTTTAATTTTCATTTACAGCAACAAAGGTATTTCATTGTTTAAAGAGGTTCTTAAAGTGTTATGTATCTATGACAGATACACAGCTTAGCCGTTGGCACATAGCTAACAAAATTTTTCATTTTAAATGGTATGACATTGAATCTCAGATTGCTTATCATCAGTATTATACAAAGTAGACAGATGCCTTGACAAGTCTTCTTTGTGAAGATTATCTCACTTATCTCAGTTATTTTCCTGTCATGAAACAAAACAGTTGTAGAGGTGCTGGAACGGAAGTCTTGGGTTACTATTTCTTTTCTCTATTTAAAAGCAGTTAGCCATATATAGCTGCTATGTATATGTCCTTTGTTTAGATGGAAAGAACATCTTAAGGCATTTTTGAGATCCTTAAGTGCTTCATCATATATGATACTTGTACTGTGCATTGTTGTTGTCCTAGTGCTTCTGGAACCATCTTACGAAAACAGTGAACAATTACATTTTTTCCTTCTTCTCCAAGAGCAAATTTGCAGATGAAATAAAGAATGATGCCTTCCTCTTCTTCTGTGGGGTAGATATTTTCTGCATTATTGCAATGTTTCCTCAGTACCTTGAACATTTTTAGGTAATCAGAATGTTCATAGTGGTCTATCTCAAGAGTCTGTTTCTGTCTTTTCCCGAGGTCATCACACCATATATCACACGATTATATATATCTATCTATATATCATAGAATCATAG
>VXBW01005813.1:0-33626 GCA_013400375.1 Thinocorus orbignyianus | reverse complement strand
ACAGCGTTGGAACTGACGGCAAGTCCTGGACGTGCATCTGGGCTGAGGAGCATTCCTAAGTGTTGAGCACCCATGGTTGCCAGCTAATCCATTGGGACCTATGGGTGCTACCTGGCACCCATGGGAACTGTTCTTCTGCTTGTCTTTCTTCTGCTTTTCTTTTTGCTTGTGATGTTCTTGCTGTAAACCTGCACTGGTTTCTCAAAATTCTGATTTCCTTTCGGACAGTACGGGTGAGAAATTGGGTCTTTTCATGCTTTAGCCTCTCTGTGTACACGTTTTCTGGTTTTCATTTTCAACCTAGATAATGTAATAAAACTTGTATCAGGCAAGTTGCTTTGCTCTCCTGTGCGTTAGGGTTTTGTGCTTCACAAAGCCTTCCTGCACGCTGCAAAGCAGAGCATTGTTGGCAAAATTAAATTTGCCTCGAGGAAGATAGAGAACCTCGAATGCAACGTTCATTCCACGTTGACAAATTGCTTGTAATCACGTCTGAGAAACTGGAAACATTTCTGCAATATTTTTTGTTTGTTTGTTTGTTTTTAGTGTAAATGTCACTTCCTGTTCCTAATAAAAATCATGCTGCATCCTAATATATTCTTTTTGTTTAATTCCAACATTTTTTCACCTCTCTCCCTTACATCCCTTGATTAGTTGACGATTATAAAGGTACATACATGCACAGGGCCAGGATTTGTTCTCTGCCATGCATAATTCCTCCTCCCCAGCAGCTAGAAGCAGAATCAGCACCTTACAGGGTTAATGCCATCATAAAAATGCCTTTTCACTGGGAATTATGCACACTTCAGGACTCAGCCGAAGAATACACATGCAGAGTGTTGTTATTAAGGTTAGAATATTTAGCATAGGTACATTTTCATATTCAAATAAATATATCCAGTTGACTTTCCTCCTCACTTTGTATCCCTATTGTCACTGTGCACAGGGAGCTGTTGAACCTTGCACGCTGAGTTTTTAAGAAAATACCAAAATCATGTCTTTGGGACGCAGGGAATACAGTCTGGAAGTATTTTACTAGCAGACTGCATTAAGATGACATCCTGTGCCTGATTAGGCTGGTGGGTTGCATTTTACTTATATCAGACAAAAGAGTATGTTGTTACACAGTCACATCATCACAATTATACAAGCAGCTCTGATTTTTAAGGGAGATTTTTTAAAAATCAAAACCGCCAAGAAAGGAATTGCTGGAAACTGGAGAACCTCTCTGCTCCTAAACTGGAGAGAGTTTAGCGTCATCACTCCAAAAAAAGACACTTTCATCTTGGCAGCAATGCTGTCTTGGGAGGTCCCAGATATGCACGAGTAATTCTGACCTGGGAAAGGCACCGCAATTTTCATACAAGTTGAGGGTACACTAGCTCTTCTGCTCAGAGACATGGATTCGCCTCATCTAGAGGCGTCCAAGGTAACTGTGATTTACTCATCCTGAGCCACGCTCTCAGTGAAGCCACAAGAGCGCAGTGCGGAGTCTTGCATGAGCCCAACAAACACATTTTACAGTCCCGACAAGGTTTTGTGGCCATCCCAGCAACAGAATTTGATGCGCGAACATCAACAGCAGTCATGCTTTTTGGCTTGAAGTATTTACCAAGGCATAAATATCATTTTTTAAGAACTTGGAAATACTGTTCTTCAAGCAGAAAGTGCTACTCAACACTTCCTTGTCAGCAGTTGCTCCTTTTTCATTGCGTTCTCCTCCTCTGTCAGATGGTTCATCCTCTCGGGTGCTGTTATTTGGCTCCTCCTAGGGTGTAGTAGATGCGCCAGTACAAACTGGGTGTGCTGGGTTACCAAATGAGACAAATTCCACCCACGCTGTGTGAGATGTGCTCTTGGATGGGGGACTCCAAAGCTGTCGACCATGGGCTTGGGAGAATTGCACGGGAATATCTGGGTGTCCTGAGCAGAGTTTGGATTTCAATTATGAACTGAAACAAAGGATGTCCCTTTGTGATGCTTGCCGAAGCTAGTCAAGATGAGTTTTTAGTCATGTTTTTATAGAAATAAGCTGAAATCAAATCATATAAGCTTTTGGACATACATTTGAATGACTTTTTTTGATGGTGTTATGATAAAATTATGTGCTTAACAGAGATAAAATTATTTTATGCTAATTTAGTGGATGGATTTGATGAGTGTTCACGTACAACAGATCCATATGCCACACTAACTTTTCTTGTCACAGAGCTATTTGTCTCAGAATATTTTACTCTACCATATTTGCACTCAGAAAAATGGCTGGGATTGGTTTAAGTCAGGAAAGCATGTGAAAATGCTATTATATGGGGGGGAAAAAACAGCAAGAAGGCATCTAGATGGCACTTGGTGGGTCTATAAAATGACAAAAGCAAAGCACGGGGCTGTAACCCTGGGCATCATGACTCATAAAGAAGAAGTTTGGGGTGTCAGCAGGTTTGGCAGTAGTCTATTGCTCCTGTTGCTCTCTGAGGAGGGCAGGATGGTTAGAAGAGGGATGCATCTCCAAGAACGATGTCATTCATCTGTAGGTATCTGTGGGTATCTGTCATCACTGTCATCACCTGATTCCACACAAAGTGAAACCAGGTGTGGTTCGGGCAGGAGGAGCAGATGAGGTGGGTTGTTTCCCCACAACATTTCCTTCCCTTTCATAGAATCATAGAATCATAAAATGGTTGGAGTTGGAAGAGACCTTCAAGATCAGGGAGTTCCAACCCCCCTGCCTTTGGCAGGGACCCCTCCCCCCAGCCCAGGTTGCTCCAAGCCCCATCCAGCCTGGCCTTGAACCCCTCCAGGGATGGGGCAGCCACAGCTGCTCTGGGCAACCTCTTCCAGGGTCTCACCACCCTCACACCAAACAATTTCTTCCTAAGATCTAATCTCAATCTCCCCTCTTACAGTTTAAAACCATTACCCCTTGTCCTGTCCCTCCACTCCCTGACCACGAGTCCCTCTCCAGCTCTCCTGGAGCTTCCTTCAGATCCTGGAAAGCTGCTCCAAGATCTCCCTGCAGCCTTCTGAAACCATGACAGTGGGCCATGTGCTTTGCATCTGCTTCTTGGCCAGGAGGACAGGTACAAAGTCTTCCCATTTCCAAAGCTGTAAGTCAGGAGGAAGGTGTCTGTGGAGTGGAAGGTGCCTCATATCAGAGTCATAGGAATTAATGCGCGTGGGTATGATGGGATAAGTTACACAATGCCCCCTTACTGGGGCATGATTTGGAAAAGTGGGGTAGTATCTCAGGTACGTCAGCATATTGTGTTTACAGATAAACTTCTGAGCAATCTTTCCTCCATGAGGCAATCGGAGAAATAGGAAAAAGCAATAAAAGAACAAAAGCTGCACTGCCAGAGCAATCAGAAGAATGCAATAGTAATCGCTGTGGCTGAGCAAAATAATTGCATTATCCGGGGCAGGTACAGGTGGAGTGAGTTTTTGTTTGATAACGCGTTAGGGCATCATACATGAAGAATGTTTCATGCCCTCCCGATTGCCTAAGAAAAGGCATAAAAGCGCTCCCAGTTGTGGGCTGCTCTGATCATTTCTCCTGACTTGCTCTTTGCTGCGAGAGGGTAAGTGAGAGCCTGATGCTTTTGCTGTTAATATAATACATTGCTGTAACAATGGAGGATTTTAACTGAAGCATAAGTGCTATTCTTAGAAATCTGTGAAAATGTTGAAGCTTTCTTTCAGAAAGAGCTGTCTCCTATTTATTCAGTGGCAGGCAGTAAAAAGGCAGGAAAAGAGTTTTGGGAGCAGTTAAAAGTTTGGGCTTCACGAACTTATTTATAGTGAGTTTTACTGGATTCCTATTTTCCTGTTGTGTCCCTGTAGAGAACATGCAGGGGAGCCCTGGTGCCAGCTGGAGCATCTGAAAGATGAGGGAATAGCACTGCCATTAACGGCCAGGCTTGCTTGGGTTTTAGCTCCCTCTTTCCTCTGACCTCACCAAATGGCTCCAGGCGACGCATTCACTTCTAACCCTCAGTTACCTCTTCCTTAAAGCTGGAAGAACAATGACTTGCCTTATGCCATTGTGATGATTACAGGTGGAGCAGAACCAGCGCAGGGTGTTACCCTACCAGTGCTAGCCAGTGTTTCTCTTCTTTTCTCTAGTTATTTGTCAAAGAAATGTCCCAGGGTCACAGTAAGTCAGATTCAAAAGGGAGTGGTGGAAAAGAGAAATGGGATAGAAGGAGGGCTTGAGTTCAAGTACACGATTTCTTTGATGGTTAATGATGTTTTTACGTATCAAATTAGCTCCATAATTAGGAAGCAAAAGAAACCAAGACTGTTCTGGAGAGAGGAGGAGGAGGCATGGGAAGATAAGAAAAGAGACACGGCTGCTGAGACAAAACTGAAATGTTCTGCTGCCTTCTGCTCTTTTCACTATCTTCCATTCTCTTCCAAGCACAATCTCCATTATACTGGTGTCTGAGCTTTCAGCTTTGTGTTGTCTCGGTTTTGTGTGTTTCAGATTTGTCTCCATTCCCAGAAGATGTCATCCTACAGACAGATGATCAGCTCCCGCTGCCTTGCACCCTGCGAGGTGACCTGCCCACAGCCCATGGCCAATGCCTGGAACCAGCCCTGTGTTACATCCTGTGGTGATTCGAGAGCCGTGATCCAGCCACCACCTGTGGTCATCACCTTCCCAGGTCCCATTCTCAGCTCCTGCCCTCAGGAGAGCATCGTGGGCAGCTCAGCACCATCCACCCTCGGGAGCTTTGTTGGATCCATGAGCTCTCTGGGTGCCAGAGGCTCCTATGGCTCTCGGAGCTTGTACAACTACGGGAGGTCATATTCTTCATGTGGATCCAGTGGTTATGGTTTTGGAAGCTGCAGACCGTGTTAAATATGCAGTGAATGAGGAGCAACGACCCAACAAGGAGGAAGATGTGCCTCCACAACCCTGTTCCTGTCAGTCCTTTCCCGGGGCATGAAATGCGCATCTCTGAAAATCGTACTTACGTGCGATTCTCAAGCTAACAGTTTAATTTACATTTTTTGACTGTTCTTTCCAGTGGCCTCTGATAACAATGGCCTCAAGTTAGTTATATCAATCATCTTTGGCTGGTTGAAAGTGGGATGAAATTGTATAAGTCTTCCCATGGCATGAAAGTGTAATGTATGCGGAATGCAGAGCCCTGGAGCAATTCTTTGCTTGCAGCCTCTAATGCGACCCTGGCAATATTTTCCCTGTGTTATTCATTCTCAAGAAGATTTTTTACTTCTTAATTTCTCATTAAATCATTGTGCATCAAAATTCTGAACTTTCTTGTCTTTTTTTTTTTTTTTGTCCCCTCTTTTTTGTTTATATACCGTTCTCGGTGAGCATCAATCCCTGTAGTAGCAGCGACCACATGACGGCGTTGGCTTCCTTTCAACGCCTACAGCTGGAAGGTGACCAGGTCCTTTAAGCAGGAGCAAACATAATGACTGCCTTCTGCACAAAAATAATTTCATGCCGGATAAACATGTTTTGTAACCCTTACAACTAAGTTTGAAATCTCCTCCAGGACAGGCGTGGTTACAGCATGTGTTTGGTACATGCTAGCAAAGAAAGTTAAGCAGACAAGTGACTTTGAAGGTCTTCCCTGTGTCTCACTACTTGCCCGAGGCTGCAATTTAATTATATCCCCATACATTGGTTTTCTGATATTTGTCATTGTTTAAAAACAGCAGTAACCATCTGTGGGTAGAAGTTTCCTTTGAAAAACCACCAGGAATTTTTAACTGAATAGCAAATCTTTGCTGAAATTCCATGAGTTCTTTGAACTTTCCAATTAACACCTCTAAATACTTGGCAGCCCCAGTAAACAATAATAAAAGAATCATTCTTAAGTCTTCCTGAAGAGCAACACATATCATTCAGGCCACATAATATCGTCCATCTCCAGAATTTTACCCCTAAATTTCAGGCTACACCAAGATGACTGAAGATACTGGACATGTCCAGGACTTCTCCATTCAGCAGCAGCGTGGTTGCAGGGTGCCCAGTATGTCCTGTAGAGCTATTTTTCTACTGGTGTAATTTTCATACAATTAGCACAGCTATTAAGAGGTGTTCACCCCATCCCAAGCTTGCAATGCCGGCCAGATGGACCACATCAGCACTTCTGTTCTTCCCTGTGTGAAGCTGCTGTTCCTGGGAACACCAGCAACGCGCCAACAAACTTCCCTCTTCTTGAGCAGCTTTGTTCCAGGCAAACCCCGTCTCAGGTTGCAGAAATTTGTTTGGGCAAGATCAAGTATGTGGTAATAACTTCAAAGGGTTCGGAGCTGTGACTTCACTTGTAGAACCAGGTGAAATGAGATGAGGTTACGATGAGGCAGCCAGGCAACACCTCCTTCTTCTCAAGATGTGTCTTGTTTTCACGCTTCCTCAGTCTCTGATGCGCTGCATGATTATTCCCGGAGTCGCTAGGAGTAGCTCAACAGAGCACTGACGCAACCAGATCAGACGTTTTCAAGACGCGACGCTATGGTGTTTTATGGTGATTAACTACAGAATTCCTCTTTTCAAGACTTTTGTTATCATCCCATGCACAGGGGTGGAATTACCTGTCCTGCACTGGACATGCAGCAGCAGCCAGCTTCTCCTGCATGCTGTGGAAGGGTGCAGTCAGCCAACCTCCAGTGTGGGTGTCGTCAGCAGACCTGGATGAAGCTGCTCTGCCCACGTACTTGTTATACCGCAGAAAAGTCACACGTGGGAGCTAGAAGCTAGAGCCTGGACCGTAAATAGATCCCTGTAGTTTGCATCCATTGGGCCATGGACTCCACTGACTTCACACTGCGCTTGAAGACGTAGCACTCAACAACTCCTCTGTTTGGCAAAGTGACCTGTGCGGACTGTCCCTCAGAGAGCAGGAACTGCAAAATTTTCATTGCTCAGTCTCATCTGCAAGCTTGAATTTCCATGCCGTGACCCTAGACCAGAGCAAACACCAAAGGACAGGTCTTCCTTCAACTAGATGAGGCCTAACCGTGAGGTGTCCTGCAGTTCTTGGCCAGCCATGGGAAGTCCAGGCTGAGTTAGCACCCACAACTCAGACTCCTGTCCCTCCTCTTGTCGGGGAAACAAGACATTATTATCAAGACCAAGGAAGCAACAACAAATGATACCTCAGTGTCTTGTGTTGAACGACAGAGGTCACTCCACCCTCCTCTCTCCCATCTAAAGGCGCTCTGAGCATGTGTTTATGTCCCAGTACAAGGTAACGCTATTGGTAAAGGAGACACAATCAGAAGTTGATTCATGAAGGTGTTGGAAGCACAGCCTGAAGTACATGCCCTCCCCACGCACTAAATTACAGCTCAAGACAGGTATCTGTGGGAGTTGAGCCTTTCATGGCTGATTTAAATAGGCGGATTCACTGAATATTTAGTCACTACCAGGGCCTAATGGTTTTTTATGTGGTTCAGACTCACGCCACCAGTAAATAGCCTGCAGGCGCAATGGCTCAACATAACAGAACCAGAAATATGCCCTGCTGAGTGCCAGCTTCCTTCCAGGGTTTGATTCTGGAGGAATTAGCGAAGTGACTAGTCATAGTCTACCATTCATCACTTTTGCAGCTGGAGTATCCGAACTTGAACGTTTCAGGTGTTTGAAATCAAGTGCTCTGACAGAGAAACCTGAAGAAATGTCTCTTGTTTTGTTTTGTTTTGTTTTGTTTTTCTTTTCAGCTCATCCTCCCCTTTTATTTAGAAAAGAAATTATAATAAGCCATGTCCTGAATCCTGAGGTGTCTGGGTTTTGGAAGTGCTCAGGGTCAGGTTGGACAGAGCTTCGAGCAGCCCGTTCTGGTGAAGGATGTCCCTGCCTTTGTAGGGGGGTTGGATGAGCTGATCTTTAAAACTTCTTTTCAACCCAAATCATTTCATGATTCTGTGATTCCATCACCTGTGAAATTTCCCATCTCCTGTATACTACAGGCCATGCCATGCACAGTCTTTCCAGACAAAATTATCTTCAGCTATTTCCCTCTTTCCCTAAAGGAGGTAAGAGTAACAGCGAAAAGCAAACCTGATCTAACCAGTGAGATAGAAAACTGGAAAAAGAGACTGTATATCAATTGTTAGATGGAGATATTAGAAAGAAGAATTCAGTTCTGGGCTTTGCCAAGCCGTTCCTTTGTCACCTGGGGAAAATACTTACTAGTATTTTTATCAGTATGGAAAACATGGCCTTTAATCTCTGTGTAAAAGCCGCCTATCTGCAAAACAAAACGAAAAAAGGGAAAAGAGCAATGCTGCTCATGCTTCGCTTGTCTTGTTTATTCGCTCAGGAAAGCACTTCAGGGCAGGGTTCGGCTTTATTTTTCGTTTGGGCAGCACCAAAAGCACCTCATCTGCAATTTGAACTGAAACTTAGGACCACTGCTCCTGAAATAACTACAGTTATTTCTTAGAGGGAACAGGGAGCGTTCCTCTTTCTTACTAGGGTGGAAAGGCTGAGGAGTGCAAGGAGGAGTAAGTATTCACTGCTTGGGGTGTCTGGAGTTTAAGTACTGGAGAGCAATGTCAGTGCTGTAGATTGAGCATTTACATCTGTACATTTACAGATGTACATTTACATTTGGGAAGTGCTCTGCTGGGCATTTGTGGGTATGCTGGTGGCATTCATGGGCATGCTGGTGGCATTTGTGGGCATGCTGAGCTCACAGTGGAAAGCCACAATTCCCTGAATGGATGGATGTGCCTGGAAAAGCCCCACTGATATGATGTTTCGAGACCAAAACAAGAAGGAATGGCTTCAAGCTCCAACAGGGGGAGGTTTAGACTGAACATTAGGAAAAAATTTTTCCCAGAAAGAGTGGTCGGGCACTGGAATAGGCTGCCGGGGAGGTGGTTGGGTCACCATTCCTGGATGTGTTTAAGAGTTGTTGAGATGTGGTGTTGGGGGATATGGTGTAGGGGAGAACTTTGTAGAGTAGGGTAGGTGGTTGGACTCGGGAGAGTCACTATGGAAATACTTGTGACACTGTGTAAGTCCAGCCTAAAGGGGCTAAAATGTTCTGCGGTAGCATCCAGTGAGCTCCTTGGTCCTGCTGGTGGGAAGATACCACCCAGGATATCACACCAGGCTGGGATGAAGGGAGGAAGGGAAAACAGAAGGCTGCTGTGCGATGCAACAAAACTTTAATGGGCAAGAAACACTTATGTTTGCAAAGCGAGATGTCGCGGAATCTGAAAAATCTGTTTCCAGATAATGTCAGAGGACTTTCAATGGATGTCCCACTCCGAGGTATTGCTGTCCTCAGCTGGCTTCCCTCTGCCTGTTGTGCAGCTGCTGCTGAAGATGCTTGTCATTAGGGCTGATGTCCGTATGGAACGAGCTGGTTCGTTAACAGGTGGTTCTTAAACATGGGAAAGCCAGGACAGGCGACAACAGAAACTGAAGGGTAAACAAAAAGTAGAAGCAAGAGTAGAAATGCCAAGTGGTGTTAGCTCCATGGCAGGGCTGTGGAAATGCTCAAATTGACCCCCATCCTCACCGCTCTGCGTCTGGACCTTCTTCTGAGACCTCTCTGCTGCCTCTAGCAGGGTCCACAGCTGCTGCGGAGGAAGCGGCTGGACCGGCGGTAGGTGTAGGGGCTGCAGTACCCGCTGCCGAGCGTGGAGAGGGCAGAACTCCCATATCCATACTGGGACCCGTATCCCTGAGAGCCCCAGTAACCCTGGAGGCTCCCGGCGCCGTAGAGACCCCCCAGACCCAGATTGCTCCCAATGGCAGGTGCTCCGGAGGAGCCCACCACGGCTTGCTGGGGGAAGGAGCTGAGGATGGGGCCGGGGAAGGTGACCACCACGGGGGGCGGCTGGATGACGGTGGTGGAGTCGGGGCACTGGCGGACACACGGCTCGTTGCAGCTGTTAGCGATGGGCTGGGGGCAGGCGACGCTGCTGGTGGTGGGGCACAGGTCGTAGCAAGACATCTTTCTTTGCTGGGATGAAGGTGATCCTGAAAGGGAAAGCAGAGAGCTGTGTGAAAACCGGAACGAGAGGTCAGGGTTTGGTGCTGGGAAGTTGGGGAAAGGGGAAAATGATCCCCAGAAGCACATGGAAAATTGGTGATGCCGTTCACAAACTTTCCTGCCGGTCAGCCCCGCTCTGATCTTCACCACCCCAGTAATCCCTGCACCTGCCGCGTTTGCCAGAGTGCTGAGAGTGCTGAAATTGCTGCTTCTTTCTTCTAATAATTTTTTTTAAAAAATTCATGTTCCCTCCAGAAGGAACAGAGTGTCAGCAGCACATTTGCTTACTGGAACAGCCGTGCTCCTCCCTGGTGGATGTGGGGTGGAAGCTGGAGCTGACATCCTCAGTACACCGAAGGGGACAGAAGCAGGTTTTTGGTTTGGGAGGGACGGGATGGAATCAAGGACCCGGCACTGCTTTAACCATACGATTCCTTCTCCTTTCCTGCTCCCTGCTTCTTTTCAAGCTCTTCAGGGTAATATGCTTTCAGTTGTTCCCTTTTAGTTCTACCTTCCTCTTAATCTCTGTAATCCCTCTGGTAAAACCCCCAGGGCATTTGTGTCTGAAGACGGAATCGTATTACGCATTGTAATAAGTACATATACCCTATAAAATATTTCTATTCAAATATTTCTTGGCATAGCAGTGTAATTTCATAAAGAGAATGGAGCAGGCTGGTAAAATGTAAGGAGCCCCTTTCCTTCGCTAGATAAAAATACAGTTTGCAAACTAGAATTTCAGCTCAATGTCTGGTCACAAAAGCTTGTGGCTTAGTTAGTTTTTTTTACTTTTTCCGGTTAAAAAAAAGGGGGGGGAGAGGGGGGAAGAGATTATTTTGCTCATAAAGTATCCCTGAAACACAGTGAATTAAATCACTGAACTCAGTGATTCTGAACAGCTAATCTGGATCTGGGTTTACAAAGGGACATACAATCGGACCATCAGACCCCAGTGAAAATAGCTTGGGTTTAAAGTGAGAAGGATTTAGTTTTTACCTAGCCACAGAATAAATAAATAAATAAATATAAGCTAGGGTTATTCTGCAATAAAATTCCCATGTTGATAATGCTCTTTCCTCAGCCGGGTGATTAACCAGCTCGGGGTATGGCCATGTCTCTCTGTTTCAGTCATTAACTGAAATGGCACAGGAGAATTCTGCACTTTTAAGCTTATGCCACCCTACATTTTCAATCTGCTGACAGTACAAGAAGAAAGCCCAAATATGACTTACAGAGAAATCAATGCCTCAAGCCCCACTTGACCCCCAAATCCTACCAGTAACACAATGGAGAGAAAGGAAAAAGGAGAGAAAAAGGAAAAAGGAGATAAAAAGAAAGGGAATCAAAAACAGACCTAAAACCCCAGTGTGATAGCAGTGAGCAGGATTCTAAGCCACAGAAAAAAATATGTTCTGGCATTTAGAAAGAAAGGAAACAGCAACTGACTTACCTGCTGGAGAGGAGAAGGTGAGCAGAGGGAGATACAATAGGTCTGCAGTAGCTGCTCCTTTTATACAGCACCTCGGGTGGCCTGGGGGCAGGGGGGTGACTGAGGCACACACATGAAGTCGTAATCACCAACCAGCCCCAAACGCGTGCAACTTCCCAAAGTGATGAAACTGTTCTCGCTTGCTGTTTGCCAAATCAGCCTAAATCTCCAAAGAGCACAATATGCACATTCCAGCTCCCGCTTCTCTTTCATCTTGAAGCCTAATTGACCAGCTTCGTTGCTGGTATCATTCCGCCCTGCTCACTGGCATCTCGGGAGGAATTAAACTGGTTCAAGTTATTTAGCACTTCCTTCATTAACATCCCGTAATGATTTTAATCAGAGCTACAACCTGCTGTCGTGTGCGTGTTTGGATTTAAGTGCTCCAGATCAAGGCCGCAATCTAATCTGCTCACGCGTTTTGCAACAAAATACTCGGTGAGGTGGAAGGCACTTTCTGATCCTTTACCCACCCACAGCCACAAAAGAGGAGGGAGGTCCCGTACCCAAGGTAATCACAGACATTGTCTCATGGGCTTTGATTTAGAGACTTGGAGTTCTCCTCGCTGTTTGGCAAGATCAGCAGAAAACAGCATTTTAGTAGAATCATCAAATGGTTCGACNTCCTTTCTGTGTTGAGGACTCCAGAGCTGGGCACAGGACTCCAAGTGGGGTCTCAGGATCACAGAGTAGAGGGGTACTAGAAACGGTGTTTAAACCAAAGGCTACCATTTTCTCTGAAGGGATATCAGTAATTTTTTTTCCATATTTTTCACCTGGAATCTGCAAGGACACACAGAGATTATCTCGTGGGGTCAACAACGTGTAACGTCTGCAAATACAAGCTGATTGAGAGCTACTGACTCAACCATGTTGACATTGTAGAGCTCCAAAGGAGGACATAACACAAGACGGTGGTGAAGCATGCAAATTTCTCAGTTTCTTTGCAAAATTATGTCTTTCTGTCCACCACTGTGTGCACTCAGTCTGTACCTTTTTCTTGTTGTTCCTAGGATGGGAAGCAGTTTGCTCTTTGATCTCCTCCATCACCTTCCAAAGGGATCGAACCAAAGGTTCACTGACAGATGTCAGAAGTTTTTCAGTGCTTCTTCCCAGATTACTGGGTAAAGTGGCAGGAAAAATGATGGAATTATGCAAGGAATAGCTATTGTAACAATAGATTTATAATTTTTTTCCTCTCTTCTTTCTTTCCTGATCCCGGTCCAGTTGTTTGTCCAGGAGGAGATCTCACACCTGACCAGCAGGACATGCCCTACAGTGTGCGTATTGTTGCAGAGCCCAGTTTTCCCTGCCAAGATCTCAAGTGCTTTGTCATTAGAAATTACTCAGCCTTCCCCAATACTTAGTGGGGTGGGACAAGAATTTTGGCAAGACAGTTCATCCTGTCTCAGACGCTCACCTTCCCAGAAATGGTATCACCCTCGAAAGGTCACAATTTTGCTTTCATTGGCTACGGGGACGGACAAACTCAACTGAAACACCCGGCTTTTCAACAGGGAAGGTTTGATGAGGTGCGTCCCACCCATATTCCCCTATTCTGAAACTCTACATAATAAGCAGTGCCTGGTCCAGCCTCGGAAATCATCATTTGCTGACGAATCAGTTTGTTATTTGACAAACACCATGACATTTCTAACAGAAGTTCTATGTAAATGATGAGTTGGTTTGTTTTTTTTCCTCCCCCCCCCAATGGCCCTAGGGGATCACCAGAGCAATAATACACACGAAGGGTGTTCAGGTCTCTGTTGTGTGTATCTTTAAGCTCTTCCCAAGCCCTCCTTAGCAGTCTACACATGAAGTGGGGCATCGTTATTGCCAAGCAAGTGTGTGGTTAGATTCAAGCAGCTCAGCATTTTGAAATCTGTTTATTAAATGGTGCGGCTCAAGCGCACTTGTCCTGTTCCCTTTACCAGCCCGTGAGTTCTGACCTTAGGACTTCAGTTGATATTCTCTTCTTTTCTCTGATATTTGCTATTCTTTCATCTCATCTTTTGAAAGCTTTTCCTAGGACCTTCCAAATCCAACTGCGCGTGGTCGACCTTTCTTCATGTGTTTTAAACACACGCTCGGCTCTCGGCTTCCTTCTAATATATATATTTAACAACTTGCCCATAATCTGGCTAAGAAACTGTCTTTGTCGTATTCATGTATTTATCTCTAAAACACGAAGAAACCAAATAACCAGGCAGTCTGAGAGACAAGGAATGGGACTGGATATGATTTTTGAAAAGTCCTTTGCAATCTATCTTCTGATTTTTCCCCTGAGAAGCGCAGGATGGCCCCATCCGAATCTTAATTCCAACTTCATGCAAGGCTTGCTGATTTCACAAGACAGACGCCATGTTTTATATCAATTATACTTTATCTAGCATGGGTAAGGAAGGATGGAAAGAAAACCTGCGTATGAAGCAGATGGCAATTATGATTAACATTTGAGCCACCGTCATTATGTCACCCAATAAAAGAAGAGGTGAATAAATGAAGCCAGCATAACTCCTCCTGTCATTCTCATGTGTTTAATGGAACGTTACCAGGAAAGAATCTTGCCAATTAAGTGCTAAGATGAAAGAAATACTTGTTTTGTGATGTGCATTTCATGCAGCATGAGAATTTGAATCAACTAATAAACATAAATATTGAGCAAAACGGTTTCATCATTTCGAGGTGAACCATGTGTAATAAATGTGGGCAGGTGATAATGGCAGTCTCAAGTTCTTCAGGCAGTTTGAGGAAATGTATAAAAGTCCCCCCTGAAAACTGCCTTCTGTTTACTTCTCTTACCTCCTTCTTCCCAGAACGAGGGAATTGTCAGAGTTGGAAGGGCCCTCTCGAGATCATCCAGTCCCACTCCCCTGCTCAAGCAGGATTACCCAGAGCACATCCCTCAGGTGGAGCTTGAAGGTCTCCAGAGAAGGGGACTCCACACCCTCCCTGGGCAGCCTCTGCCAGCCTCACCCCAAAGAAGTTCCTCCTCATGTTGAGATGGAGCTTCCCGTGTCCCAGCTTGTGCCCGTTGCCCCTTGTCCTGTCACTGGGAACCACTGAGAAGAGTCCAGCTCCATCGTCCTTCCCCCCACCCTTCAGATCCTCGGGAGCATGAAGAAGGTCTCCCCTCAGCCTTTTCTTCTCCAGGCTCAAGAGTCCCAGCTCTCTCAACCTTTCCTCATCAGGGAGATGCTCCAATCCCTCCAGCATCTTTGTTGCCCTACACTGGACCATCTCCAACAGTTCCTTGTCTCTCTTGAACTGGGGAACTCAGAACTAGAGGCAGGATTCCAGTTGTGTAAATTTAAGTTAGTCTCTTTTGGTCATTTATGAGGAGGCAACATTATACGCAGGTTTTAAGGGCTAAGCTGGTGTTTTCCACAAGGGACTGTACAGGAGCTGTCTACTCTCCACAAACCCAAACCTCAGGGTTATAACATGTTAAAGAGGTACCGAAACTCCACCAAATGTCTTGCTTTCCCCACAACAACCTCGATCGCAGCCATGGTTAGCAGAGGGTATGTCCTCTTCCTAATTAATTACTTGGTCTTCCAATTGTCTGAGGAAGCATGTGGCCTTCCAAATTCCCCTGTTTCCATTAAGCAGTGATTAACCATCACTTGGAAATCATTTTTCTTATGGGGCTTATACAAAGTCAGGGTAGCTACAATTAGATGGGGTGGACCTGGAACTCAGTTTGTGTTGGAGAAGGTCCCGACTGCTGTGCCTTTCCCATCTCCACGAGATCTCAGCTTTCCCTCCTGTTCCATGGGAATTAGTGCTGTGTTACGCTAGCACTGAGTCATGTCTCCGGTTGGCCAACTCATGTCCACTGCCAAGAGCTGGAAGAAGCTGACTGCTCTGACCTGAGGGCATTGGCTCAGCCACCATCTCTTGTCACCACCTTCCAGCCCAGGTCTTCCTTCCTCTGAGACACCATAGCGGGATTTCTGTCAGCACCCATACGTAAGGGCTCCTTTTGTTATGGGAGCTTTTGTTCTCATAGTCTTTATCATGACAGATTTTTCTTACAGATTTTGAGATCCTGGCAGCCAGTAGAACATCCCTTCTGGCTGTCGTTTTGATACTGGATACCACTGTGGAAGCTGCGGTTCTTGCTGGAAGGGCTATTCAATTTACCAGAGGCAACTAAATGAAAACACATAAAAGGCAGATTTATAGCTGATTTTTTAGGGAACGAGCACTGAGAAGAAGGCTGTCCACACTGTCCAGTTACAGACAGCATACCTGGGCATGAGCAGCAACTCCTGCCTCTCTTCCTTCATACTCTGCTTTCAGCTCCTGGTTGGATGTTCTCCCAACACTGACACATTATGTTTAGCCCTGCTTCTTACTGTAGTGAAATACATAGCCTAAGATCTTTTGGCAGCTGAACCACATAGAGAAAACTATCTTGTGAGATAAACATCTGCTTGGGTCAGGACGTGGTTACGTGCTTCACTGATAACCTAAAAAGACACGCCATGTGCGGTGCAGGAATTCTTGTTCAGGTTCAGTCTACCTGTATAATACTCGCAGAAATTCTATTAATATTTAATAAGATAACTTAAACAGAACCAAAGGATTCCCAAACTCAGGGATTCAATCTGTGAAGTGATGGACCCAGTACTTATTGTGACTTTGGAGACCTACTGTGTGCCCACAGCCCAAATTTTGGAAAGTGAGACAAGGAAATAGCATGAGTCTAGACTGATTTGTGCTGGAGAAACCCAGAATCTGAAATCCATTTAATGCCAGTCACCAACCTTCTAATTAAGAGCTGGGGCAGTGAAATTATTCCTACAATGCTGGGTTAGAAGTCCACAGGGGAAAAAAGGAAGAGCTTCCCTTTCAGAGGGTGAAGGGTGACTTGTGGTCCAAAGAGTTGTTTCCCAAAACTCACGAAGGGGGACTCAAACACAACGATGCGTTAGAGAAGGCTGCTCTTCACCTACAGCCAGCGTGCTGTGACCGTGTTGTTGCAATTCCGCGGTGGAACAGGACTAGCAAGGGCTCCTCGTGGAGACTTTCACTATATGGGCAGGGTTTGCACAATATTATCGCAGCCGCGGGTACCAACAGGCAGCTTTTTCTCTGGAAAAGCTGGCAAACTCAGCATGGGTGAGGAGCACAGAAACACCAGCACGCTTCTTTTCAATGATGCAACAGAATTTTAATGAGAATGAAAAGAACAGGAATACATTGCAATATCAAGAATGTCTACCGGAGGTGTCAGCCAAAGACGTTGGCGAAGTGTCCCGCTGCATTCAGTCTCGAGGACGATTAAAGCAGAAGATAACAAGGAACCAAAGCCATGCAGATGTCAGGAGAGAAGACAAAGGGGAAAAAAAGGAAAGGTGCAGAGAAGCAGAAGTCACTGCACTGAACAGGACCAGCGAGCGCTTTCCAGAAGCTGTCACTCATCTGCTCAGGGGTGAATCTGCTCTATGGGTTTCATTTGGACATTATTCAGTGGATTTTCCTGTTGAGTTTAGCAGGGCCCACAGATCCCACGGTTGTACCTGCTGGACCAGTAGGAGAAAGGGTTGCAGTTGCTAGAAGCATAGCCTCTACCGTAGCCGTACAGACCCCCATAACCAAGAGAGCCCCCATAACCCCACAGACCCCCATAGCCCAGGGAGGAGCCGTAGCCCCCATGGCCCCACAGGCCACCGTAGCCGTAGCCCCCATAGCCCCCAAGGACGGGGGCTCCAGCGGATCCCACGACGGCATCCTGGGGGAAGTTGCTGAGGATGGGGCCGGGGTGGGTGACAACAACGGGAGGTGGCTGGATGATGGTGGTGGAGTCGGGGCACTGGCGCACGCAGGGCTCGTTGCAGCTGTCAGCGATGGGCTGGGGGCGGTAGACGCCGCAGGCGGAGGTGGAGCACAGGTCGTAGCAAGACATCTCGCAGGGATGGAGGGGAGCTGCAACACACACCGAGGAGTTAGCAAAAGGCACAAATTCAGTGGGGAAAAGAGTTTGAAAGTTGGCCACTTGGACTAGAATAATGGCTTTATATTCCGGGTCTCGATTGTTCTTCCTTATCTTCAGTATTTTCCATGTGACATCTTTCCCTCATGGAAACCAACATTGCCCAGATGAGCAAGTCATCTCTTCTAATGGTCTCATTCCTCATTTCTTACACTTGGTTCCCTTTAAAAAGCAGCTCTTTGTTCTACCCCACCATCAAATGCTGCAAAAACACTATCCAGCACTTTACTTTGCAAATTACTTCCACTATACCATATTCAAATACTCCTATAGATAATCACAGAATCACGGAATGACAGGGGGTTGGAAGGGATCTCTGGAGGTCATCTAGTCCAACCCTCTCAACAAATACATACATATACATAGACACATATCAAAACCTTACATGCAGAACCCTTAAAACATTCCCACTAACTGAACAAGCCTTCTGTTAACGTTTAGGAAGCTGCTTTGATAGCTCAACTTTGCATTAACAAGAACCAAGACTTTTTAGAAAAACCTAGTTTTACCATTTTAAATCCAAATACATGGATGTCCAACACCAAATAAGAAAAATGAAATCACAGTGAAATAATCTGATGCCATTAAGAACTTTGGAATACTTATGGATTATTCCAATGTTAATGAAAACCCAGTAGAATAGAGATACCCAACGTTTAGGAAAGAGATCACTTACGAGCGATACTTACCCTGTTCACAGAGGTGAATAAAGCAAGTGAAGTGAAGTGGAGCGGAGTGAAGAGCCCTGAGTTGGGAGAGCTTTTATACAGTTCCCTAGATCACGGGGATCACCTAAGGTGCAATTTGTACATGAGCATAATTGGGGCAAACCCAACACTAACATGACACGTAGGTCCTCAAAGTTTTGCTGACTGTTTGTTTATTTGTTGGTTCGAAGTCTCGTGAAAGATGATCGGTGGATTTCATCACAGAAGCCTCTTTCATCTCAAATGGTTACCTGTCACATTCATTCCTGTTATCATTCCATTCGCACCCTCGGCGTTACAAGAAGAATTACACTAAGGCTCTTCCTCAGCTTCTCCATTATTAATGGCAAATCCCAGCTGCTCACTGCGTGGCTGTGGTCGCTTGATGAGCACAGATTATTTTTTTCCCATTTTAAATCCAGGCTGTGAGACACCTGGAGATGAATGGGGGTTCATTAGAGCAACTTTGGGGTCATCGTGTTTATGTTTATCATTTGCACCTCCAGGTACTTCATGTAAGACCAATACTGCACCCAAAGAAAGGCACAGAAAACAGCCTCTGGTCCTTAAACAACTTTCTCTTATTTGGTTTTTGCTCCTGAACACAATTTTGGCCTCATCTAATGAAGGAGGGACTTGGAGAAACACTTCTTGCTCTCTTTGTTGGGTATCCAGCAGTGGATGAACCTTCATGTCCTCCTCTCAAGCGCTGGCAAGTCCTTTGGACCACTTTAAGCAAAAGGCAGAGCTAGAACATCCTTTAAAACCACTCAGATTTTTCTGACAGGTCTCCCTCGCTGTATTTCAACCCAATTTGGAGTTTAGAGGCAAACTGATATTTACCCTTTCTGTTCTCAATATCACAAGGTACTTTCCTTGTGAGGCATTTGTCACCCACAATTTCCAGTCCTCTGCCTCCTGACACAAACCCTTCAGGTGTCCATCTTTAGCTTCATCTTCAGATGAGGCAATCTTGAAGGCTACTGAGAAAGGAAATCAAATGGAACGTGGCTGGTGGCAGTTTGTTAAATCTATCTGGAGATGCCCCACGATAGAGACAGGGGAATCATGTACATGGATAAAACTGATCATTGATGGAGTTGTATCATCCCAAGAAAACAATCATCAGATCTTCTGCTTCATTGGTCTGATGTGTAACTGAGAACCATAAAGATACACTGATTACACAGCTTGTTAAATGCTGCATTTTATTTAAAAATGTATATTTCATCCGAAAAAAAAAACCCCACCCTGAAGATGCACACAAATCCCCGGTATTCAACCACGAGCTGATTGTACCAAGGACACAAATACCTTGACTTACATACGTGAATGTGATGTCATTTCATAATTGCTGGGCACCCAAAGCCAGGTACATACCTTTAATCTAATTGTAAGAACACATTCTCAAATCATTAGTGGGTAGTTTGCGGCGTTTGAAAAGACTTGCTCCCTGGAAGCTTGAAAACACTGTTGGCCAAAAAAAACTTCTAACCACCTCAAAGGCTGAGAAACCCACCTCGTAATTTAGAGGTAATGTACAGCATAGAGTCTGCGGTGCTAAAATAACACATCTGTAAACAAGGGAAGAACCAGCCTTTGTTTTGTGTGGTGTGTTCCATATTCATAATTGTGGCCTCTTTGCAGAAACTGCCAGCTCAGCCCTCTTCTGGACTTATGGCTTGCAGCAAGAAGAGTTTGATGCAGGAGGTCATGAATTCCCAGGAATCGGAGAAAATGATTCCAAACCCTTTTGTTACACTGCCAGTTCTGCACCATTTGTACTGAAAAAGCTGAAGTTTCCATGGGTCAATTAAATATTCTCAGGTACCAGCCTCGGTACTGACAACATCAAGCCAACAGTATCTGGAAAATGTCTCTCTGGGGTCCCTGATCCCTTTGTAGCTTTAATTACTGTCAGAAACTCCTTCCTTGTTTATCTCTTAAAGAATAAAAGCAGCCCTCAGGAAGAAAAAGGCTTCCTCTCCTCTCTGTAAAATTTTGCAGATTTAGCCCTCCACATTTTTGTAAGAAAATACAGCTCCTGGAATGACTGATGGATGGAGAAACTGATTCCTATCTGCCTCCAAAAGTTCCCAGCACTCCAAAATGAAGGTTTTGCACCATTTTTTTCTGCTCAAAGTTAAATTTCAGCCCTGTTTAGAGCCTGAAGCAGATATTGTAGGTCCCTGGAGCTGCTGCTGCTCTTCTGAGCTGAATTGTCCCCATTACAGCCAGTGCCAAATGCTACTGGAAAACATCATCAAGGGTGCTGTGTCCCCCTGCCACAGGTGAGGAAGCTAAAACATGCAGAAGCCACCCCTAACCTTCTCTGCAAACCCCACTGATAGTCCTTAACCTGCTGTCCTGGAAGGTTGTAATGAGACTTTTGTGTACTTAAACAAAAATCCTGCCCTTGACAGCAGTATATAATTCTGATAAACCCATGAGACGCTCTCCAGGTGTTAATACGACAGGAGCTGGCTTGGTAATTTCTGTTCTAATTCCAAGGAAGTGACTGGAATAAGGCCAGGCATTTATTTTCCCCAAGTCGTCACAAGATGAAAGAATCTTCTATAATCTAAAGTAATGTTTAGGTCCCTACTACAAACAAATTTGAAAGGACTCATAAACTCCAGTAACAAACAGCAATTTCATCATCTCGGCGAGTTACGAGTGTCTGAAATCAGGGCGGGCAACCAGTGTTGATCTTGCACCTCCAGCTGCTCCGATATAAAAGCTCTTCTCTCCCGTAGCTCTTCCAAACACTTCTCTTGACTTCTTGGAGACTCAGGTAAGTCTGATTCTTCTCTATTGCTCTCAATATCTCTCCTCATTGCTAGTTTAAGCTTCAGCTGATGTCCACTATCCATACTGGTGAGTGAATCTGGACTGCCTTGGGATGGGCTCTGGGGTGGCACCTCTTTGACGTGGGGGTTCCTCCAGAGTTCTCCACATTGGAAACACTGGAGTGACTGGATGATGTTCTCAGTCATCTCATCTAGACTGAGGTAGTCCTGAGAGGAGAGAGGAATTGGAGTCAATGATCCTTATGGGTCCCTTCCAACTCTGGTTGTTTTCCCAGAGAAGCTGTGGCTGCCCCATCCCTGGAGGGGTTCAAGGCCAGGCTGGATGGGGCTTGGAGCAACCTGGTGTGGTGGGAGGTGTCCCTGCCCAGGGCAGGGGAGGTTGGAACTGGATGATCTTGAAGGTCCCTTCCAACTCTGACCATTCTGTGATTCTTACTTCAATGCGTTCAACCTATTCCAAAATTTGCATATGAGGTTCAACGGTTAATAAGGGCGTCACCACTGCAGCTGTTCATGCAGCCCAAGATGAACGAGAAAACTCTGCGTGTTGTCCTGGTGGAGCCAATCTTCTCTCTGTTCTTTACTTTCTTGCTTGATTTTATTCTTCCTTAGAACCCTGCTAAGAACTTGCAGGACATCGTGAGTGAGGAAGGGTAAAATCACCTTCGGAGAAAATAACTAAGTTTAGGGAGGAGAATAGAGCCTGAATTCTTGGGCTTACCAGGGAGTGCTGGTTTGTCCTGGGAATAATAACTTGAAATTAGTTTTTTGAAGGACATTTGGGACTAAAACGCTATTTATACGGAAATTGTCCAGGCTGTATCCATACAGTAGCTCCAGAGATGGGAATTGGGATAACAACACCACCATCTGACATTTATTGCCTTGTCAAAGGGTTTTCTAAGCAATCCAGGCAATGACAATCCTATAATCTGTTGTTCCAACAACTCTCAGCAAAATTGGGATGAGTGGGAAGAAGCAGCTACTGTAATTAAGTTATATATAAACTACATCTCATAAAAACCTGCTGAACCCAAATCCAAGTTTTCCTACTGACTCATCAAACGCCCTTGGACAAAGTCACTTTGCTCTTCCTGGTTTCGCTTCTTCAATTTTCAGTTTAACATGTAGAAATATATCTAAGTTCTCAAAGCTTAGAGTTTTCAAAGATCTGCTTTGTGAAAAGCAAGGATTGTCACTGCAAAGTGGGAAGTCAACTTGTTCACTCAAAAACCTGTACCTGGCTCATCGTTCTCAATGTAAACTCTTGAAATTTGAAGTCTTTGTCTTCTGCTTAGTCGAACTCCTCGGTGTGTGTTGCAGCTCCCCTCCATCCCTGCGAGATGTCTTGCTACGACCTGTGCTCCAGCTCCGCCTGCGGCATCTACCGCCCCCAGCCCATCGCTGACAGCTGCAACGAGCCCTGCGTGCGCCAGTGCCCCGACTCCACCACCATCATCCAGCCACCTCCCGTTGTTGTCACCCACCCCGGCCCCATCCTCAGCAACTTCCCCCAGGATGCCGTCGTGGGATCCGCTGGAGCCCCCGTCCTTGGGGGCTACGGGGGCTACGGCTACGGAGGCTACGGCTACGGGGGCTACAGGGGCTACGGGGGCTACGGCTACGGTGGCCTGTGGGGCCATGGGGGCTACGGCTCCTCCCTGGGCTATGGGGGTCTGTGGGGTTATGGGGGCTCTCTTGGTTATGGGGGTCTGTACGGCTACGGTAGAGGCTATGCTTCTAGCAGCTGCAACCCTTTCTCCTACTGGTCCAGCAGGTACAACCGTGGGATCTGTGGGCCCTGCTAAACCCAACAGAAATACCCCCTGAGTAAGGAACAACCAGCAACGGCGAGATACGATCTTGGTCCACAGCCCGAAGGAGATGTTGTGAAGTCCTGGTCACTGCCACCCCACCGCAGTGGAGCTGGGAGGACACAGCACATCCTTAATTTCTTCAGCCTTTACTCATGGTCTTTTGGGCTTTTTTTTTCCTTCTGTGTGTCTAACGGGTGGGGTAAAACAGAGAGTTTATTTTTCTTATAAAGTGGCACTTCAGTGTCCAGCCAAAGAAGAACAATCATGAAAGGACTTGCCTGCACCCCGATGCATGTTCTTGATACTCTGCAACTGTTTTCTGTGAACGTCTATTTCTCATTAAAATTACTCTATTCTGCATCAAACAAATCAACCTCTAGCTTGAATTTCTTCCTCTGTGGGTGTACAATTCTCTTCCCCACTGGGGAAAACTCGCATCCTTACACAGGATGAGGCTCAGACTTCAAACATGGAGCTGAGATGGCTCGGCTACCAGTGAAATCAGTGCTCAGACCCGGGGGCAGGAATCCTCCCTCCCCAACTGGTCACAGTAATGATAACATCGTGTTGAGACAGAAAACAGACTCAATCTCCATCTCCTAATGAGCCATGTGATGGTCTTTGCTGACCACAGCTGGTGGTTGTGCTGAGGCTGGGTTCAGAGCAGATTACAGGGCAAAGGGTTGTGGGTGAGGCCCTCAGGTGGGAAGGGTGGTCCTCAACTGGAAGAGATTCAGGGAGGTGGGGGAAAGAGTGGTGAAGGGTATCGGGATGGAGCTGTTGAGAGGGTTGGGGAAGCCACAAGAAGGAAAAGAGCTCCTCAGAGGTGGGTAGACTCTGTCTAACGGACCTCTTAGATGAGGAATATTGAGGGAGAGGCTGAAAGTTAGAGCTGCTGAAAATGGGGGTTTATGTTGTGAGGATTTTGAGTTTGGGAAACACAACAATGTCCGGGATGTGTGGCCGGGACCACGACTTTTTCTACCTTTTTAAGTTTTCCAGGCACATGGACTCTGCTCTGTCTATTCCAGCTGTTCTTGCTGGCACAGATGGACCAGCCTGTGGGCAGCTGTATGGAGTTTTCTCTCAAGAAGACCATCCAACACCTTAGTCCTCATGATTATACAGAAATATCATTACACACGCTTCAGATTGAGAAGTTCCATTTGTACTGTCCAGAAAACTTTCCTTCTTTAAAGATTTGACAGAAAACTAGTTCAGCTTTCTGCAAAGGCTATTACTGGGGACAGAATTTAAGTGTTTCATAGAATCATAGAATGATTAGAGTTGGAAGGGACCTTAAAGATCATCAAGTTCCAATCTGAAGATCATCCATTAACTTAAAGTTCAACCTTAAAGATCATCAAGTTCCATTTGAGGGAGAACCTGTAGTTCAAGGAGATGAATTGAAGGCCTGTCTGGAAGAAATACCTCCTGAACTCTGATTTGTTTGTTTGTTTGTCTGTTTTTTCCAGAAAGGAGTTTAAAATCAGCAATTTGCTCTCATTTCTCTATCGCTACTAATCTGTAACCAGCAGATGTAAAACCAAGAAGCCAAATTCTACATTAGTGTCAAGAATANGCCCAGGGCAGGGGTGTTGGAACTCCCTGATCTTGAAGGTCTCTTCCCACTCTAGCCATTCTACGATCTTTGCCTAAAATATGGGGAGGAGAGGACAGTAGCTCCTTCTGCACCCAGGGCTTCACACTGCTTTTGTCCATGTGAAAGCCCTGATTTTTGGGGGGCAGGACATTCATCTACAGAGTTCAGATTAGTAGCTGCACAAGTTAGACTTCTCCTAAAAGGAATAACCAGGGTTAAAAAAAAAAACAACAACCATGAGCAAAGAACACCAGAATGCAGCAACTTTGATGCAATAAACTTTTAATGAGGAAAAGAATACATTTTCAGGAGTCTCCGGCAAGTATGAAACTATTCTCCAGCCAGGGAATAAATTCACGTATCGCTGATTATTATTCTTCTTCCTGAGTCCAAGGTGTTGATTTGAACAAGCAGGAACCATCCCGAGCGGGTTTGTTAACAGGTTTTCCCACAGGCAATATGGAAACGTGACAGGAGAAGCAGAAAGGGCAGATGTTAAGAGAAGAAATTCAAGAGGGGAGGAAAGGTGGAGACTCCGACGTCTTCAGTCACGAAACCATCCCAAGTCATTTGTTGGTTACACCTCCCTTGGGATATTTCTGTAGGATTTAGCAGGGCCCGCAGCTGCCACGGCGGTACCTGCTGTACCGGTAGGAGTAAGGGCTGCAAGAGCCAGAGCTGAAGGATCTACCAGAGCCGTAGAGACCCCTGTAGCCCAGGGAGCCCACCCCAGAGCCGTACAGACCCCCACAGGCCAGGGAAGAGCCCCCATAGCCCAGGGAGGATCCGAAGCCCCCGTAGCCACCCAGACCTCCGTAGCCACCCAGACCTCCGTAGCTCAGGGAGCCGTAGCCCCCATAGCCAAGGGAGCCCCCAAAGCCCCCAGAGGCCCCAAGGACGGGGGCTCCAGTGGATCCCACAACGGAACCCTGGGGGAAGGAGCTGAGGATGGGGCCGGGGAAGGTGACGACGACGGGAGGTGGTTGGATGATGGTGGTGGAGTCGGGGCACTGGCGCACGCAGGGCTCGTTGCCGCTGTCAGCGATGGGCTGGGGGCGGTAGACGCCGCAGGCGGAGCTGGAGCACACGTCGTAGCAAGACATCTTGCAGGGATGGAAGTTGGTCTGTAAAACGTAGTTGTTTGGGTTAACAACGAAGAAATACATCAAACGTCAGGTTAGGATTCTAGTGGGAGGTGTCCCCACCCAGCACAGGGGAGTTGGAGCTTGCTGATCTGTCAGGTCCCTCCCAACTCTGACCATTCTATGATTCTCTGAGCAGTCCAACAGGGTATCAGCAATGAATCTGAGAAATAAACACATTTTCTGATACTCTTCTTCCTAGGGCTGTAACTTGGAGGAAAGGTTTGACTTTAGTATGATAAAGTCACGTCCTTTTCAGTTGTGTCTTTGATACTTCCAGCTGAGCTAACTTCGATGCAACTACATTACTATCAGTCGATGGTTTCTACTTCATAACTTTGATCTTTCCTTTTTTCAGCTCAGCAGAACTGAAACGTACAACTGCACGAACTATTCTTCATCTCCTAAAACAGTCAAGGAATTCTTTAAAGTGCTAAGATACTACAAATTCAGAATTCAAAACTGCTTGACATACCCCTGGCTGTCCTGGAGCCTATCTTTACAGTAACAAATGAGAAAACTAACATTATTTCTAGCAGCAAAGGGACCTACAGGTCGCTGGCAGCCTGGCAGTAACCAAAGAGGACTCAGTTCCAGGTTAAAATCCCGAGTTCTTGACAGCACGTTAAGTTTAGCAAAGTTCCAGAGGAATCAGTCTTACCTGGATCACGAAGGCGAGCAGGCTGGGAGAAGTGGATGGAAAGACTTCCCGCAGAGAGCTTTTATACAGCTGCGTCGATCGCCTGGAGGACATCAGGCATCCTGTGCGTGAGTTCCTAATTAGGTCCCCTCCCCAAATTGTAGGACACGTAATTTCTCAAAGTGCTGAAACTGTTTTTGCTTATTGCTTGTGCGTTGCAGGCGCTTCCAACCCACACACAGCGTGACGTGCACGTTCCACCACGGGCCTCGCTGTTACCTCCTGCCTTTGCATATAGAATTATTTGTTATTATTCCATCGCTCCCTTTAGCAATAAGGGAGGAAGCAAACTGGCTTAATTTATTTAAGAGTCCTGCTTAATTAGGATGATTGGAGGACAGTCACTTCTTTTGCCCAGTTACAGGGCTTTTAGAGTAGTCAACAGTATAGCTGGAGACAACAGGGAATTTCCTTGAAGATCTCAAAATGAAGGCTGGAGACAGAAAACAAGGGTCAAAACATTCTTTCCTCAGGCTTAGCTAGAACTTCTACCTCCAGCTGTTCAATGCAAGGCCAACACAACCATCAGGAGCATCTTTTCCTGGCTTTGGGATGGTTCTCTACCAGCTGTCTTTCAATCCTGGGAAGAGAGAACTATTTCAGCTGGAAACCACAAGTCTATGGAAACTGATTTTTCCAAGTCGTTTCATGAGCTTCACTTTCCTTTATATTTTATCATGTTTTCTCCTCCTATTGTTACATGTTAGAGAGAGGCACCTGGGAACACGGGACTAGGAGAAGCAAGTACATCAGGTGGCGAGACCTGGTTATCCCTGACACAGTGAAGACAGACCCCATTGTACCTTGGTTTTTGGGTTTGGTTGGGGTTTTTTTTGGCAAATAGTTCCATTAACACAAGTAGTTTTCTGTTTCCAGACCATTGTGGACTTTAACAAAAAATAAGATAGATTTTAGGTCTAAAAAGTGCTATAAAATGTGAACTAATTGCAAGAAACCCAAATGACATTAACTTGCCTGTTTTAATGTGATAATCTCTCATAATCACGGGGCGTATGCATTCAGGCATCCTTTTTATATAATTATGACACAGTATTTACAAGCTTGAAAGGAGTGTTCTTGAGGTATCTGAAAATCCCTTGGAATGTCCTCGTAAAACTTTGAGGTGGCCTTTTCCAGTGTTATTGTTCAGGAAATCTCCGTACGTATCTCCAGATTTGGGAAAGCTCGTAATTTAGAAATAATACGTGGTCTGAAGATAACTACACTGATAATTAAGATAACCCTGATAATGATATAGTATTACAATAATGGCATGAGCAAAGAAAGAAACATCAGCAAAAGCCAGCATCTGCTTTTCCCAGTGGAGTCCCAGCCTCCTAATTGCTCTCTACTGACAGATGCCCTCAACGGCAGGGTTACCTGCAGGAGCAGGCGTAGCTCAAGATTAAGGACTTGAAGAAAGAAGAAAGCTAGAAATTAAAGGAAATGTCACGAAAATGTACCCTCTCCAACTTGCGGATCCAACCAAGCTGAAAGTCTGAGCATCCTTGAGTACTCGTGATTCCGGATGTTCACTGGGAATGGCTGCTTTTTGACCCCGTTTCAATGAGTCCTTGACGCCTAAAAGTTGCCTTTATCTATTGGATGGGCAAGTGAAAAACGAGTCACAGAAACCCTTTAATATAGAATCATAGAATCACAGAATGGTCAGAGTTGGAAGGGACCTTAAAGATCATGGAGTTCCAACCCCCTGCCCTGGGCAGGGACACCTCCCACCACACCAGGTTGCTCCAAGCCCCATCCAGCCTGGCCTTAAACACTTCCAGGGATGGGGCATCAACAACTTCCCTGGGCACCCTGTTCCAGTGCCTCACCACCCTCACACCAAAGAACTTCTTCCTAAGATCTCATCTCAATCTCCCCTCTTCCAATTTCAAACCATTCCCCCTCGTCCTGTCACAATATCTGTGAATGGTCTTTGATTTAAGCAGGAATTCTCAGCAGTTTCTATTAAATATAAATCTCTCTCCTTTCAGAACTAAATGCAGCTTTCAGCCATAGTTTGAGTGTTGGATAAAACCTGAGGCTGTTTTCAACGTCTGTGTGTTCAGGAACGCTCACAATGTGATTTGTTTCAGAGGGTGTTAAGGATCCTTCATGGATTCCAATATCAATTGCGTCACATCTTGGAAATTAACCGAAGTGCCCCAAAAAAATATCGCCCACCTTCCCAAGGATTTAACAACAGACTGGGGTTTTTTTTTACCTTTAAGAAGAGAGAAAACTTGTGCAAGGGACTTGGAAGCAACACCTCACAGCAGGTTATTTTTGATAAATGGCTGGGCATCGCTGGTGTACAAGCAAAGAAGAAGCAAAAGAAGAACCACAGAATGGTTCGAGTTGGAAGGGACCTTCAAGATCATCCAGTTCCAACCCCCCTGCCCTGGGCAGGGACACCTCCCACCACACCAGGTTGCTCCAAGCCCCATCCAGCCTGGCCTTGAACCCCTCCAGCGATGGGGCAGCCACAGCTTCTCGGGGCAACCTCTTCCAGTGCCTCACCACCCTCACACCAAAGAAGTTCTTCCTAAAATCCAACCTCAATCTCCCCTCTTCCAATTTCGAACTATTCCCCCTTGTCCTGTCCCTCCACTCCCTGACCAAGAGTCCCTCTCCAGCTCTCCTGGAGCTCTCTTCAGATCCCGGAAGGCTGCTTTAAGGTCTATATTTAAGAATAAGAATGTAGAATAAGAACATTGCAAAAGAGGAAAATCTAGAAAGAACTATAAGAACTACATGGTGCAACTCCAAAGAGAACAGAAAGCTGATACTAGTTTCATGAATCATGTTTTAGGATGAAAGATGCATTAATTTCACCCATCACTCCTTTAGATGAAAGAACCTCGTGTGATGTAACGCGCGTGCTACGCTACGTGAGAATTGAGATCAGGTAATAAACAAAAACAGAAAGCCCAACAATTTCATCACTTTGCAGAGCTATCAATACAAAAAATGTGCCGTGTCAACTAATTGCGTCCACGTTCACCAAACCAGCTCCTCACCCCTCAGGCAGTCTGAGCTGTATAAAAGCTCTCCCTACGCAAGGTTCTTCCAACTTCTCCTCTTCACTCGCTTCTTCTCAACGAATCGGGTAAGTCCGGATCTGCTCTTTCCAACTCTTGGAATAGGTCTTTGCTGTACAGTTTCGTCTGGGATGGTGTCTTCCAGTAAGAGGTAGTGGGTAAAATGGTGGGTGAAAAGCTAAAGCTGACCAAAAATGAGTATGAACGTTACGGGCAGCAACTCTCCGCATTGGATCTCAAAGCAAACTGAAAGTTTCTCACTAAGGCAGAAAAGTAAGTTCCTTATTAGCTCGATTCCAGCAGCTGAAGAAATTCTGTGAGCAGTTTACTATGGAATCATCTTCCTTCTTTGCTTATACGGGCATCTGGAAATTATTTGGAAAGTCTGAATCTTCATGGCTCACAGGGGAATGCTGGGCTCAAAGGCAGACCTTCCATTATTGAGTATTCTATTCCAGAGCACTCAAGGTGCTTTTACATTCGTTTAAGATAAATGGGTGTGAAAACTATCAGAGAACAGGTGCTGGCTTAGAGGAGGACATGGAGAGGAACCGAGAGCTGTTGAAAACACTCTGTAAGAAACGTATTTACTTAAGAGAAAAAGAGATCTTGGAGGAATTCAAGGAGTTGGCAGATGAAGTGCTGAGTTTTCATGTTCAGGAGCAAGTTGTTTAAGGTGATATTTTTTTTCAAAAGATTTCAGAGCCCGGAATCAGACCGGCGTGGTGTTGAGCTAGTCGCAAATATGTCAGCGCCCCGATTTAATGTTTGGAAACTGGGGACAGTAATCTTTGCAATTCCCTTGTAATGGTCTCATCAAGCAAGGGAATGAGTAAAATCTGAATAGACAATGACTTATAATCCCTGTTCTCACAAAGCTCAGCACAAAGGAGATCAGTGGCAACGAGGAGTCATGAAATCACGCGTAACAACACACACACTCCGCTCGTGGAGTCCCGGTCCTTGCCGATCCACTGACTCACCGCAGCACCTGAGCAGATGATTTTACTGTTCTGCTTCAATTTTAATTTCTAATAGACATGAGTAAACCGCTGTACATCAAAGGACTCCTGTCTGAGGAAAGGCAGAGAACTCGATCACACTTTGATGTAGGCAAATAATGTCTTGTCCTTGGCAATAATGTCTTGACTCTTGCAGATTGACCTTCATCCCTGCGAGATGTCTTGCTACGACGTGTGCTCCACCTCCGCCTGCGGCGTCTACCGCCCCCAGCCCATCGCTGACAGCGGCAACGAGCCCTGCGTGCGCCAGTGCCCCGACTCCACCACCATCATCCAACCACCTCCCGTCGTCGTCACCTTCCCCGGCCCCATCCTCAGCTCCTTCCCCCAGGGTTCCGTTGTGGGATCCACTGGAGCCCCCGTCCTTGGGGCCTCTGGGGGCTTTGGGGGCTCCCTTGGCTATGGGGGCTACGGCTCCCTGAGCTACGGAGGTCTGGGTGGCTACGGAGGTCTGGGTGGCTACGGGGGCTTCGGCTCCTCCCTGGGCTACGGGGGCTCTTCCCTGGCCTGTGGGGGTCTGTACGGCTCTGGGGTGGGCTCCCTGGGCTACAGGGGTCTCTACGGCTCTGGTAGATCCTTCAGCTCTGGCTCTTGCAGCCCTTACTCCTACCGGTACAGCAGGTACCGCCGTGGCAGCTGCGGGCCCTGCTAAATCCTACAGAAATATCCCAGACTAACATCTGGGAAAGGCCTGATACCGTCCTGATCCTCAACAGAGCTCCTGAGCGAGGGGCAGAGCATGGAAGAATTCCACTTAAGAGAATGGACTCAGAATAACTCTATAAATTATGCTGTTATTTCCCTTCTTCATTTGTATCTCCTCCATCGTCCCAGAAGATGCTTCCTTCTCCCTGAAACTGCCACCTCCTGGGAGAAGACTGGAGGAACACCTCTCCTGAAGGCTGGGGGGACAACCTGCCCTCCTCTGCCTCCTCTCTCTTTCTCCACTCAATAAACCCAACCTGCATCCAAGACCTGCCTCTGCCTTTTCCCTCTCTGTGCCCAGCGGGGGCTGCAGGGCTCCCTCACCCTGCCCGTGCCCCCTGCCAGCCGTGCCAGGGCAGTCCCTCAGCCCCAGGAGGCTTTGGTGACAGCCCCCAGCCCTGGCCAAAAAGTCCTTCTCAATAGCCCCAGCATTTCATTGCTGTGAGCCAGGATTATCATCTCCCCTAAACTAATTCTTCTACCTGCCAAGCTTCCAGCAGTTAGTCTAATTTCTTTTTTCAATTATGATTTGGTTTTGGTTTTTTTGACTAGTTAATTCAGTGCGGGAATTTTTCTTTGAATTTTACATCTTCCCAGCTGATGTACTGCAAATCATCGAGTTGTTTTCAGATCACCAGGCTGTGCTCAAAAGAAAAACAAAACAAAACTAAACAAAACAAAACAAAACAAAACAAAACAAAACAAAACAAAACAAAACAAAAATGTGGCCTGAAGTTCTGTCAAGGCTTGTTCTCAAAAGGAACAATAGGAGGAAGGTAAACAATGGGAAACAATTTTTAAGATAGGTATCTGATGAGCCAAGGGGAAGCACTACCTCTTCTTTTTCGGTTAATCACTGCCACGATAACAGTCGCCTCAGGGAGGTTTTGGCTGAGCAGAAGTCAGTGGGGTGAAGGGAAAAGAATATGAACCAGAGGATTTACCCACATCCTTCACCGGGTCTCTTTCAAAGAAAAGCTCCGTGGTTGAAGGCACAATTTCTTGGTCTCAACCCTCTGTCAGTCCTGGATTAGCGGGGCTGGGTTCAACAGGCAATTTCAATGCCCCTGCCCAAGCGTCAATGGGCGTTGTGCAGCTGTGTGCTCTAAGTGCTAACAAGTTGAAATGAAAATTAGTCTACAGCACTCGGAAGCAGGGAATTGGGGATTTGGCAGGGCTGGAAGAGACCTCCAGGGATCACCCAGTTCCACTCCTTTGCTCAAGCAGGGTTGCCCTCTCTGTTTCTCTTCTGCTCGATACCAGGATCAACAAGGGCAATGAATCTGGTGAAGGGGCTGGAGTCCAAGGAGAAGGGTCTGGAGAACCTGTGAGGAGCAGCTGAGGGATCTGGGAATGTTCAGCCTGGAGAAAAGGGGGCTGAGGGGAGACCTTCTTGTTCCCTACAACTGCCTGAAAGGAGGGTGTAGCCAGGGGGTGGTGTCAGCCTCTTCTCCCAGGTGACAGGCAATAGGACAAGAGGAAACAGCCTCAAGTTTCACCAGGGGAGGTTCAGGACGGGTGTTGGGAATATTTTTCCACTGAAAGTGGAAATTAACCACTGAAAGTGTTATTAAGCTTGGAACAGGCTGCTCGGGGAAGTGGCTGAGTCACCATCCCTGGAGGTATTCAAAAGATTGGCAGAGGTAGTGCGGAGGGGTGCGGGTTAGCGGTGGTTTTTTGTCAGTCTTGAGTTGATGGTTGGAGTCGATGATCCGAAAGGTCCCTTCCAACCTGGATAACTGGATGATTCTATGCCCCTTAATCTGGCGAGCAGCCTCTGAGAGGTACATCAGTGGAATTCACACACCATCACCGCTGAACCCCGCTGAGCTCCCGCTGCCAACTCTTCCTTCCGCTAGCTCCCTCAAGGAGGCCGCGTCAGGCGGGTACCAGCCAGCACCCGATCAGACATCTGTTGTGTCAGAGAACAAGAGCCCGGCCCGAGATAATAAGATCAGGGAGAGCTATTAGCACCCAGCTGGTGTGATCACGCAGCTTCTATTTGGGCTGGAAGCCCATTGAGGGTGAGCTCATGTCTGATTGCAAAAGAGTCCATTGAAATACCTTCACATCAGCATCCTGACGTCGTTTGGGAGTTACAGGAATGGAGGGAGCCTACTACACGGGTCACTCAAGGATCAGTCCCAAAACCTCTCGTTATTTGCTCACCTCAATGGGCTTACCCCAGAATTTGGGAGCGATCTGTTTCACAGGCTGATAAGGTAAAGCTGGGTGGCAACGAGCAGGAGGGGGATCAGACTTCCAGACCGGAAAAACGAGACGGCTTAACTGATGGGAGGAAGGGTAACGGTGTGATCTTCAGGATGGCAGCGCAAAGCCTGCTGACTGCGGGGAAAAGAGGGGGTGTAACCTGGGCAACAGATTCATAGAGTCATTTAGGTTGGAAAAGACCTTGGGATGATGGAGTCCAACCATCTACCCTACTCTACAAAGTTCTCCCCTGCACCAGGTCCCCCAACACCACATCTCAACCACTCTGAAACACGCCCAGGGATGGGGACTCAACCCCTTCCTTGGGCAGCCTCAGAAAGAAGTGACACAGGAGGAAAAATCCTCTTCGTAGCACCAAGTAGGGGTGATAG